>JAPDOI010000918.1:0-255004 GCA_029168955.1 Aplectana chamaeleonis
CTGCGCACCTCCTCTCTGGAGTCCCACACACTTCTACGGCGTCCTGCTCACTCACACTGGGGTCCCGGTAGCCACACTTTTAGGGTGCCATGCGTACTAAATCTAGGGTACCGTAAAATTTTCATACGGCGTCCTGCTCACTCCCACTGGGGTCCCACACACGCTTTCTAGGAAGCCATGCGTACTCACACTAGGGTACCATAAACTTTCTTCGGCATTCTGCGCATTCCCTTTGGGGTCCCACACACTTCCTACGGCCTACGGCGTCCTGCTCACTCCCACTGGGGTCCCACACACTTTTAGGGTGCCATGCGTACTAAATCTAGGGTACCGTAAAAATTTCTACGGCGTCCTGCTTACTCCCACTGGGGTCCCACACGCTTTCTAGAGTGCCATGCGTACTCACACTAGGGTCCCATAAACTTTCTTCGGCGTTCTGCGCATTCCCTTGGGGTCCCACACACTTCCTACGGCGTCCGGCGCACTCCCACTGGGCAACCGTAAACATTCTACGACGTCATGCGCACCTCCCATTGGGGTCTAACACACTTACGGCGTCCTGCGCACTCCCACTGGGGTCCCACACTTTTTCTACGGCGTCAGGCGCACCAACCGGGACTGGGATACCGTAAACATTCTACGGCGTCCTGCTCACTCCCACTGGGGTCCCACACACTTTCTACGGGTGCCCCTGCTCACACTGGGGTCCCACACACTTTCTACGGCGTCCCTGCGCACTCCACTGGGGTCCCACACACTTTCTTACGGCGTCCGGCGCACTCCGACTGGGTAACCGTGAACTTTCTACGGCGTCCTGCTCACCCTTCACCGGAGTCCCACACAATTTCTACGGCGTCCTGCTCACTTCCACTGGGGTCCCACACTTTTTGTATGGCGTCCGGACGCACCCTGACTGAGATACCGTGAACCTTCTACGGCGTCCTGCGCAACCCCTTCGGAGTCCCACACACTTCCTACGGCGTCCGGCGCACTCCCACTGGGTAACCGTAAACATTCTACGACGTCATGCGCACTCCCATTGGGGTCTAACACACTTTCTGCGGCGTCCTGCTCACTCCCACTGGGGTCCCACACACTTTCTACGGCGTCAGGCGCACTCCGACTGGGTAACCGTGAACTTTCTACGGCGTCCTGCTCACTTTCACTGGCGTCCCACCCACTTTCTACGGCGTCTTGCGCACTCCCACTGGGGTCCCACACTTTTTCTACGGCGTCCGGCGCACCCCGACTGGGATACCGTGAACCTTCTACGGCGTCCTGCGCACCCCCTTCGGAGTCACACACACTTTCTACGGCGTCCTGCTCACTTCCACTGGGGTCCCACAGTTTTTTTGTATGGCGTCCGACGCACCCCGACTGAGATACCGTGAACCTTCCACGGCGTCCTGCGCACCCCCTTCGGAGTCCCACACACTTTCTACGGCGTCCTGCTCACTCCCACTGGGGTCCCACACACTTTTTAGGGTGCCATGCGTACTAAATCTAGGGTACCGTAAAATTTCTACGGCGTCCTGCTCACTCCCACTGGGGTCCCACACGCTTTCTAGGAAGCCATGCGTGCTCACACTAGGGGACCAGAAACTTTCTTCGGCATTCTGCGCATTCCCTTTGGGGTCCCACACACTTCCTACGGCGTCCGGCGCACCCTTCTGACCTGGGTAACCGTGAACTTTCTACGGCGTCCTGCTCACTCCCACTGGGGTCCCACACACTTTTTAGGTGCCATGCGTACTAAATCTAGGGTACCGTAAAATTTCTACGGCGTCCTGCTCACTCCCACTGGGGTCCCACACGCTTTCTACGGAAGCCATGCGTGCTCACACTAGGGATCCCATAAACTTTCTTCGGCATTCTGCGCATTCCCTTTGGGGTCCCACACACTTCCTACGGCGTCCTGCTCACTCCCACTGGGGTCCCACACACTTCCTACGGTGCCCTGCTCGCTCCCACTGGGGTCCCACACACTTTCTACGGCGTCCTGCTCACTTCCACTGGGGACCAACACACTTTCTACGGCGTCAGGCGCACTCCGACTGGGTAACCGTGAACTTTCTACGGCGTCCTGCTCACTTTCACTGGCGTCCCACCCACTTTCTACGGCGTCCTGCGCACTCCCACTGGGGTCCCACACTTTTTCTACGGCGTCCGGCGCACCCCGATTGGGATACCGTGAACTTTGTACGGCGTCCTGCTCAATCTCACTGGCGTCCCACACACTTCCTACGGTGCCCTGCTCGCTCCCACTGGGGTCCCACACTTTTTCTACGGCGTCCGGCGCACCGCGACTGGGATACCGTGAACTTTCTACGGCGTCCTGCGCACCTCCTCTGGAGTCCCACACACTTTCTACGGCGTCCTGCTCACTCCCACTGGGGTACCACACACTTTCTACGGCGTCCTGCTCACTTCCACTGGGGTCCCACACTTTTTTGTATGGCGTCCGACGCACTCCGACTGGGATACCGTGAACCTTCTACGGCGTCCTGCGCACTTTCACCAGAGTCCCACACACTTTCTACGGCGTCCTGCTCGCTCCCACTGGGGTCCCACACTTTTCTACGGCGTCCGGCGCACCCCGACTGGGATACCGTGAACTTTCTACGGCGTCCTGCGCACCTCCCTCTGGAGTCCCACGCACATTCTACGGCGTCCATGCGTACTCCCACTGGGGTCCCACACACTTTCTACGGCGTCCTGCTCACTTCCACTGGGGTCCCACACACTTTCTATGGCGTCCGGCGCACCCCGACTGGGATACCGTGAACCTTCTACGGCGTCCTGCGCACCCCCTTCGGAGTCCCACACACTTTCTACGGCGTCCTGCTCACTCCCACTGGGGTCCCACACGATTTCTAGGAAGCCATGCGTACTCACACTAGGGTACCATAAATTTTCTTCGGCATTCTGCGCATTCCCTTTGGGGTCCCACACACTTCCTACGGCGTCCTGCTCACTCCCACTGGGGTCCCACACACTTTTTAGGGTGCCATGCGTACTAAATCTAGGGTACCGTAAAATTTCTACGGCGTCCTGCTTACTCCCACTGGGGTCCCACACGCTTTCTAGGGTTCCATGCGTACTCACACTAGGGTACCATAAACTTTCTTCGGCGTTCTGCGCATTCCCTTTGGGGTCCCACACACTTCCTACGGCGTCCGGCGCACTCCGACTGGGTAACCGTGAACTTTCTACGGCGTCCTGCGCACTCCCACTGGGGTCCCACACACTTTCTACGGCGTGCCATGCGCACTTCACTAGGTACCGTAAACTTTCTTCTACGGCGTCCTGCGCACTCCACTGGGGTCCCACACACTTTCTACGGCGTCATGCGCACTCACACTGGGGTACCGTGAACTTTCTACGGCGTCCTGCGCACCCCCTTTGGGGTCCCACACACTTCCTACGGCGTCCGGCGCACCCCGACTGGGATACCGTGAACTTTCTACGGCGTCCTGCGCACTCCCTCTGGAGTCCCACACACTTTCTACGGCGTCCTGCTCACTTTCACTGGCGTCCCACCCACTTTCTCCGGCGTCTTGCGCACCCCGACTGGGATACCGTGAACCTTCTACGGCGTCCTGCGCACCCCCTTCGGAGTCACACACACTTTCTACGGCGTCCTGCCCACTTCCACTGGGGTCCCACACACTTTTATGGCGTCCGGATGCGTACTAAATCTAGGTACCGTGAACTTTCACGGCGTCCTGCGTACTCCTACACACTTTCGGCGTCCTGCTCACTCCCACTGGGGTCCCACACACTTTCTACGGCGTCCAGCGCACTCCCACTGGGTAACCGTGAACTTTCTACGGCGTCCTGCTCACTTTCACTGGCGTCCCACCCACTTTCTACGGCGTCTTGCGCACTCCCACTGGGGTCCCACACTTTTTCTACGGCGTCCTGCTCACTCCGACTGGGTAACCGTGAACTTTCTACGGCGTCCTGCGCACCTCCTCTGGAGTCCCACACACTTTCTACGGCGTCCTGCTCACTCCCACTGGGGTCCCACACACTTTCTACGGCGTCCTGCTCATTTCCACTAGGGTCCAACACTTTTATATGGCGTCCGGCGCACCCCGACTGGGATACCGTGAACCTTCTACGGCGTCCTGCGCACCCCCTTCGGAGTCCCACACACTTTCTACGGCGTCCTGCTCACTCCCACTGGGGTCCCACACACTTTCTAGGGTGACATGCGTACTCAATCTAGGGTACCGTAAACTTTCTACGGCGTCCTGCTCACTCCCACTGGGGTCTCACACACTTTCTAGGGTGCCATGCGTACTCACACTAGGGTCCCATCACCTTTCTTCGGCGTCCTCCGCACTCCCTTTGGGGTCCCACACATTTCCTACGGCGTCCGGCTCACTCCGACTGGGTAACCGTGAACTTTCTACGGCGTCCTGCGCACTCCCACTGGGGTCTCACACACTTTCTAGGGTGCCCTGCGTACTCACACTAGGGTACCGTAAACTTTCTACGGCGTCCTGCTCACTCCCACTGGGGTCTCACACACTTTCTAGAAGCCATGCGTACTCACACTAGGGTACCATAAACTTTCTTCGGCGTCCTGCGCATTCCCTTTGGGGTCCCACACACTTTCTACGGCGTCCGGCGCACTCCGACTGGGTAACCGTGAACTTTCTACGGCGTCCTGCTCACTCCCACTGGGGTCCCACGCACTTTCTACGGCGTCCTGCGCACTCCCACTGGGGTCCCACACTTTCTACGGCGTCCTGCGCACTCCCACTGGGGTCCCACACACTTTCTACGGCGTCCTGCTCACTCACTGGCGTCCCACACACTTCCTACGGTGCCCTGCTCACTCCCACTGGGGTCCCACACACTTTCTACGGCGTCCGGCGCACCCCGACTGGGATACCGTGAACCTTTCTACGGCGTCCTGCGCACCTCCTTCGGAGTCCCACACACTTTCTACGGCGTCCTGCTCACTCCCACTGGGGTCCCACACACTTTTAGGTGCCATGCGTACTAAATCTAGGATACCGTAAAATTTCTACGGCGTCCTGCTCACTCCCACTGGGGTCCCACACACTTTCTACGGCGTCCTGCTCACTCCGACTGGGTAACCGTGAACTTTCTACGGCGTCCTGCGCACCTCCTCTGGAGTCCCACACACTTTCTACGGCGTCCTGCTCACTCCCACTGGGGTACCACACACTTTCTACGGCGTCCTGCGCACTCCCTTTAGGTTCCCACACACTTCCTACGGCGTCCAGCGCACTCCCACTGGGTAACCGGGAACTTTCTTCGGCGTCCTGCGCATTCCCTTCGGGGTCCCACCCACTTTCTACGGCGTCCTGCGCACACCCACTGGGAACCCACACTTTTTCTACGGCGTCCGGCGCACCCCGACTGGGATACCGTGAACCTTCTACGGCGTCCTGCGCACCCCCTTCGGAGTCCCACACACTTTCTACGGCGTCCTGCTCACTCCCACTGGGGTCCCACACACTTTCTAGGGTGACATGCGTACTCACACTAGGGTACCATAAACTTTCTTCGGCGTCCTGCGCACTCCCTTTGGGGTCCCACACACTTCTACGGCGTCCGGCGCACTCCGACTGGGTAACCGTGAACTTTCTACGGCGTCCTGCTCACTTTCACTGGCGTCCCACACACCTTTCTACGGCGTCCTGCGCACTCCCACTGGGGTCCCACACTTTTCTACGGCGTCCGGCGCACCCCCCAACTGGGATACCGTGATTTTTCTACACGGCGTCCTGCGCACCTCCTTTGGAGTCCCCACACACTTTCTACGGCGTCCTGCTCACTCCCTCTGGGGTCCCACACACTTTCTACGGTGCCATGCGTACTAAATCTAGGGTACCGTAAAATTTCTACGGCGTCCTGCTTACTCCACTGGGGTCCCACACTTTTTCTACGGCGTCCGGCGCACCCCGACTGGGATACCGTGAACTTTCTTCGGCGTCCTGCGCATTTCCTTCGGAGTCCCACACACTTTCTACGGCAAGCGTCCTGCGCACCCCACTGGGGTCCCACACACTTTCTACGGCGTCCGGCGCACTCCGACTGGGTGACCGTGAACTTTCTACGGCGTCCTGCTCACTCCTATTGGGGTCCCACACACTTTCTACGGTGCCATGCGTACTCACACTAGGGTACCGTAAACTTTCTTCGGCGTCCTGCGCACTCCCTTTAGGGTTCCACACACTTCCTACGGCGTCCAGCGCACTCCCACTGGGTAACCGTAAACATTCTACGACGTCATGCGCACTCCCACTGGGGTCCCACACACTTTCTACGGCGTCCTGCGCACTCCCTTTAGGTTCCCACACACTTCCTACGGCGTCCAGCGCACTCCCACTGGGTAACCGTGAACTTTCTACGGCGTCCTGCTCACTTTCACTGGCGTCCCACCTACTTTCTACGGCGTCTTGCGCACTCCCACTGGGGTCCCACACTTTTTCTACGGCGTCCGGCGCACCCCGATTGGGATACCGTGAACCTTCTACGGCGTCCTGCGCACTCCCACTGGGGTCCCACACGCTTTCTAGGAAGCCATGCGTACTCACACTAGGGTACCATAAACTTTCTTCGGCGTCCTGCGCATTCCCTTTGGGGTCCCACACACTTCCTACGGTGCCCGGCGCACTCCCACTGGGGTCCCGTGAACTTTCTACGGCGTCCTGCGCACTCCCTTGGGGTCCCACACACTTTCTACGGCGTCATGCGCACCCGACTGGGGGTACCGTGAACTTTCTACGGCGTCCTGCTCACTTTCACTGGCGTCCCACCCACTTTCTACGGCGTCCTGCGCACTCCCACTGGGGTCCCACACACTTCCTACGGTGCCCTGCTCGCTCCCACTGGGGTCCCACACACTTTCTACGGCGTCCTGCGCACTCCCTTTAGGTTCCCACACACTTCCTACGGCGTCCAGCGCACTCCCACTGGGTAACCGTGAACTTTCTACGGCGTCCTGCGCACTCCCACTGGGGTCCCACACACTTTCTACGGTGCCATGCGTACCCCGACTAGGGTACCGTAAACTTTCTACGGCGTCCTGCGCACTTCCACTGGGGTCCCACACACTTTCTACGGCGTCCATGCGTACTCACACTGGGGTACCATAAACTTTCTTCGGCGTCCTGCGCACTCCCTTTGGGGTCCCACACACTTCCTACGGCGTCCGGCGCACTCCGACTGGGTAACCGTGAACTTTCTACGGCGTCCTGCGCACTCCCACTGGGGTCCCACACACTTTCTAGGCGTCATGCGTACTCCCACTGGGGTACCGTAAACTTTCTACGGCGTCCTGCGCACTCCCTTTGGGGTCCCACACGCTTTCTAGGAAGCCATGCGTACTCACACTGGCGTCCCACACACTTTCTTCGGCGTCCTGCTCACTTCCACTGGGGTCCCACACACTTTCTACGGCGTCCGGCGCCCTCCGACTGGGTAACCGTGAGCTTTCTACGGCGTCCTGCTCACTTTCACTTTCGTCCCACCCACTTTCTACGGCGTCCTGCTCACTCCCACTGGGGTCTCACACACTTTCTACGGCGTCCGGCGCACCCCGATTGGGATACCGTGAACTTTCTACGGCGTCCTGCTCACTCACTGGCGTCCCACACACTTTCTACGGTGCCATGCGTACTCACACTGGGGTACCATAAACTTTCTTCGGCGTCCTGCTCACCCCACTGGGGTCCCACACACTTTCTACGGCGTCCTGCGCACTCCCACTGGGTACCGTGAACTTTCTACGGCGTCCTGCGCACTCCTTTGGGGTCCCACACACTTTCTACGGCGTCCTGCGCACTCCCACTGGGTACCGTGAACTTTCTACGGCGTCCTGCTCACTTTCACTGGCGTCCCACACACTTTCTACGGCGTCCTGCGCACTCCCACTGGGGTCCCACACACTTTTTCTACGGCGTCCGGCGCACCCCGACTGGGATACCGTGAACTTTCTACGGCGTCCTGCGCACTCCCACTGGGGTCCCACACACTTTCTACGGCGTCCTGCTCACTCCCACTGGGGTCCCGTACACTTTTTCTACGGTGCCCTGCTCACTCCCACTGGGGTCCCACACACTTTCTACGGCGTCCTGCGCACTTCCACTGGGGTCCAACACACTTTCTACGGCGTCCAGGCGCACTCCGACTGGGTAACCGTGAACTTTTCAACGGCGTCCTGCGCACTCCCACTGGGGTCCCACACACTTTCTACGGCGTCCTGCTCACTCCCACTGGGGTCCCACACTTTTTCTACGGCGTCCGGCGCACCCCAACTGGGATACCGTGAACTTTATACGGCGTCCTGCTCAATCTCACTGGCGTCCCACACACTTCCTACGGTGCCCTGCTCGCTCCCACTGGGGTCCCACACACTTTTTAGGAAGCCATGCGTACTCACACTAGGGTACCATAAACTTTCTTCGGCTATCTGCGCATTCCCTTTGGGGTCCCACACACTTCCTACGGCGTCCGGCGCACTCCGACTGGGTAACCGTGAACTTTCTACGGCCTCCTGCGCACCTCCCACTGGGGTCCCACACACTTTCTAGGTGCCATGCGTACTAAATCTAGGGTACCGTGAACTTTCTACGGCGTCCTGCGCACCTCCTCTGGAGTCCCACACACTTCCTACGGCGTCCAGCGCACTCCCACTGGGTAACCGTGAACTTTCTACGGCGTCCTGCTCACTTTCACTGGCGTCCCACCCACTTTCTACGGCGTCTTGCGCACTCCCACTGGGGTCCCACACTTTTTCTACGGCGTCCGGCGCACCCCGACTGGGATACCGTGAACCTTCTACGGCGTCCTGCGCACCCCCTTCGGAGTCCCACGCACTTTCTACGGCGTCCTGCTCTCTCCCACTGGGGTCCCACACACTTCCTACGGCGTGCCATGCGTACTAAATCTAGGGTACCGTGAACTTTCTACGGCGTCCTGCGCTTCCCCCTTGGGGTCCCACACACTTTCTACGGCGTCCTGCGTACTCCACTGGGGTACCATAAACTTTCTACGGCGTCCTGCGCATTCCCGATTGGGGTCCCGTGAACTTTCTACGGCGTCCTGCTCAATCTCACTGGCGTCCACACACTTCCTACGGTGCCCTGCGCACTCCACTGGGGTCCCACACGCTTTCTAGGGTGCCATGCGTACTCACACTAGGGTACCATAAACTTTCTTCGGCGTCCTGCGCATTCCTTTGGGGTCCCACACACTTCCTACGGCGTCCGGCGCACTCCGACTGGGTAACCGTGAACTTTCTACGGCGTCCTGCTCACTTTCACTGGGGTCCCACACACTTTCTACGGCGTCCTGCGCACTCCCACTGGGGTCCCACACTTTCTACGGCGTCCGGCGCACCCCGACTGGGATACCGTGAACTTTCTACGGCGTCCTGCGCACTCCCTTCGGGGTCCCACACACTTTCTACGGCGTCCTGCTCACCTCACTGGCGTCCCACACAACTTTCCTACGGTGTCCTGCGCACCACTGGGGTCCCACACTTTTTCTACGGCGTCCGGCGCACCCCAACTGGGATACCGTGAACTTTCTACGGCGTCCTGCGCACCTCCTTTGGAGTCCCACACACTTTCTACGGCGTCCTGCTCACTCCACTGGGGTCCCACACACTTTCTAGGGCGTCATGCGTACTAAACTAGGGTACCGTAAAATTTCTACGGCGTCCTGCTCACTCCCACTGGGGTCCCACACGCTTTCTAGGTGCCCATGCGTACTCACACTAGGGTACCATAAACTTTCTTCGGCGTCCTGCGCATTCCCTTTGGGGTCCCACACACTTCCTACGGCGTCCGGCGCACTCCGACTGGGTAACCGTGAACTTTCTACGGCGTCCTGCGCACTCCCACTGGGGTCCCACACACTTTCTACGGTGCCATGCGTACTCACACTAGGGTACCGTAAACTTTTCTTCGGCGTCCTGCGCACTCCCTTTGGGGTCCCACACACTTTCTACGGCGTCCATGCGTACTCACACTAGGGTACCATAAACTTTCTTCGGCATTCTGCGCATTCCCTTTGGGGTCCCACACACTTTCCTACGGCGTCCGGCGCACTCCCACTGGGGATACCGTGAACTTTCTACGGCGTCCTGCGCACCCCGACTGGGGTCCCACACACTTTCTACGGCGTCCTGCTCACTCCCACTGGGGTCCCACACACTTTCTACGGCGTCCTGCTCACTCCCACTGGGGTCCCACACACTTTCTAGGAAGCCATGCGTACTCACACTGGGGTACCACACACTTTCTACGGCGTCCTGCGCACTCCCTTTAGGTTCCCACACACTTCCTACGGCGTCCAGCGCACTCCCACTGGGTAACCGTGAACTTTCTACGGCGTCCTGCTCACTTTCACTGGCGTCCCACACACTTTCTACGGCGTCCTGCTCACTCCCACTGGGGTCCCACACTTTTCTACGGCGTCCGGCGCACTCCGACTGGGATACCGTGAACTTTCTACGGCGTCCTGCTCACTCCCACTGGGTTCCCACACACTTTCTAGGGTGCCATGCGTACTCACACTAGGGTACCGTAAACTTCGGCGTCCTGCGCACTCCCTTTGGGGTCCCACACGCTTTCTAGGAAGCCATGCGTACTCACACTAGGGTACCATAAACTTTCTTCGGCATTCTGCGCATTCCCTTTGGGGTCCCACACACTTCCTACGGCGTCCGGCGCACCCCGACTGGGATACCGTGAAATTTATACGGCGTCCTGCGCACCTCCTCTGGAGTCCCACGCACTTTCTGCGGCGTCCTGCTCACTCCCACTGGGGTCCCACACACTTTCTACGGCGTCCTGCTCACTCCCACTGGGTTCCCACACACTTTCTACGGCGTCCTGCTCACTCTCACTGGCGTCCCACACAATTCCTACGGTGCCCGGCTCACTCCCACTGGGGTCCCACACTTTTTCTACGGCGTCCGGCGCACCCCAACTGGGATACCGTGATTTTTCTACGGCGTCCTGCGCACCTCCTTTGGAGTCCCACACACTTTCTACGGCGTCCTGCTCTCTCCCTCTGGGGTCCCACACACTTTTTAGGGTGCCATGCGTACTAAATCTAGGGTACCGTAAAATTTCTACGGCGTCCTGCTTACTCCCACTGGGGTCCCACACGCTTTCTAGGGTTCCATGCGTACTCACACTAGGGTACCATAAACTTTCTTCGGCGTTCTGCGCATTCCCTTTGAGGTCCCACACACTTCCTACGGCGTCCGGCGCACTCCGACTGGGTAACCGTGAACTTTCTACCGCGTCCTGCGCACTCCTATTGGGGTCCCACACATTTTCTAGGGTGCCATGCGTACTCACACTAGGGTACCGTAAACTTTCTTCGGCGTCCTGCGCACTCCCTTTAGGGTCCCACACACTTCCTACGGCGTCCAGCGCACTCCCACTGGGTAACCGTAAACATTCTACGACGTCATGCGCACTCCCGTTGGGGTCCAACCCACTTTCTACGGCGTCCTGCGCACTCCCACTGGGGTCCCACACTTTTTCTACGGCGTCCGGCGCACCCCGATTGGGATACCGTGAACTTTATACGGCGTCCTGCTCAATCTCACTGGCGTCCCACACACTTCCTACGGTGCCCTGCTCGCTCCCACTGGGGTCCCACACTTTTTCTAGGCGTCCGGCGCACCCCGACTGGGATACCGTGAACTTTCTACGGCGTCCTGCTCACTCCCACTGGGGTCCCACACACTTTCTAGGGCGTCATGCGTACTCACACTAGGGTCCCATAAACTTTCTTCGGCCTCCTGCGCACTCCCTTTGGAGTCCCACACACTTCCTACGGCGTTCGACTCACTCCGACTGGGTAACCGTGAACTTTCTACGGCGTCCTGCGCACCTCCTCTGGAGTTCCACACACTTTCTACGGCGTCCTGCTCTCACCCCACTGGGGTCCCACACACTTTTCTACGGCGTCCATGCGTACTCACCCCACTAGGTACCGTAAAACTTTCTACGGCGTCCTCCTCACTCCCACTGGGGTCCCACACACTTCCTACGGCGTCCGGCGCACTCCGACTGGGTAACCGTGAACTTTCTACGGCGTCCTGCGTTTTCCTATTGGGGTCCCACACACTTTCTAGGGTGCCATGCGTACTCACACTAGGGTACCGTAAAATTTCTACGGCGTTCTGCTCACTCCCACTGTGGTCCCACACGCTTTCTAGGAAGCCATGCGTACTCACACTAGGGTATCATAAACTTTCTTCGGCATTCTGCGCATTCCCTTTGGGGTCCCACACACTTCCTACGGCGTCCGGCGCACCCCGACTGGGATACCGTGAACTTTCTACGGCGTCCTGCGCACCTCCTCTGGAGTCCCACGCACTTTCTACGGCGTCCTGCTCACTCCCACTGGGGTCCCACACACTTTCTACGGCGTCCTGCTCACTCCCACTGGGGTCCCACACACTTTCTACGGCGTCCTGCTCACTTTCACTGGGGTCCCACACTTTTTCTACGGCGTCCATGCGTACCCGATCTGGGGTACCGTGAACTTTCTACGGCGTCCTGCTCACTCCCACTGGGGTCCCACACTTTTTCTACGGCGTCCGGCGCACCCCAACTGGGATACCGTGAACTTTCTACGGCGTCCTGCTCACTTTCACTGGGGTCCCACACACTTTCTACGGCGTCCTGCGCACCTCCACTGGGGTCCCACACTTTCTACGGCGTCCGGCGCACCCCGACTGGGTAACCGTGAACTTTCTACGGCGTCCTGCGCACCCTATTGGGGTCCCACACACTTTCTAGGGTGCCCTGCGTACCCACACTAGGGTACCGTAACCTTCGGCGTCCTGCGCACTCCCTTTGGGGCCCCACACGCTTTCTAGGAAGCCATGCGTACTCACACTAGGGTACCATAAACTTTCTTCGGCATTCTGCGCATTCCCTTTGGGGTCCCACACACTTTATATGGCGTCCGGCGCACCCCGACTGGGATACCGTGAACTTTCTACGGCGTCCTGCGCACCTCCTCTGGAGTCCCACACACTTTCTACGGCGTCCTGCTCACTCCCACTGGGGTCCCACACACTTTCTACGGCGTCCTGCTCACTTCCACTGGGGTCCAACACACTTCCTACGGCGTCCAGCGCACTCCCACTGGGGTCCCACACACTTTCTAGGGTGCCATGCGTACTCACACTAGGGTACCATAAACTTTCTTCGGCGTCCTGCGCATTCCCTTTGGGGTCCCACACACTTCCTACGGCGTCCGGCGCACTCCGACTGGGTAACCGTGAACTTTCTACGGCGTCCTGCTCTCCCTATTGGGGTCCCACACACTTTCTAGGTGCCATGCGTACTCACACTAGGGTACCGTAAAATTTCTTCGGCGTCCTGCGCACTCCCTTTGGGGTCCCACACGCTTTCTAGGTTCCATGCGTACTCACACTAGGGTACCATAAACTTTCTTCGGCGTTCTGCGCATTCCCTTTGAGGTCCCACACACTTCCTACGGCGTCCGGCGCACTCCGACTGGGTAACCGTGAACTTTCTACGGCGTCCTGCGCACTTTCACTGGGGTCCCACCCACTTTCTACGGCGTCCTGCGCACTCCCACTGGGGTCCCACACTTCTACGGCGTCCGGCGCACTCCCACTGGGATACCGTGAACTTTCTACGGCGTCCTGCTCACTCCCACTGGCGTCCCACACAATTCCTACGGTGCCCGGCTCATTCCCACTGGGGTCCCACAGTTTTTCTACGGCGTCCGGCGCACCCCGATTGGGATACCGTGAATTTTCTACGGCGTCCTGCTCACTCTCACTGGCGTCCCACACACTTTCTACGGCGTCCTGCTCACTCCCACTGGGGTCCCACACACTTTTTAGGGTGCCATGCGTACTAAATCTAGGGTACCGTAGAATTTCTACGGCGTCCTGCGCACTCCCTTTGGGGTCCCACACACTTTCTACGGCGTCCGGCGCACTCCGACTGGGTAACCGTGAACTTTCTACGGCGTCCTGCTCACCACTGTCCCACGCACTTTCTGCGGCGTCCTGCGCTTGGGGTCCCACACACTTTCTACGGCGTCCGGCGCACTCCGACTGGGATACCGTGAACTTTCTACGGCGTCCTGCGCACTCCCTCTGGGGTCCCACACACTTTCTACGGTGCCATGCGTACTCACACTAGGGTACCGTAAACTTTCTTCGGCGTCCTGCTCACTCCCACTGGGGTCCCACACGCTTTCTAGGAAGCCATGCGTACTCACACTAGGGTACCATAAACTTTCTACGGCGTTCTGCGCATTCCCTTTGGGGTCCCACACACTTTCTACGGCGTCCGGCGCACCCCGACTGGGATACCGTGAACTTTCTACGGCGTCCTGCGCACCTCCTATTGGAGTCCCACACACTTTCTACGGCGTCCTGCTCACTCCCACTGGGGTCCCACACACTTTCTACGGCGTCCGGCGCACCCCACTGGGGTACCGTAAACTTTCTACGGCGTCCTGCTCACTCCCACTGGGGTCCCACACACTTTCTAGGTTCCATGCGTACTCACACTAGGGTACCATAAACTTTCTACGGCGTCCTGCGCATTCCCTTTGGGGTCCCACACACTTCCTACGGCGTCCGGCGCACTCCGACTGGGTAACCGTGAACTTTCTACGGCGTCCTGCGCACTCCTATTGGGGTCCCACACACTTTCTAGGTGCCATGCGTACTCACACTAGGGTACCGTAAACTTTCTTCGGCGTCCTGCGCACTCCCTTTGGGGTCCCACACGCTTTCTACGAAAGCCATGCGTACTCACACTGGGTACCATAAACTTTCTTCGGCGTCCTGCGCTTCCCCTTTGGGGTCCCACACACTTTCAACGACGTCCGACGAACTCCCATTGGGATCCCGTGCACCTTATACGGCGTCCTGCTCAAACTCACTGGCGTCCCACACACTTCCTACGGTGCCCTGCTCGCTCCCACTGGGGTCCCACACACTTTTTAGGATGCCATGCGTACTCACACTAGGGTACCATAAACTTTCTTCGGCATTCTGCGCATTCCCTTTGGGGTCCCACACACTTTCTACGGCGTCCTGCTCACTCTCACTGGCGTCCCACACAATTCCTACGGTGCCCGGCTCACTCCCACTGGGGTCCCACACTTTTTCTACGGCGTCCGGCGCACCCCAACTGGGATACCGTGATTTTTCTACGGCGTCCTGCGCACCTCCTTTGGAGTCCCACACACTTTCTACGGCGTCCTGCTCTCTCCCTCTGGGGTCCCACACACTTTTTAGGGTGCCATGCGTACTAAATCTAGGGTACCGTAAAATTTCTACGGCGTCCTGCTTACTCCCACTGGGGTCCCACACGCTTTCTAGGGTTCCATGCGTACTCACACTAGGGTACCATAAACTTTCTTCGGCGTTCTGCGCATTCCCTTTGGGGTCCCACACACTCCCTACGGCGTCCGGCGCACTCCGACTGGGTAACCGTGAACTTTCTACCGCGTCCTGCGCACTCCTATTGGGGTCCCACACATTTTCTAGGGTGCCATGCGTACTCACACTAGGGTACCGTAAACTTTCTTCGGCGTCCTGCGCACTCCACTGGGGTCCCACACGCTTTCTAGGGTTCCATGCGTACTCACACTAGGGTACCATAAACTTTCTTCGGCGTTCTGCGCATTCCCTTTGAGGTCCCACACACTTCCTACGGCGTCCAGCGCACTCCCACTGGGTAACCGTAAACATTCTACGACGTCATGCGCACTCCCGTTGGGGTCCAACCCACTTTCTACGGCGTCCTGCGCACTCCCACTGGGGTCCCACACTTTTTCTACGGCGTCCGGCGCACCCCGATTGGGATACCGTGAACTTTATACGGCGTCCTGCTCAATCTCACTGGCGTCCCACACACTTCCTACGGTGCCCTGCTCGCTCCCACTGGGGTCCCACACTTTTTCTACGGCGTCCGGCGTACCGTGAAACTTTCTTCGGCGTCCTGCGCATTCCTGGGTCCCACACACACGGCGTCCGGCTCACTGGGGTAACCCACACACTTTCTACGGCGTCCTGCTCCCACTGGGGTCCCACACACTTTTTAGGATGCCATGCGTACTAAATATAGGATACCGTAAAATTTCTACGGCGTTCTGCTCACTCCCACTGGGGTCCCACACGCTTTCTAGGAAGCCATGCGTACTCACACTAGGGTACCATAAACTTTCTTCGGCATTCTGCGCATTCCCTTTGGGGTCCCACACACTTCCTACGGCGTCCGGCGCACTCCGACTGGGTAACCGTGAACTTTCTACGGCGTCCTGCGTTTTCCTATTGGGGTCCCACACACTTTCTAGGGTGCCATGCGTACTCACACTAGGGTACCGTAAACTTCGGCGTCCTGCGCACTCCCTTTGGGGTCCCACACGCTTTCTAGGAAGCCATGCGTACTCACACTAGGGTACCATAAACTTTCTTCGGCATTCTGCGCATTCCCTTTGAGGTCCCACACACTTCCTACGGCGTCCGGCGCACCCCGACTGGGATACCGTGAAATTTATACGGCGTCCTGCGCACCTCCTCTGGAGTCCCACGCACTTTCTGCGGCGTCCTGCTCACTCCCACTGGGGTCCCACACACTTTCTACGGCGTCCTGCTCACTCCCACTGGGTTCCCACACACTTTCTACGGCGTCCTGCTCACTCTCACTGGCGTCCCACACAATTCCTACGGTGCCCGGCTCACTCCCACTGGGGTCCCACACTTTTTCTACGGCGTCCGGCGCACCCCAACTGGGATACCGTGATTTTTCTACGGCGTCCTGCGCACCTCCTTTGGAGTCCCACACACTTTCTACGGCGTCCTGCTCTCTCCCTCTGGGGTCCCACACACTTTTTAGGGTGCCATGCGTACTAAATCTAGGGTACCGTAAAATTTCTACGGCGTCCTGCTTACTCCCACTGGGGTCCCACACGCTTTCTACGGCGTCCGGCGCACTCCGACTGGGTAACCGTGAACTTTCTTCGGCGTCCTGCTCACTCCCACTGGGGTCCCACACACTTTCCTACGGCGTCCTGCGCACTCCCACTGGGGTCCCACACACTTTCTACGGCGTCCGGCGCACCCCGACTGGGATACCGTGAACTTTCTACGGCGTCCTGCGCACCTCCTTTGGAGTCCCACACACTTTCTACGGCGTCCTGCGCACTCCCACTGGGGTCCCACACACTTTCTACGGCGTCCTGCGCACTCAATCTAGGGTACCGTAAACTTTCTACGGCGTCCTGCTCACTCCCACTGGGGTCCCACACACTTTCTACGGCGTCCTGCGTACTCACACTAGGGTACCATAAACTTTTCTTCGGCGTCCTGCGCACCCCTTTGGGGTCCCACACACTTCCTACGGCGTCCTGCTCACTCCGACTGGCGTAACCGTGCACTTTCTACGGCGTCCTGCTCACTCCCACTGGGGTCCCACACACTTTCTAGGGTGCCATGCGTACTCACACTAGGGTACCATAAACTTTCTTCGGCGTCCTGCGCATTCCCTTTGGGGTCCCACACACTTTCTACGGCGTCCGGCGCACTCACACTGGGTAACCGTGAACTTTCTACGGCGTCCTGCGCACTCCCTTTGGGGTCCCACACACTTTCTAGGGCGTCATGCGTACTCACACTAGGGTACCGTAAACTTTCTTCGGCGTCCTGCGCACTCCCTTTGGGGTCCCACACACTTTCTACGGCGTCCGGCGCACTCCCGACTGGGTACCGTGAACTTTCTACGGCGTCCTGCTCACTCCCACTGGGGTCCCACACACTTTCTACGGCGTCCTGCTCACTTTCACTGGGGTCCCACACTTTTTCTACGGCGTCCGGCGCACCCCGATTGGGATACCGTGAATTTTCTACGGCGTCCTGCTCACTCTCACTGGCGTCCCACACACTTTCTACGGCGTCCTGCTCACTCCCACTGGGGTACCGTGAACTTTCTACGGCGTCCTGCGCACTCCTATTGGGGTCCCACACACTTTCTAGGTGCCATGCGTACTCACACTAGGGTACCGTAAACTTTCTTCGGCGTCCTGCGCACTCCCTTTGGGGTCCCACACACTTCCTACGGCGTCCGGCGCACTCCGACTGGGTAACCGTGAACTTTCTACGGCGTCCTGCGCACTCCTATTGGGGTCCCACACACTTTCTACGGCGTCCTGCGCACTCCCACTGGGGTCCCACACTTTTCTACGGCGTCCGGCGCACCCCGATTGGGATACCGTGAACTTTCTACGGCGTCCTGCTCACTCCCACTGGGGTCCCACACACTTTCTACGGTGCCATGCGTACTCACACTAGGGTACCATAAACTTTCTTCGGCTATCTGCGCATTCCCTTTGGGGTCCCACACACTTCCTACGGCGTCCGGCGCACTCCGACTGGGTAACCGTGAAATTTATACGGCGTCCTGCGCACTCCCATTGGGGTCCCACACACTTTCTAGGTGCCATGCGTACTCACACTAGGGTACCGTAAACTTCGGCGTCCTGCGCACTCCCTTTGGGGTCCCACACGCTTTCTAGGAAGCCATGCGTACTCACACTAGGGTACCATAAACTTTCTTCGGCATTCTGCGCATTCCCTTTGAGGTCCCACACACTTCCTACGGCGTGCGGCGCACCCCGACTGGGATACCGTGAAATTTATTCGGCGTCCTGCTCACTCTCACTGGGTTCCCACACACTTTGTACGGCGTCCTGCTCACTTTCACTGGGGTCCCACACTTTTTCTACGGCGTCCGGCGCACCCCGATTGGGATACCGTGAACTCTCTACGGCGTCTTGCTCACTCTCACTGGCGTCCCACACAATTCCTACGGTGCCCGGCTCACTCCCACTGGGGTCCCACACTTTTTCTACGGCGTCCGGCGCACCCCAACTGGGATACCGTGATTTTTCTACGGCGTCCTGCGCACCTCCTTTGGAGTCCCACACACTTTCTACGGCGTCCTGCTCTCTCCCTCTGGGGTCCCACACACTTTTTAGGGTGCCATGCGTACTAAATCTAGGGTACCGTAGAATTTCTACGGCGTCCTGCTTACTCCCACTGGGGTCCCACACGCTTTCTAGGGTTCCATGCGTACTCACACTAGAGTACCATAAATTTTCTTCGGCATTCTGCGCATTCCCTTTGGGGTCCCACACACTTCCTACGGCGTCCGGCGCACTCCGACTGGGTAACCGTGAACTTTCTACGGCGTCCTGCGTTTTCCTATTGGGGTCCCACACACTTTCTAGGGTGCCATGCGTACTCACACTAGGGTACCGTAAAATTTCTACGGCGTTCTGCTCACTCCCACTGGGGTCCCACACGCTTTCTAGGAAGCCATGCGTACTCACACTAGAGTACCATAAATTTTCTTCGGCATTCTGCGCATTCCCTTTGGGGTCCCACACACTTCCTACGACGTCCGGCGCACTCCGACTGGGTAACCGTGAACTTTCTACGGCGTCCTGCTCACTCCCTTTGGGGTCCCACACACTTTCTACGGCGTCCTGCGCACTCCCACTGGGGTCCCACACTTTTTCTACGGCGTCCGGCGCACCCCGATTGGGATACCGTGAACTTTATACGGCGTCCTGCTCAATCTCACTGGCGTCCCACACACTTCCTACGGTGCCCTGCTCGCTCCCACTGGGGTCCCACACTTTTTCTACGGCGTCCGGCGCACCCCGATTGGGATACCGTGAACTTTCTACGGCGTCCTGCTCACCTCCTTTGGAGTCCCACACACTTTCTACGGCGTCCTGCTCACTCCCACTGGGGTCCCACACACTTTCTAGGGTGCCATGCGTACTAAATCTAGGGTACCGTAAAATTTCTACGGCGTCCTGCTCACTCCCTTTGGGGTCCCACACACTTTCTACGGCGTCCGGCGCACTCCGACTGGGTAACCGTGAACTTTCTACGGCGCTCTGCTCACTTTCACTGGCGTCCCACCCACTTTCTACGGCGTCCTGCTAACTCCCACTGGGGACCCACACTTTTTCTACGGCGTCCGGCGCACCCCAACTGGGATACCGTGATTTTTCTACGGCGTCCTGCGCACCTCCTTTGGAGTCCCACACACTTTCTACGGCGTCCTGCTCACTCACACTGGGGTCCCACACACTTTTTAGGGTACCATGCGTACTAAATCTAGGGTACCGTAAAAATTCTACGGCGTCCTGCTCACTCCCACTGGGGTCCCACACACTTTCTAGGTTCCATGCGTACTCACACTAGGGTACCATAAACTTTCTTCGGCGTTCTGCGCATTCCCTTTGGGGTCCCACACACTTCCTACGGCGTCCGGCGCACTCCGACTGGGTAACCGTGAACTTTCTACGGCGTCCTGCGCACTCCCATTGGGGTCCCACACACTTTCTAGGGTGCCATGCGTACTCACACTAGGGTACCGTAAACTTTCTTCGGCGTCCTGCGCACTCCCTTTGGGGTCCCACACACTTCCTACGGCGTCCAGCGCACTCCCACTGGGGTAACCGTAAACATTCTACGGCGTCCTGCGCACTCCCACTGGGGTCCAACCCACTTTCTACGGCGTCCTGCGCACTCCCACTGGGGTCCCACACACTTTCTAGGCGCCATGCGTACTCACACTAGGGTACCATAAACTTTCTTCGGCGTCCTGCGCATTCCCTTTGGGGTCCCACACACTTCCTACGGCGTCCGGCGCACTCGACTGGGTAACCGTGAACTTTCTACGGCGTCCTGCGCACCCCACTGGGGTCCCACACACTTTCTAGGGTGCCATGCGTACTCACACTAGGGTACCGTAAACTTTCTTCGGCGTCCTGCGCACTCCCTTTGGGGTCCCACACACTTTCTAGGTGCCATGCGTACTCACACTGGGTACCGTAAACTTTCTTCGGCGTCCTGCGCACTCCCTTTGGGGTCCCACACACTTTCTAGGAAGCCATGCGTACTCACACTAGGGTACCGTAAACTTTCTTCGGCGTCCTGCGCTTTCCCTTTGGGGTCCCACACACTTTCAACGACGTCCGGCGCACTCCGACTGGGTAACCGTGAACTTTCTACGGCGTCCTGCTCACTTTCACTGGGGTCCCACCCACTTTCTACGGCGTCCTGCTCACTCCCACTGGGGTCCCACACTTTTCTACGGCGTCCGGCGCACCCCGATTGGGATACCGTGAATTTTCTACGGCGTCCTGCTCACTCTCACTGGCGTCCCACACACTTTCTACGGCGTCCTGCTCACTCCCACTGGGGTCCCACACACACTTTCACTTACGGCGTCCTGCGCTTCCCCTTTGGGGTCCCACACACTTTCAACGACGTCCGGCGCACTCCGACTGGGTAACCGTGAACTTTCTACGGCGTCCTGCGCACTCCCTCTGGGGCCCCACACACTTTCTAGGGTGCCATGCGTACTCACACTAGGGTACCGTAAAATTTCTACGGCGTTCTGCTCACTCCCACTGGGGTCCCACACGCTTTCTAGGAAGCCATGCGTACTCACACTAGGGTATCATAAACTTTCTTCGGCATTCTGCGCATTCCCTTGGGGTCCCACACACTTCCTACGGCGTCCGGCGCACTCCGACTGGGTAACCGTGAACTTTCTACGGCGTCCTGCTCACTTTCCTTTCGTCCCACCCACTTTCTACGGCATCCTGCGCACTACCACTGGGGTCCCACACTTTTTCTACGGCGTCCGGCGCACCCCGATTGGGATACCGTGAACTTTCTACGGCGTCCTGCTCACTCACTGGGGTCCCACACGCTTTCTAGGAAGCCATGCGTACTCACACTAAGGGTACCATAAACTTTCTTCGGCATTCTGCGCACTCCCTTTGGGGTCCCACACACTTTCTACGGCGTCCTGCTCACTCCGACTGGGTAACCGTGAACTTTCTACGGCGTCCTGCGCACCTCCTCTGGAGTTCCACACACTTTCTACGGCGTCCTGCTCACTCCCACTGGGGTCCCACACACTTTCTACGGCGTCCTGCTCATTTCCACTAGGGTCCAACACACTTTCTACGGCGTCCTGCTCACTCCCTTTGGGGTCCCACACACTTTCTACGGCGTCCGGCGCACCCCGACTGGGATACCGTGAACTTTCTACGGCGTCCTGCTCACTTTCACTGGCGTCCCACCCACTTTCTACGGTGTCCTGCGCACTCCCACTGGGGTCCCACACTTTTTCTACGGCGTCCGGCGCACCCCAACTGGGATACCGTGATTTTCTACGGCGTCCTGCGCACCTCCTTTGGAGTCCCACACACTTTCTACGGCGTCCTGCTCACTCCCTCTGGGGTCCCACACACTTTTTAGGTGCCATGCGTACTAAATCTAGGGTACCGTAAAATTTCTACGGCGTCCTGCTCACTCCCACTGGGGTCCCACACACTTTCTAGGGTTCCATGCGTACTCACACTAGGGTACCATAAACTTTCTTCGGCGTCCTGCGCATTCCCTTTGGGGTCCCACACACTTTCTACGGCGTCCGGCGCACTCCGACTGGGTACCGTGAACTTTCTTCGGCGTCCTGCGCACTCCTTTGGGTCCCACACATTTTCCTACGGCGTCCAGCGCTCACCCCACTGGGGTACCGTAAACTTTCTACGGCGTCCTGCGCACTCCCACTGGGGTCCCACACTTTTTCTACGGCGTCCGGCGCACCCCGACTGGGGTACCGTGAACTTTCTACGGCGTCCTGCGCACCTCCTCTGGAGTCCCACACACTTTCTACGACGTCATGCGCACTCCCGTTGGGGTCTAACACACTTTCTGCGGCGTCCTGCTCACTCCCACTGGGGTACCGTGAACTTTCTACGGCGTCCTGCGCACCTCACTGGGGTCTCACACCCTTTCTAGGGTGCCCTGCGTACTCACACTAGGGTACCGTAAACTTTCTACGGCGTCCTGCTCACTCCCACTGGGGTCTCACACACTTTCTAGGGTGCCCTGCGTACTCACACTAGGGTACCGTAAACTTTCTTCGGCGTCCTGCGCACTCCCTTTGGGGTCCCACACACTTTCTACGGCGTCCGGCGCACTCCGACTGGGTAACCGTGAGCTTTCTACGGCGTCCTGCGCACACCCACTGGGGTCCCACACTTTTTCTACGGCGTCCTGCTCACTTTCACTAGGGTCCCACACTTTTTCTACGGCGTCCGGCGCACCCCGATTGGGATACCGTGAACTTTCTACGGCGTCCTGCGCACCTCCTCTGGAGTCCCACACACTTTCTACGGCGTCCTGCTCACTCCCACTGGGGTCCCACACATTTTCTAGGGTGCCATGCGTACTCAATCTAGGGTACCGTAAACTTTCTACGGCGTCCTGCTCACTCCCACTGGGGTCTCACACACTTTCTAGGGTGCCATGCGAACTCACACTAGGGTACCATAAACTTTCTTCGGCGTCCTGCGCACTCCCTTTGGGGTCCCACACACTTTCTACGGCGTCCGGCGCACTCCGACTGGGTAACCGTGAACTTTCTACGGCGTCCTGCGCACTCCCTGCTGGGGTCCCACACACTTTCTAGGGTGCCATGCGTACTCACACTAGGGTACCGTAACCTTCTACGGCGTCCTGCGCACTCCCACTGGGGTCCCACACACTTTCTAGGGTGCCATGCGTACTCACACTAGGGTACCATAAACTTTCTACGGCGTCCTGCGCACTCCCTTTGGGGTCCCACACACTTTCTACGGCGTCCGGCGCACTCCCACCAGGGATACCGTGAACTTTCTACGGCGTCCTGCGCACCTTTGGGGTCCCACACACTTTCTACGGCGTCCTGCGCACTCCACTGGGGTCCACACTTTCACGGCGTCCTGCTCACCCCACTGGGGTCCCACACACTTTTACGGTGCCATGCGTACTCAATCTAGGGTACCGTAAACTTTCTACGGCGTCCTGCGCACTCCCACTGGGGTCCCACACACTTTCTAGGGTGCCATGCGTACTCACACTAGGGTACCATAAACTTTCTTCGGCGTCCTGCGCACTCCTTTGGGGTCCCACACACTTTCTACGGCGTCCGGCGCACTCCGACTGGGTAACCGTGAACTTTCTACGGCGTCCTGCGCACTCCTTTGGGGTCCCACACACCTTCTAGGTGCCATGCGTACTCACACTAGGGTACCGTAAACTTTCTTCGGCGTCCTGCTCACTCCCACTGGGGTCCCACACACACTTTCTACGGCGTCCTGCGCACACCCACTGGGATACCGTGAACTTTCTACGGCGTCCTGCGCACTCCCTTGGGGTCCCACACGCTTTCTACGGCGTCCTGCGCACTCCCACTAGGGTCCCACACTTTCTACGGCGTCCTGCTCACTCCCTTCTGGGGTCCCACACACTTTCTACGGCGTCCGGCGCACTCCGACTGGGATACCGTGAACTTTCTACGGCGTCCTGCTCACCCCACTGGGGTCCCACACACTTTCTACGGCGTCCTGCAGTACTCACACTTCACTGGGGTCCCAAAACTTTCTACGGCGTCCTGCGCACTCCCACTGGGGTCCCACACGCTTTCTACGGCGTCCATGCGCACTCCACTAGGGTCCCACACACTTTCTACGGCGTCCTGCGCACTCCCTTTGGGGTCCCACACACTTTCTACGGCGTCCGGCGCACTCCGACTGGGGTACCGTAACCTTTCTACGGCGTCCTGCTCACTCCCACTGGGGTCTCACACACTTTCTAGGGTGCCCTGCGTACTCACACTAGGGTACCGTAAACTTTCTACGGCGTCCTGCTCACTCCCACTGGGGTCTCACACACTTTCTAGGAAGCCATGCGTACTCACACTAGGGTACCATAAACTTTCTTCGGCGTCCTGCGCATTCCCTTTGGGGTCCCACACACTTTCTACGGCGTCCGGCGCACTCCGACTGGGTAACCGTGAACTTTCTACGGCGTCCTGCGCACCTCTATTGGGGTCCCACACACTTTCTAGGCGTGCCATGCGTACTCACACTGGGGTACCGTAAACTTTCTACGGCGTCCTGCTCACTTTCACTTTCGTCCCACACACTTTCTACGGCGTCCTGCGCACTCCCACTGGGGTCCCACACTTTTCTACGGCGTCCGGCGCACCCCGATTGGGATACCGTGAACTTTCTACGGCGTCCTGCTCAACCCTCACTGGCGTCCCACACACTTCCTACGGTGCCCTGCTCACTCCCACTGGGGTCCCACACTTTTCTACGGCGTCCTGCGCACCCCAACTGGGGTCCCACACACTTTCTAGGGTGCCATGCGTCCTCACACTAGGGTACCATAAAATTTCTACGGCGTTCTGCTCGCTCCCACTGGGGTCCCACACACTTTTTAGGATGCCATGCGTACTCACACTAGGGTACCATAAACTTTCTTCGGCATTCTGCGCATTCCCTTTGGGGTCCCACACACTTCCTACGGCGTCCGGCGCACTCCGACTGGGTAACCGTGAACTTTCTACGGCGTCCTGCGTTTTCCTATTGGGGTCCCACACACTTTCTACGGCGTGCCATGCGTACCACACTGGGCCGTAAACTTCTACGGCGTCCTGCGCACTCCTTTGGGGTCCCACACACTTTCTACGGCGTCCATGCGTACTCACACTAGGGTACCATAAACTTTCTACGGCGTCCTGCGCACCTCCTCTGGAGTCCCACACACTTTCTACGGCGTCCTGCTCACTCCGACTGGGTAACCGTGAACTTTCTACGGCGTCCTGCGCACCTCCTCTGGAGTCCCACACACTTTCTACGGCGTCCTGCTCACTCCCACTGGGTTCCCACACTTTTTCTACTGCGTCCGGCGCACCCCAACTGGGATACCGTGATTTTTCTACGGCGTCCTGCGCACCTCCTTTGGAGTCCCACACACTTTCTACGGCGTCCTGCTCACTCCCACTGGGGTCCCACACACTTTTTAGGGTGCCATGCGTACTAAATCTAGGGTACCGTAGAATTTCTACGGCGTCCTGCTTACTCCCACTGGGGTCCCACACGCTTTCTAGGGTTCCATGCGTACTCACACTAGGGTACCATAAACTTTCTTCGGCGTTCTGCGCATTCCCTTTGGGGTCCCACACACTCCCTACGGCGTGCGGCGCACTCCCCCTGGGTAACCGTGATTTTTCTACGGCGTCCTGCGCACCTCCTTTGGAGTCCCACACACTTTCTACGGCGTCCAGCGCACTCCCACTGGGTAACCGTAAACATTCTACGACGTCATGCGCACTCCCGTTGGGGTCCAACCCACTTTCTACGGCGTCCTGCGCACTCCCACTGGGGTCCCACACTTTTTCTACGGCGTCCGGCGCACCCCGATTGGGATACCGTGAACTTTATACGGCGTCCTGCTCAATCTCACTGGCGTCCCACACACTTCCTACGGTGCCCTGCTCGCTCCCACTGGGGTCCCACACACTTTTTAGGATGCCATGCGTACTCACACTAGGGTACCATAAACTTTCTTCGGCATTCTGCGCATTCCCTTTGGGGTCCCACACACTTCCTACGGCGTCCGGCGCACTCCGACTGGGTAACCGTGAACTTTCTACGGCGTCCTGCGTTTTCCTATTGGGGTCCCACACACTTTCTAGGGTGCCATGCGTACTCACACTAGGGTACCGTAAAATTTCTACGGCGTTCTGCTCACTCCCACTGGGGTCCCACACGCTTTCTAGGAAGCCATGCGTACTCACACTAGGGTATCATAAACTTTCTTCGGCATTCTGCTCACTCCCACTGGGGTCCCACACACTTTCTACGGCGTCCTGCGCACTAACTGGGTAACCGTGAACTTTCTACGGCGTCCTGCGCACTCCTTTGGGGTCCCACACACTTTCTACGGCGTCCTGCGCACCTCCTTAGGGTACCGTAAACTTTCTACGGCGTCCTGCGCACTCCCACTGGGGTCCCACACGCTTTCTAGGTGCCATGCGTACTAACACTAGGGTACCATAAACTTTCTTCGGCGTCCTGCGCATTCCCTTTGGGGTCCCACACACTTTCTACGGCGTCCGGCGCACTCCGACTGGGTAACCGTGAACTTTCTACGGCGTCCTGCTCACTTTCACTGGCGTCCCACCCACTTTCTACGGCGTCCTGCTCACTCCCACTGGGGTCCCACACTTTTTCTACGGCGTCCGGCGCACCCCGATTGGGATACCGTGAACTTTCTACGGCGTCCTGCTCACCTCACTGGGGTCCCACACACTTTCTACGGCGTCCTGCCCACTCCCACTGGGGTCCCACACACTTTCTACGGCGTCCATGCGCCACTAGGGTACCGTAAACTTTCTTCGGCGTCCTGCGCATTCCCACTGGGGTCCCACACACTTTCTACGGCGTCCGGCGCACTCCGACTGGGTAACCGTGAACTTTCTACGGCGTCCTGCTCACTTTCACTGGCGTCCCACACACTTTCTACGGCGTCCTGCTCATTTCCACTAGGGTCCAACACTTTTATATGGCGTCCGGCGCACCCCGACTGGGATACCGTGAACCTTCTACGGCATCCTGCTCACTCCCACTGGGGTCCCACACACTTTCTAGGGTGACATGCGTACTCACACTAGGGTACCGTAAACTTTCTTCGGCGTCCTGCGCTTCCCCTTTGGGGTCCCACACACTTTCAACGACGTCCGACGAACTCCCACTAGGGTCCCGTGCACTTTCTATTGCGTCCTGCGCAATCCCACTGCGGTCCCGCACACTTTCTACGGCGTCCGGCGCACTCCGACTGGGTAACCGTGAACTTTCTACGGCGTCCTGCTCACTTTCACTTTGGGGTCCCACCCACTTTCTACGGCGTCCTGCGCACTCCACTGGGGTCCCACACTTTTTCTACGGCGTCCGGCGCACCCCGATTGGGATACCGTGAACTTTCTACGGCGTCCTGCGCACTCCCACTGGGGTCCCACACACTTTCTAGGAAGCCATGCGTACCACACTAGGGTACCATAAACTTTCTTCGGCATCCTGCTCATTCCCTTTGGGGTCCCACACACTTCCTACGGCGTCCGGCGCACTCCGACTGGGTAACCGTGAACTTTCTACGGCGTCCTGCTCACCCCACTGGGGTCCCACACACTTTCTAGGTGCCATGCGTACTCACACTAGGGTACCGTAAACTTTCTTCGGCGTCCTGCGCACTCCCTTTGGGGTCCCACACACTTTCTAGGTGCCATGCCTACTCATACTAGGGTACCGTAAACCTTCTTCGGCGTCCTGCGCACTCCCTTTGGGGTCCCACACACTTTCTAGGGTGCCATGCGTACTCATACTAGGGTACCGTAAACCTTCTTCGGCGTCCTGCGCACTCCCTTTGGAGTCCCACACACTTCCTACGGCGTCCGGCTCACTCCGACTGGGTAACCGTGAGCTTTCTACGGCGTCCTGCTCACTTCCACTTTCGTCCCACCCACTTTCTACGGCGTCCTGCGCACACCCACTGGGGTCCCACACTTTTTCTACGGCGTCCGGCGCACCCTTCGATTGGGATACCGTGAATTTTCTACGGCGTCCTGCTCACTCTCACTGGCGTCCCACACATTTCCTGCGGTGCCCTGCTCACTCCCACTGGGGTCCCACACTTTTTCTACGGCGTCCGGCGCATCCCAACTGGGATACCGTGATTTTTCTACGGCGTCCTGCGCACCTCCTTTGGGGTCCCACACACTTCCTACGGGGTCCGGCGCACTCCGACTGGGTAACCGTGAACTTTCTACGGCGTCCTGCTCGCACCTCCCACTGGGGTCCCACACACTTTCTAGGGATGCCATGCGTACTCACACTAGGGTACCGTAAACTTTCTTCGGCGTCCTGCGCATTCCCTTTGGGGTCCCACACACTTTCTACGGCGTCCGGCGCACTCCGACTGGGTAACCGTGAACTTTCTACGGCGTCCTGCGCACTCCCTTTGGGGTCCCACACACTTTCTAGGGTGCCATGCGTACTCACACTAGGGTACCGTAAACTTTCTACGGCGTCCTGCTCACTCCCATTGGGGTCTCACACACTTTCTAGGGTGCCATGCGAACTCACACTAGGGTACCATAAACTTTCTTCGGCGTCCTGCGCACTCCCTTTGGGGTCCCACACACTTTCTACGGCGTCCTGCTCACTCCGACTGGGTAACCGTGAACTTTCTACGGCGTCCTGCGCACCTCCTCTGGAGTTCCACACACTTTCTACGGCGTCCTGCTCACTCCCACTGGGGTCCCACACACTTTCTACGGCGTCCTGCTCACTCCCACTGGGGTCCCACACACTTTCTACGGCGTCCTGCTCACTTCCACTGGGGTCCAACACTTTTTTATATGGCGTCCGGCGCACCCCGACTGGGATACCGTGAACCTTCTACGGCGTCCTGCGCACCCCCTTCGGAGTCCCACACACTTTCTACGGCGTCCTGCTCACTCCCACTGGGGTCCCACACATTTTCTAGGGTGCCATGCGTACTCAATCTAGGGTACCGTAAACTTTCTACGGCGTCCTGCTCACTCCCACTGGGGTCTCACACACTTTCTAGGGTGCCATGCGTACTCACACTAGGGTACCGTAAACTCTCCGGCGTCCTGCGCACTCCCTTTGGGGTCCCACACAATTCCTACGGTACCCGGCGTACTCACACTGGGTAACCGTGAACTTTCTACGGCGTCCTGCGCACTCCCTTTGGGGTCCCACACATTTTCTAGGTGCCATGCGTACTCACACTAGGGTACCGTGAACTTTCTACGGCGTCCTGCGCACCTCCTCTGGAGTCCAACACACTTCCTACGGCGTCCGGCGCACTCCGACTGGGTAACCGTGAACCTTCTACGGCGCTCTGCTCACTTTCACTGGCGTCCCACCCACTTTCTACGGCGTCCTGCGCACTCCCACTGGGGTCCCACACTTTTTCTACGGCGTCCGGCGCACCCCGATTGGGATACCGTGAATTTTCTACGGCGTCCTGCTCACTCTCACTGGCGTCCCACACACTTTCTACGGCGTCCTGCTCACTCCCACTGGGGTCCCACACTTTCTAGGATCCGGCATGCGTTCACACTAGGGTACCGTGAACTTTCTACGGCGTCCTGCGCATTCCTCTTGGTCCCACACCCTTTCTCCGGCGTCCTGCTCACTCCCACTGGGGTCCCACACACTTTCTAGGGTGACATGCGTACTCACACTAGGGTACCATAAACTTTCTTCGGCGTCCTGCGCACTCCCTTTGGGGTCCCACACACTTCCTACGGCGTCCGGCTCACTCCGACTGGGTAACCGTGAACTTTCTACGGCGTCCTGCGCACTCCCGTTGGGGTCTCACACACTTTTTAGGGTGCCATGCGTACTCATACTAGGGTACCGTAAACCTTCTTCGGCGTCCTGCGCACTCCCTTTGGGGTCCCACACACTTCCTAGGGTGCCATGCGTACTCACACTAGGGTACCGTAAACTTTCTTCGGCGTCCTGCGCACTCCCTTTGGGGTCCCACACGCTTTCTAGAAAACCATGCGTACTAAATCTAGGGTACCGTAAACTTTCTTCGGCGTCTTGCGCACTCCCTTTGGGGTCCCACACACTTTCTACGGCGTCCGGCGCACCCCGATTGGGATACCGTGAACTTTCTACGGCGTCCTGCTCACTTTCACTTTCGTCCCACCCACTTTCTACGACGTCCTGCGCACACCCACTGGGAACCCACACTTTTTCTACGGCGTCCTGCGCACCTCCTCTGGAGTCCCACGCACTTTCTACGGCGTCCTGCTCACTCCCACTGGGGTCCCACACACTTTCTACGGTGCCATGCGTACTCTCACACTGGGGTACCATAAACTCTCTTCGGCGTCCTGCGCATTCCCCTTCGGGGTCCCACACACTTTCTACGGCGTCCTGCGCACCTCCTGACTGGAGTCCCACACACTTTCTACGGCGTCCTGCTCACTTCACACTCGTCCCACACACTTTTAGGGTGCCATGCGTACTAAATCTAGGGTACCGTAAAATTTCTACGGCGTCCTGCTCACACCCACTGGGGTCCCACACACTTTTCTACGGCGTCCGGCGCACCCCGACTGGGATACCGTGAACTTTCTACGGCGTCCTGCTCACTCCCACTGGGGTCTCACACACTTTCTAAGGTGCCATGCGTACTCACACTAGGGTACCGTAAACTTTCTTCGGCGTCCTGCGCACTCCCTTTGGGGTCCCACACGCTTTCTACGGCGCCATGCGTACTCACACTGGAGTACTGTACACTTTCTTCGGCGTCCTGCGCATTTCCTTCGGGGTCCCACACACTTTTCTACGGCGTCCGGCGCACTCCGACTGGGCAACCGTGAGCTTTCTACGGCGTCCTGCTCACTTTCACTTTCGTCCCACCCACTTTCTACGGCGTCCTGCTCACACCCACTGGGGTCCCACACTTTTTCTACGGCGTCCGGCGCACCCCGATCTGGGATACCGTGAACTTTCTACGGCGTCCTGCTCACTCCCACTGGGGTCTCACACACTTTCTAGGGTGCCATGCGTACTCACACCAGGGTACCATAAACTTTCTCTTCGGCGTCCTGCGCTTCCCCTTTGGGGTCCCACACACTTTCTACGGCGTCCTGCGCACCTCGGACTTTGGGGTAACCGTGAACTTTCTACGGCGTCCTGCTCACCACACTGGGGTCCCACACACTTTTAGGTGCCATGCGTACTCATACTAGGGTACCGTAAACCTTCTTCGGCGTCCTGCGCACTCCCACTGGGGTCCCACACACTTTCTAGGGTGCCATGCGTACTCACACTAGGGTACCGTAAACTTTCTTCGGCGTCCTGCGCACTCCCTTTGGGGTCCCACACGCTTTCTAGGAAAGCCATGCGTACTCACACTAGGGTACTGTACACTTTCTTCGGCGTCCTGCGCATTCCCTTTGGGGTCCCACACACTTTCTACGGCGTCCGGCGCACTCCGACTGGGTAACCGTGAGCTTTCTACGGCGTCCTGCTCACTTTCACTTTCGTCCCACCCACTTTCTACGGCGTCCTGCGCACACCCACTGGGGTCCCACACTTTTCTACGGCGTCCTGCGCACCCCGATAGAGTCCCGTGAACTTTCTACGGCGTCCTGCTCACTCCCACTGGGGTCCCACACACTTTCTACGGCGTCCTGCTCACTCCCACTGGGGTCCCACACTTTTTCTACGGCGTCCGGCGCACCCCAACTGGGATACCGTGATTTTTCTACGGCGTCCTGCGCACCTCCTTTGGAGTCCCACACACTTTCTACGGCGTCCTGCTTACTCACGACCGGGTACCGTGAACTTTCTACGGCGTCCTGCGCACTCCCACTGGGGTCCCACACACTTTCTAGGTGCCATGCGTACTCATACTAGGGTACCGTAAACCTTCTTCGGCGTCCTGCGCACCTCCTTTGGGGTCCCACACACTTTCTACGGCGTCCTGCGCACCACCCTTTGGGGTCCCACACACTTTTTAGGGTGCCATGCGTACTAAATCTAGGGTACCGTAAAATTTCTACGGCGTCCTGCTCACTCCCTTTGGGGTCCCACACACTTTCTACGGCGTCCGGCGCACTCCGACTGGGTAACCGTGAACTTTCTACGGCGCTCTGCTCACTTTCACTGGCGTCCCACCCCATTTTCAACGGCGTCAAGCGCACTCCCACTGGGGTCCCACACTTTTTCTACGGCGTCCGGCGCACCCCGATTGGGATACCGTGAACTTTCTACGGCGTCCTGCGCACCTCCTCTGGAGTCCCACACACTTTCTACGGCGTCCTGCTCACTCCCACTGGGGTCCCACACACTTTCTACGGCGTCCTGCTCATTTCCACTAGGGTCCAACACTTTTATATGGCGTCCGGCGCACCCCGACTGGGATACCGTGAACCTTCTACGGCATCCTGCTCACTCCCACTGGGGTCCCACACACTTTCTAGGGTGACATGCGTACTCACACTAGGGTACCGTAAACTTTCTTCGGCGTCCTGCGCACTCCCTTTGGAGTCCCACACACTTCCTACGGCGTTCCGGGACTCACTCCGACTGGGTAACCGTGAACTTTATACGGCGTCCTGCGCACTCTCACTGGGGTCTCACACACTTTCCTACGGTGCCTGCGCACTCAGTCCCACACTTAGGCGTCCGCGCAAACCGATTAAACCTTCTTCTACGGCGTCCTGCGCACTCCCTTTGGGGTCCCACACACTTTCTAGGGTGCCATGCGTACCACACTAGGGTACCATAAACTTTCTTCGGCGTCCTGCGCACTCCCTTTGGGGTCCCACACACGCTTCCTACGGCGTTGCGTACTCACTCTGGGTAACCGTGAACTTTCTACGGCGTCCTGCGCATTCCACTGGGGTCCCACACACTTTCTACGGCGTCCGGCGCACTCCGACTGGGTAACCGTGAACTTTCTACGGCGTCCTGCGCACCTCCTACTGGGGTCCCACACACTTTCTAGGGTGCCATGCGTACCACACTAGGGTACCATAAACTTTCTTCGGCGTCCTGCGCACTCCTTTGGGGTCCCACACACTTTCTACGGCGTCCGGCGTACTCCGGACTGGGTAACCGTGAACTTTCTACGGCGTCCTGCGCACTCCCTTTGGGGTCCCACACACTTTCTAGGTGCCATGCGTACTCACACTAGGGTACCATAAACCTTCTTCGGCGTCCTGCGCACTCCCTTTGGGGGTCCCACACACTTTCTAGGGTGCCATGCGTACTCATACTAGGGTACCGTAAACTTTCTTCGGCGTCCTGCGCACTCCCTTTGGGGTCCCACACACTTTCTACGGCGTGCCATGCTCACTCACACTAGGGTACCGTAAACTTTCTACGGCGTCCTGCGCACTCCCTTTGGGGTCCCACACGCTTTCTAGAAAGCCATGCGTACTCACACTAGGAGTACCATACACTTTCTTCGGCGTCCTGCGCACTCCCTTTGGGGTCCCACACACTTTCTAGGCGTGCCATGCGTACCAAATCTAGGGTACCATAAACTTTCTACGGCGTCCTGCTCATTCCCTTCGGGGTCCCACACACTTTCTACGGCGTCCGGCGCACCCGACTGGGTAACCGTGAACTTTCTACGGCGTCCTGCTCACTTTCACTTTCGTCCCACCCCACTTTCTACGGCGTCCTGCGCACACCCACTGGGGTCCCACACACTTTTTCTACGGCGTCCGGCGCACCCCGATTGGGATACCGTGAACTTTCTACGGCGTCCTGCGCACTCCTCTGGGGTCCCACACACTTTCTAGGGAAGCCATGCGAACTCACACTAGGGTACCGTAAACTTTCTTCAGCGTCCTGCGCACTCCCTTTGGGGTCCCACACGCTTTCTAGGAAGCCATCCGTACTCACAGTAGGCTCCTGTACACTTTCTTTGACGTCCTGCGCCTTCCCTTCGGGGTCCCACACACTTTCTACGGCGTCCGGCGCACTCCGACTGGGCAACCGTGAGCTTTCTACGGCGTCCTGCCCACTTTCACTTTCGTCCCACCCACTTTCTACGGCGTCCTGCGCTCACCCACTGGGGTCCAACACTTTTTCTACGGCGTCCGGCGCACCCCGATTGGGATACCGTGAACCTTCTACGGCGTCCTGCTCACTCCCACTGGGGTCTCACACACTTTCTAGGGTGCCATGCGTACTCACACTAGGGTACCATAAACTTTCTTCGGCGTCCTGCGCACTCCCTTTGGAGTCCCACACACTTCCTACGGCGTTCGACTCACTCCGACTGGGTAACCGTGAACTTTCTACGGCGTCCTGCGCACCTCCTGTTGGGGTCCCACACACTTTCTAGGGTGCCATGCGTACTCACACTAGGTACCGTAAACTTTCTTCGGCGTCCTGCGCACTCCCTTTGGGGTCCCACACGCTTTCTAGGTGCCATTCGTACTCACACTAGGGTACCATAAACTTTCTTCGGCGTCCTGCGCATTCCCTTCGGGGTCCCACACACTTTCTACGGCGTCCGGCGCACTCCGACTGGGTAACCGTGAACTTTCTACGGCGCTCTGCCCACTTTCACTGGCGTCCCACTCACTTTCTACGGCGTCCTGCGCACTACCACTGGGGTCCCACACTTTTTCTACGGCGTCCGGCGCACCCCGATTGGGATACCGTGAACTTTCTACGGCGTCCTGCGCACTCACACTGGGGTCCCACACACTTTTCTAGGCGCCATGCGTACTAAATCTAGGGTACCGTAAACTTTCTACGGCGTCCTGCCTACTCCCACTGGGGTCTCACACACTTTCTAGGGTGCCATGCGTACTCACACTAGGTACCATAAACTTTCTACGGCGTCCTGCGCTTCCCCTTTGGGGTCCCACACACTTTCAACGACGTCCGACTCACTCCGACTGGGTAACCGTGAACTTTCTACGGCGTCCTGCTCACTCACACTGGGGTCCCACACACTTTCTAGGTGCCATGCGTACTCATACTAGGGTACCGTAAACTTTCTTCGGCGTCCTGCGCACTCCCTTTGGGGTCCCACACACTTTCTAGGTGCCATGCGTACTCACACTAGGGTACCGTAAACTTTCTTCACGGCGTCCTGCGCACTCCCTTTGGGGTCCCACACACGCTTTCTAGGAAGCCATGCGTACTCACACTAGGGTACTGTACACTTTCTTCGGCGTCCTGCGCACCCCATCGGGGTCCCACACACTTTCTACGGCGTCCGGCGCACTCCGACTGGGTAACCGTGAGCTTTCTACGGCGTCCTGCTCACTTTCACTTTCGTCCCACCCACTTTCTACGGCGTCCTGCGCACACCCACTGGGGTCCCACACTTTTTCTACGGCGTCCGGCGTACCCCCGGATTGGGATACCGTGAACTTTCTACGGCGTCCTGCTCACCTCCTTTGAGTCCCACACACTTTCTACGGCGTCCGGCGCACTCCGACTGGGGTAACCGTGAACTTTCTACGGCGTCCTGCTCACTTTCACTGGCGTCCCACCCCATTTTCAACGGCGTCCTGCGCACTCCCACTGGGGTCCCACACACTTTTTCTACGGCGTCCGGCGCACCCCATTGGGATACCGTGAACTTTCTACGGCGTCCTGCGCACCTCCCGATCTGGGAGTCCCACACACTTTCTAGGGTGCCATGCGTACTCACACTAGGGTACCGTAAACTTTCTTCGGCGTCCTGCTCACTCCTCACTGGGGTCCCACACGCTTTCTAGGAAGCCATGCGTACTCACACTAGGGTACCGTACACTTTCTTCGGCGTCCTGCGCATTCCTTTGGGGGTCCCACACACTTTCTACGGCGTCCGGCGCACTCCGACTGGGTAACCGTGAACTTTCTACGGCGCTGTGCTCACTTTCACTGGCGTCCCACCCCATTTTCAACGGCGTCAAGCGCACTCCCACTGGGGTCCCACACTTTTTCTACGGCGTCCGGCGCACCCCGATTGGGATACCGTGAACTTTCTACGGCGTCCTGCTCACTCCCACTGGGGTCTCACACACTTTCTAGGGTGCCATGCGTACTCACACTAGGGTACCATAAACTTTCCTCGGCGTCCTGCGCACACCCTTTGGGGTCCCACACACTTCCTATGGCGTCCGACTCACTCCGACTGGGTAACCGTGAACTTTCTACGGCGTCCTGCTCACCACACTGGGGTCCCACACACTTTCTAGGGTGCCATGCGTACTCATACTAGGGTACCGTAAACCTTCTTCGGCGTCCTGCGCACTCCCTTTGGGGTCCCACACACTTTCTAGGGTGCCATGCGTACTCACACTAGGGTACCGTAAACTTTCTTCGGCGTCCTGCGCACTCCCTTTGGGGTCCCACACGCTTTCTAGAAAGCCATGCGTACTCACACTAGGGTACTGTACACTTTCTTCGGCGTCCTGCGCATTCCCTTCGGGGTCCCACACACTTTCTACGGCGTCCCGCGGACTCCGACTGGGTAACCGTGAGCTTTCTACGGCGTCCTGCTCACTTCCACTTTCGTCCCACCCACTTTCTACGGCGTCCTGCGCACACCCACTGGGGTCCCACACTTTTTCTACGGCGTCCGGCGCACCCCGGATAGGAATACCGTGAACTTTCTACGGCGTACTGCTCACTCTCAATGGCGTCCCACACAATTTCTACGGCGTCCATGCTCACTCCCACTGGGGTCCCACACTTTTTCTACGGCGCGTCCGGCGCATCCCTCAACCGGGGGATACCGTGATTTTTCTACGGCGTCCTGCGCACCTCCCTTTTGGAGTCCCACACACTTTCTACGGCGTCCGACTTACTCCGACTGGGTAACCGTGAACTTTCTACGGCGTCCTGCTCACTCACACTGGGGTCCCACACACTTTCTAGGTGCCATGCGTACTCATACTAGGGTACCGTAAACCTTTTCTTCGGCGTCCTGCGCACTCCCTTTGGGGTCCCACACACTTTCTACGGCGTCCTGCGTACTCACACCAGGTACTGTAAACTTTCTTCAGCGTCCTGCGCACTCCCACTGGGGTCCCACACACTTTTAGGTGCCATGCGTACTAAATCTAGGGTACCATAAACTTTCTTCGGCGTCCTGCGCATTCCCTTCGGGGTCCCACACACTTTCTACGGCGTCCGGCGCACTCCGACTGGGTAACCGTGAACTTTCTACGGCGCTCTGCCCACTTTCACTGGCGTCCCACTCACTTTCTACGGCGTCCTGCGCGCTCCCACTGGGGTCCCACACTTTTTCTACGGCGTCCGGCGCACCCCGATTGGGACACCGTGAACTTTCTACGGCGTCCTGCGCACCTCCTCTGGAGTCCCACACACTTTCTACGGCGTCCTGCTCACTCACACTGGGGTCCCACACACTTTCTAGGAAGCCATGCGTACTCACACTAGGGTACCGTACACTTTCTTCGGCGTCCCTGCGCATTCCCTTCGGGGTCCCACACACTTTCTACGGCGTCCTGCTCACTCCCACTGGGGTCTCACTCACTTTCTCTAGGTGCCATGCGTACTCACACTAGGGTACCATAAACTTTCTTCGGCGTCCTGCGCACTCCCTTTGGGGTCCCACACACTTCCTACGGCGTCCGACTCACTCTGACTGGGTAACCGTGAACTTTATACGGCGTCCTGCGCACTCCCACTGGGGTCTCACACACTTTCTAGGGTGCCATGCGCACTCATACTAGGGTACCGTAAACTTTCTACGGCGTCCTGCGCACTCCCTTTGGGGTCCCACACACTTTCTACGGTGCCATGCGTACTCACACTAGGGTACAGTAAACTTTCTTCAGCGTCCTGCGCACTCCCTTTGGGGTCCCACACACTTTCTACGGCGTCATGCGTACTCACACTGGGTACTGTACACTTTCTTCGGCGTCCTGCGCACTTCCCTTCGGGGTCCCACACACTTTCTACGGCGTCCGGCGCACTCCGACTGGGTAACCGTGAGCTTTCTACGGCGTCCTGCTCACTCCTACTGGGGTCTCACACACTTTCTAGGGTGCTATGCGTACTCACACTAGGGTACCATAAACTTTCTTCGGCGTCCTGCGCACTCCCTTTGGGGTCCCACACACTTTCCTACGGCGTCCGGCTCACTCCGACTGGGTAACCGTGAATTTTCTACGGCGTCCTGCGCACTCCCGTTGGGGTCTCACACACTTTCTAGGGTGCCATGCGTACTCATACTAGGGTACCATAAACCTTCTTCGGCGTCCTGCGCACTCCCTTTGGGGTCCCACACACTTTCTACGGCGTGCCATGCGCACTCACACTAGGGTAACCATAAACTTTCTACGGCGTCCTGCGCACTCCTGGGGTCCTCACACACTTTCTAGGTGCCATGCGTACTCACACTAGGGTACCGTAAACTTTCTTCGGCGTCCTGCGCACTCCCTTTGGGGTCCCACACACTTTTTAGGATGCCATGCGTACTCACACTAGGGTACCATAAACTTTCTTCGGCATTCTGCGCATTCCCTTTGGGGTCCCACACACTTTCTAGGGTGCCATGCGTACTCACACTAGGGTACCGTAAACTTCGGCGTCCTGCGCATTCCCTTCGGGGTCCCACCCACTTTCTACGGCGTCCTGCGCACTCCGACTGGGTAACCGTGATCTTTCTACGGCGTCCTGCTCACTTTCACTTTCGTCCCACCCACTTTCTACGGCGTCCTGCGCACACCCACTGGGGTCCCACACTTTTCTACGGCGTCCGGCGCACCCGATTGGGGTACCGTGAACTTTCTACGGCGTCCTGCGCACTCCCTGGGGTCCAACACACTTTCTAGGAAGCCATGCGTACTCACACTAGGGTACCGTAAACTTTCTTCAGCGTCCTGCGCACTCCCTTTGGGGTCCCACACGCTTTCTAGGAAGCCATGCGTACTCACACTAGGGTACTGTACACTTTCTTTGGCGTCCTGCGCACTTCCCTTCGGGGTCCCACACACCTTTCTACGGCGTCCGGCGCACTCCGACTGGGTAACCGTGAGCTTTCTACGGCGTCCTGCTCACTTTCACTTTCGTCCCACCCACTTTCTACGGCGTCCTGCGCACACCCCACTGGGGTCCCACACTTTTTCTACGGCGTCCGGCGCACCCCCGATTGGGATACCGTGAACCTTCTACGGCGTCCTGCTCACCTCCACTGGGGTCTCACACACTTTCTAGGGTGCCATGCGTACTCACACTAGGGTACCATAAACTTTCTTCGGCGTCCTGCGCACTCCCTTTGGGGTCCCACGCACACTTCCTACGGCGTCCGACTCCACTCCGACTAGGGTACCGTGAACTTTCTACGGCGTCCTGCGCACTCCCTTTGGGGTCTCACACACTTTCTAGGTGCCATGCGTACTCACACCAGGGTACCGTAAACTTTCTTCGGCGTCCTGCGCACTCCCTTTGGGGTCCCACACGCTCTCTAGAAAGCCGTGCGTACTCACACTAGGGTACTGTACACTTTCTTCGGCGTCCTGCGCATTTCCCTTCGGGGTCCCACACACTTTCTACGGCGTCCGGCGCACTCCGACTGGGTAACCGTGAGCTTTCTACGGCGTCCTGCTCACTTTCACTTTCGTCCCACCCACTTTCTACGGCGTCCTGCGCACACCACTGGGGTCCCACACTTTTCTACGGCGTCCGGCGCACCCCGATTGGGATACCGTGAACTTTCTACGGCGTCCTGCGCACTCACACTGGGGTCCCACACACTTTTAGGTGCCATGCGTACTAAATCTAGGGTACCGTAAAACTTCTACGGCGTCCTGCTCACTCCCACTGGGGTCTCACACACTTTCTACGGTGCCATGCGTACTCACACTGGGGTACCATAAACTTTCTTCGGCGTCCTGCGCACCTCCTTTGGGGTCCCACACACTTCCTACGGCGTCCGACTCACTCCGACTGGGTAACCGTGAACTTTCTACGGCGTCCTGCTCACTCACACTGGGGTCCCACACACTTTCTAGGTGCCATGCGTACTCACACTAGGGTACCGTAAACTTTCTTCGGCGTCCTGCGTACTCCCTTTGGGGTCCCACACACTTCCTAGGGTGCCATGCGTACTCACACTAGGGTACCGTAAACTTTCTTCAGCGTCCTGCGCACTCCCTTTGGGGTCCCACACGCTTTCTAGGAAGCCATGCGTACTCACACTAGGGTACTGTACACTTTCTTCGGCGTCCTGCGCATTCCCATCGGGGTCCCACACACTTTCTACGGCGTCCGGCGCACTCCGACTGGGTAACCGTGAGCTTTCTACGGCGTCCTGCTCACTTTCACTTTCGTCCCACCCACTTTCTACGGCGTCCTGCGCACACCCACTGGGGTCCCACACTTTTTCTACGGCGTCCGGTGCACCCCGATAGGAATACCGTGAACTTTCTACGGCGTACTGCTCACCTCCTTTGGAGTCCCACACACTTTCTACGGCGTCCGACTTACTCCGACTGGGTAACCGTGAACTTTCTACGGCGTCCTGCTCACTCACACTGGGGTCCCACACACTTTCTAGGGTGCCATGCGTACTCATACTAGGGTACCGTAAACCTTCTTCGGCGTCCTGCGCACTCCCTTCGGGGTCCCACACACTTTCTAGGGTGCCATGCGTACTCACACTAGGGTACCGTAAACTTTCTTCAGCGTCCTGCGCACTCCCTTTGGGGTCCCACACACTTTTAGGGTGCCATGCGTACTAAACCTAGGGTACCGTAAAATTTCTACGGCGTCCTGCTCACTCCCTTTGGGGTCCCACACACTTCCACGGCGTCCGGCGCACTCCGACTGGGTAACCGTGAACTTTCTACGGCGCTCTGCCCACACTTTCACCGGCGTCCCACCCCACTTTCTACGGCGTCCTGGGCGCCCCCACTGGGGTCCCCCACTTTTTCTCCGGCGTCCGGCGCACGCCGATTGGGATACCGTGAACTCTCTACGGCGTCCTGCGCACCTCCTCTGGAGTCCCACACACTTTGTACGGCGTCCTGCTCACTTACACTGGGGTCCCACACGCTTTCTAGGAAGCCATGCGTACTCACACTAGGTACTGTACACTTTCTTCGGCGTCCTGCGCATTCCTTCTGGGGTCCCACACACTTTCTCTACGGCGTCCTGCTCACTCCCACTGGGGTCTCACACACTTTCTAGGTGCCATGCGTACTCACACTAGGGTACCATAAACTTTCTTCGGCGTCCTGCGCACTCCCTTTGGGGTCCCACACACTTCCTACGGCGTTCGACTCACCTCTGACTGGGTAACCGTGAACTTTATACGTCGTCCTGCGCACTCCCGTTGGGGTCTCACACACTTTCTAGGTGCCATGCGCACTCATACTAGGGTACCGTAAACCTTCTTCGGCGTCCTGCGCACTCCCTTTGGGGTCCCACACACTTTCTAGGTGCCATGCGTACTCACACTAGGTACCGTAAACTTTCTTCAGCGTCCTGCGCACTCCCTTTGGGGTCCCACACGCTTTCTAGGAAGCCATGCGTACTCACACTAGGGTACCGTACACTTTCTTCGGCGTCCTGCGCATTCCCTTCAGGGTCCCACACACTTTCTACGGCGTCCGGCGCACTCCGACTGGGCAACCGTGAGCTTTCTACGGCGTCCTGCTCACTCCTACTGGGGTCTCACACACTTTCTAGGTGCTATGCGTACTCACACTAGGGTACCATAAACTTTCTTCGGCGTCCTGCGCACTCCCTTTGGGGTCCCACACACTTCCTACGGCGTCCGGCTCACCTCCGACTGGGTAACCGTGAATTTTCTACGGCGTCCTGCGCACTCCCGTTGGGGTCTCACATACTTTCTAGGGTGCCATGCGTACTCATACTAGGGTACCATAAACCTTCTTCGGCGTCCTGCGCACTCCCTTGGGGTCCCACACACTTTCTAGGTGCCATGCGTACTCACTAGGGTACCATAAACTTTCTTCGGCGTCGTGCGCACTCCCTTTAGGTCCTACACACTTCTAGGTGCCATGCGTACTCACACTAGGGTACCGTAAACTTTCTTCGGCATCCTGCGCACTCCCTTTGGGGTCCCACACGCTTTCTAGGAAGCCATGCGTACTACACTAGGGTACCATAAACTTTCTCGGCATTCTGCGCATTCCTCTTTGGGGTCTCACACACTTTCCAGGGTGCCATGCGTACTCACACTAGGGTACCATAAACTTTCTTCGGCGTCCTGCGCATTCCCTTCGGGGTCCCACACACTTTCTACGGCGTCCGGCGCACTCCGACTGGGTAACCGTGATTTTTCTACGGCGTCCTGCTCACTTTCACTTTCGTCCCACCCACTTTCTACGGCGTCCTGCGCACACCCACTGGGGTCCCACACTTTTTCTACGGCGTCCTGCGCACCCCGATTGGGATACCGTGAACTTTCTACGGCGTCCTGCGCACTCCCAAGTTGGGGTCTCACACACTTTCTAGGAAGCCATGCGTACTCACACTAGGGTACCGTAAACTTTCTTCAGCGTCCTGCGCACTCCCTTTGGGTCCCACACGCTTTCTAGGAAGCCATGCGTACTCACACTAGGGTACTGTACACTTTCTTTGGCGTCCTGCGCATTCCCTTTCGGGGTCCCACACACACTTTCTACGGCGTCCGGCGCACTCCGACTGGGTAACCGTGAGCTTTCTACGGCGTCCTGCTCACTTTCACTTTCGTCCCACCCACTTTCTACGGCGTCCTGCGCACACCCACTGGGGTCCCACACTTTTTCTACGGCGTCCTGCGCACCTCCTCTGGAGTCCCACACACTTTCTACGGCGTCCTGCTCACTCCCACTGGGGTCCCACACACTTTCTAGGGTGCCATGCGTACTCACACTAGGGTACCATAAACTTTCTTCGGCGTCCTGCGCACTCCCTTTGGGGTCCCACACACTTCCTACGGCGTCCGACTCACTCCGACTGGGTAACCGTGAACTTTCTACGGCGTCCTGCGCACTCCCGTTGGGGTCTCACACACTTTCTAGGAAGCCATGCGTACTCACACTAGGGTACCGTAAACTTTCTTCAGCGTCCTGCGCACTCCCTTTGGGGTCCCACACGCTTTCTAGAAAGCCGTGCGTACTAACACTAGGGTACTGTACACTTTCTTCGGCGTCCTGCGCATTCCCTTCGGGGTCCCACAGGCTTTCTAGGAAGCCATGCGTACTCACACCAGGGTACCACACTTTCTTCGGCGTCCTGCGCATTCCCATCAGGTCCCACACACTTTCTACGGCGTCCGGCGCACCTCCGACTGGGTAACCGTGAGCTTTCTACGGCGTCCTGCTCACTTCCACTTTCGTCCCACCCACTTTCTACGGCGTCCTGCGCACACCCACTGGGGTCCCACACTTTTTCTACGGCGTCCGGTGCACCCCCTTTACGGAATACCGTGAACTTTCTACGGCGTACTGCTCACTCTCAATGGCGTCCCACACACTTTCTATGGTGCCATGCTCACTCCCACTGGGGTCCCACACTTTTTCTACGGCGTCCGGCGCACCCCAACTGGGATACCGTGATTTTTCTACGGCGTCCTGCGCACCTCCTTTGGAGTCCCACACACTTTCTACGGCGTCCGACTTACTCCGACTGGGTAACCGTGAACTTTCTACGGCGTCCTGCTCACTCCCACTGGGGTCCCACACACTTTCTAGGGTGCCATGCGCACTCATACTAGGGTACCGTAAACTTTCTTCGGCGTCCTGCGCACTCCCTTTGGGGTCCCACACACTTTCTAGGGTGCCATGCGTACTCACACTAGGGTACCGTAAACTTTCTTCAGCGTCCTGCGCACTCCCTTTGGGGTCCCAAGCACACTTTCTAGGGTGCCATGCGTACTAAACCTAGGGGTACCGTAAAATTTCTACGGCGTCCCGCTCACTCCCCTTTGGGGTCCCACACACTTCCCACGGCGTCCGGCGCACTCCGACTGGGTAACCGTGAACTTTCTACGGCGCTCTGCCCACTTTCACTGGCGTCCCACCCACTTTCTACGGCGTCCTGCGCGCCTCCCACTGGGGTCCCACACTTTTCTACGGCGTCCGGCGCACCCCGATTGGGATACCGTGAACTCTCTACGGCGTGCTGCGCACCCCCCCTGGAGTCCCACACACTTTCTACGGCGTCCTGCTCCACTTACACTGGGGTCCCACACGCTTTCTAGGAAGCCATGCGTAATCACACTAGGGTACTGTACACTTTCTTCGGCGTCCTGCGCATTCCCTTCGGGGTCCCACACACTTTCTACGGCGTCCTGCTCACTCCCACTGGGGTCTCAACTCACTTTCTAGGGTGCCATGCGTACTCACACTAGGGTACCATAAACTTTCTTCGGCGTCCTGCGCACTCCCTTTGGGGTCCCACACACTTCCTACGGCGTTCGACTCACTCTGACTGGGTAACCGTGAACTTTATACGTCGTCCTGCGCACTCCCGTTGGGGTCTCACACACTTTCTAGGTGCCATGCGCACTCATACTAGGGTACCGTAAACCTTCTTCGGCGTCCTGCGCACTCCCTTTGGGGTCCCACACACTTTCTGAAGGGTGCCATGCGTACTCACACTAGGGTACCGTAAACTTTCTTCAGCGTCCTGCGCACTCCCTTTGGGGTCCCACACGCTTTCTAGGAAGCCATGCGTACTCACACTAGGTACTGTACACTTTCTTCGGCGTCCTGCGCATTCCCTTCGGGGTCCCACACACTTTCTACGGCGTCCGGCGCACTCTCCGACTGGGTAACCGTGAGCTTTCTACGGCGTCCTGCTCACTCCTACTGGGGTCTCAACACACTTTCTAGGGTGCTATGCGTACTCACACTAGGGTACCATAAACTTTCTTCGGCGTCCCTGCGCACCCCCTTTGGGGTCCCACACACTTCCTACGGCGTCCGGCTCACTCCGACTGGGTAACCGTGAATTTTCTACGGCGTCCTGCGCACTCCCGTTGGGGTCTCACATACTTTCTACGGTGCCATGCGTACTCATACTAGGGTACCATAAACCTTCTTCGGCGTCCTGCGCACTCCCTTTGGGGTCCCACACACTTTCTGGGTGCCATGCGTACTCACACTAGGGTACCATAAACTTTCTTCTATGTCGTGCGCACTCCCTTTAGGGTCCTACACACTTTCTAGGGTGCCATGCGTACTCACACTAGGTACCGTAAACTTTCTTCGGCATCCTGCGCACTCCCTTTGGGGTCCCACACGCTTTCTAGGAAGCCGTGCGTACTCACACTAGGGTACCATAAACTTTCTTCGGCATTCTGCGCATTCCCTTTGGGGTCCCACACACTTTCTACGGCGTCCGGCGCACTCCGCCTGGGTAACCGTGAACTTTCTACGGCGTCCTGCTCACTTTCACTGGCGTCCCACCCACTTTCTACGGCGTCCTGCGCACACCCACTGGGGTCCCACACTTTTTTTACGGCGTCCGGCGCACCCCGATAGGGATACCGTGAACTTTCTACGGCGTCCTGCTTACTCTCACTGGCGTCCCACACAATTCCTACGGTACCCTGCTCACTCCCACTGGGGTCCCACACTTTTTCTACGGCGTCCGGCGCACCCCAACTGGGATACCGTGATTTTTCTACGGCGTTCTGCGCTCCTCCTTTGGAGTCCCACACACTTTCTACGGCGTCCTGCTCACTCACACTGGGGTCCCACACACTTTCTAGGGTGCCATGTGTACTCAATCTAGGGTACCGTAAACTTTCTACGGCGTCCTGCTCACTCCCACTAGGGTCTCACACACTTTCTAGGGTGCCATGTGTACTCAATCTAGGGTACCGTAAACTTTCTACGGCGTCCTGCTCACTCCCACTAGGGTCTCACACACTTTCTAGGGTGCCATGCGTACTCACACTAGGGTACCATAAACTTTCTTCGGCGTCCTGCGCACTCGCTTTGGGGTCCCACACGCTTTCTAGGAAGCCATGCGTACTCACACTAGGGTACCATAAACTTTTTTCGGCGTCCTGCGCACTCCCTTCGGGGTCCCACACACTTTCTAGGGTGCCATGCGTACTCACACTAGGGTACCGTAAACTTTCTTCGGCGTCCTGCGCTCTCCCTTTGGGGTCCCACACGCTTTCTAGAAAGCCATGCGTACTCACACTAGGGTACCATAAACTTTCTTCGGCGTCCTGCACTCCCTTCTGGGGTCCCACACACTTTCTAGGGTGCCATGCGTACCACACTAGGGTACCATAAACTTTCTTCGGCGTCCTGCGCACTCCCTTTGGGGTCCCACACACTTTCTAGCGTGCCATGCGTACTCACACTAGGGTACCATAAACTTTCTTCCGGGGCCTGCGCACTCCCTTCGGGGTCCCACACACTTTCTAGGGTGCCATGCGTACTCACACTAGGGTACCATAAACTTTCTTCGGCGTCCTGCGCACTCGCTTTGGGGTCCCACACGTTTTCTAGGAAGCCATGCGTACTCACACTAGGGTACCATAAACTTTCTTCGGCGTCCTGCGCACTCCGCTTTGGGTCCCACACACTTTCTAGGGTGCCATGCGTACTCACACTAGGGTACCATAAACTTTCTTCGGCGTCCTGCGCACTCCCTTTGGGGTCCCACACACTTTCTAGGGTGCCATGCGTACTCACACTAGGGTACCATAAACTTTCTGCGGCGTCCTGCGCACTCCCTTTGGGGTCCCACACACTTTCTAGGGTGCCATGCGTACACACACTAGGGTACCATAAACTTTCTTCGGCGTCCTGCGCACTCCCTTCGGGGTCCCACACACTTTCTAGGGTGCCATGCGTACTCACACTAGGGTACCATAAACTTTCTTCGGCGTCCTGCGCACTCGCTTTGGGGTCCCACACGCTTTCTAGGAAGCCATGCGTACTCACACTAGGGTACCATAAACTTTCTTCGGCGTCCTGCGCACTCCCTTCGGGGTCCCACACACTTTCTAGGGTGCCATGCGTACTCACACTAGGGTACCATAAACTTTCTTCGGCGTCCTGCGCACTCCCTTTGGGGTCCCACACACTTTCTAGGGTGCCATGCGTACTCACACTAAGGTACCATAAACTTTCTTCGGCGTCCTGCGCACTCCCTTTGGGGTCCCACACGCTTTCTAGGAAGCCATGCGTACTCACACTAGGGTACCATAAACTTTCTTCGGCATTCTGCGCATTCCCTTTGAGGTCCCACACACTTCCTACGGCGTCCGGCTCACCCCGACTGGGTACCCGTGAACTTTCTACGGCGTCCTGCGCACTCCCGTTGGGGTCTCACACACTTTCTAGGGTGCCATGCGTACTCATACTAGGGTACCGTAAACCTTCTTCGGCGTCCTGCGCACTCCCTTTGAGGTCCCACACACTTTCTAGGCGTCCTGCTCACTCACACTGGGGTCCCACACACTTTCTAGGTGCCATGTGTACTCAATCTAGGGTACCGTAAACTTTCTACGGCGTCCTGCTCACTCCCACTAGGTCTCACACACTTTCTGAGGTGCCATGCGTACTCCACACTAGGGTACCATAAACTTTCTTCGGCGTCCTGCGCACTCGCTTTGGGGTCCCACACGCTTTCTAGAAGCCATGCGTACTCACACTAGGGTACCATAAACTTTCTTCGGCGTCCTGCGCACTCCCTTTGGGGTCCCACACACTTTCTAGGTGCCATGCGTACTCACACTAGGGTACCATAAACTTTCTTCGGCGTCCTGCGCACTCTCGCTTTGGGGTCCCACACGTTTTCTAGAAGCCATGCGTACTCACACTAGGTACCATAAACTTTCTTCGGCGTCCTGCGCACTCCCTTTGGGGTCCCACACACTTTCTAGGGTGCCATGCGTACTCACACTAGGGTACCATAAACTTTCTTCGGCGTCCTGCGCACTCCACTTTGGGGTCCCACACACTTTCTAGGGTGCCATGCGTACTCACACTAGGGTACCATAAACTTTCTTCGGCGTCCTGCGCACTCCCTTTGGGGTCCCACACACTTTCTAGGAAGCCATGCGTACACACTAGGGTACCATAAACTTTCTTCGGCGTCCTGCGCACTCCTTCGGGGTCCCACACACTTTCTAGGGTGCCATGCGTACCACACTAGGGTACCATAAACTTTCTTCGGCGTCCTGCGCACTCGCTTTGGGGTCCCACACGCTTTCTAGGAAGCCATGCGTACTCACACTAGGTACCATAAACTTTCTTCGGCGTCCTGCGCACTCCCTTCGGGGTCCCACACACTTTCTAGGTGCCATGCGTACTCACACTAGGGTACCATAAACTTTCTTCGGCGTCCTGCGCACTCCCTTTGGGGTCCCACACACTTTCTAGGGTGCCATGCGTACTCACACTAGGGTACCATAAACTTTCTTCGGCGTCCTGCGCACTCCCTTTGGGGTCCCACACGCTTTCTAGGAAGCCATGCGTACTCACACTAGGGTACCATAAACTTTCTTCGGCATTCTGCGCATTCCCTTTGAGGTCCCACACACTTCCTACGGCGTCCGGCTCACTCCGACTGGGTAACCGTGAACTTTCTACGGCGTCCTGCGCACTCCCGTTGGGGTCTCACACACTTTCTAGGGTGCCATGCGTACTCATACTAGGGTACCGTAAACCTTCTTCGGCGTCCTGCGCACTCCCTTTGAGGTCCCACACACTTTCTAGGGCGTCCTGCTCACTCACACTGGGGTCCCACACACTTTCTAGGGTGCCATGTGTACTCAATCTAGGGTACCGTAAACTTTCTACGGCGTCCTGCTCACTCCCACTAGGGTCTCACACACTTTCTAGGGTGCCATGCGTACTCACACTAGGGTACCATAAACTTTCTTCGGCGTCCTGCGCACTCGCTTTGGGGTCCCACACGCTTTCTAGGAAGCCATGCGTACTCACACTAGGGTACCATAAACTTTTTTCGGCGTCCTGCGCACTCCTTGGGGCTCCCACACACTTTCTAGGGTGCCATGCGTACTCACACTAGGGTACCATAAACTTTCTTCGGCGTCCTGCGCACTCCCTTTGGGGTCCCACACGCTTTCTAGGAAGCCATGCGTACTCACACTAGGGTACCATAAACTTTCTTCGGCGTCCTGCGCACTCCCTTCGGGGTCCCACACACTTTCTAGGGTGCCATGCGTACTAACACTAGGGTACCATAAACTTTCTTCGGCGTCCTGCGCACTCCCTTTGGGGTCCCACACACTTTCTAGGGTGCCATGCGTACTCACACTATGGTACCATAAACTTTCTTCGGCGTCCTGCGCACTCCCTTCGGGGTCCCACACACTTTCTAGGGTGCCATGCGTACTCACACTAGGGTACCATAAACTTTCTTCGGCGTCCTGCGCACTCGCTTTGGGGTCCCACACGCTTTCTAGGAAGCCATGCGTACTCACACTAGGGTACCATAAACTTTCTTCGGCGTCCTGCGCACTCCCTTTGGGGTCCCACACACTTTCTAGGGTGCCATGCGTACTCACACTAGGGTACCATAAACTTTCTTCGGCGTCCTGCGCACTCCCTTTGGGGTCCCACACACTTTCTAGGGTGCCATGCGTACTCACACTAGGGTACCATAAACTTTCTTCGGCGTCCTGCGCACTCCCTTTGGGGTCCCACACACTTTCTAGGGTGCCATGCGTACTCACACTAGGGTACCATAAACTTTCTTCGGCGTCCTGCGCACTCCCGTTGGGGTCTCACACACTTTCTAGGGTGCCATGTGTACTCAATCTAGGGTACCGTAAACTTTCTACGGCGTCCTGCTCACTCCCACTAGGGTCTCACACACTTTCTAGGGTGCCATGCGTACTCACACTAGGGTGCCATAAACTTTCTTCGGCGTCCTGCGCACTCGCTTTGGGGTCCCACACGCTTTCTAGGAAGCCATGCGTACTCACACTAGGGTACCATAAACTTTCTTCGGCGTCCTGCGCACTCCCTTCGGGGTCCCACACCCTTTCTAGGGTGCCATGCGTACTCACACTAGGGTACCATAAACTTTCTTCGGCGTCCTGCGCACTCCCTTTGGGGTCCCACACACTTTCTAGGGTGCCATGCGTACTCACACTAGGGGACCATAAACTTTCTTCGGCGTCCTGCGCACTCCCTGTGGGGTCCCACACACTTTCTAGGTGCCATGCGTACTCACACTAGGGTACCATAAACTTTCTTCGGCGTCCTGCGCACTCCCGTTGGGGTCTCACACACTTTCTAGGGTGCCATGTGTACTCAATCTAGGGTACCGTAAACTTTCTACGGCGTCCTGCTCACTCCCACTAGGGTCTCACACACTTTCTAGGGTGCCATGCGTACTCACACTAGGGTGCCATAAACTTTCTTCGGCGTCCTGCGCACTCGCTTTGGGGTCCCACACGCTTTCTAGGAAGCCATGCGTACTCACACTAGGGTACCATAAACTTTCTTCGGCGTCCTGCGCACTCCCTTCGGGGTCCCACACACTTTCTAGGGTGCCATGCGTACTCACACTAGGGTACCATAAACTTTCTTCGGCGTCCTGCGCACTCCCTTTGGGGTCCCACACACTTTCTAGGGTGCCATGCGTACTCACACTAGGGTACCATAAACTTTCTTCGGCGTCCTGCGCACTCCCGTTGGGGTCTCACACACTTTCTAGGGTGCCATGCGTACTCATACTAGGGTACCGTAAACCTTCTTCGGCGTCCTGCGCACTCCCTTTGGGGTCCCACACACTTTCTAGGGCGTCCTGCTCACTCACACTGGGGTCCCACACACTTTCTAGGGTGCCATGTGTACTCAATCTAGGGTACCGTAAACTTTCTACGGCGTCCTGCTCACTCCCACTAGGGTCTCACACACTTTCTAGGGTGCCATGCGTACTCACACTAGGGTGCCATAAACTTTCTTCGGCGTCCTGCGCACTCGCTTTGGGGTCCTAAACTTTCTTCGGCGTCCTGCGCACTCCCTTCGGGGTCCCACACACTTTCTAGGGTGCCATGCGTACTCACACTAGGGTACCATAAACTTTCTTCGGCGTCCTGCGCACTCCCTTTGGGGTCCCACACGCTTTCTAGGAAGCCATGCGTACTCACACTAGGGTACCATAAACTTTCTTCGGCGTCCTGCGCACTCCCTTCGGGGTCCCACACACTTTCTAGGGTGCCATGCGTACTCACACTAGGGTACCATAAACTTTCTTCGGCGTCCTGCGCACTCCCTTTGGGGTCCCACACACTTTCTAGGGTGCCATGCGTACTCACACTAGGGTACCATAAACTTTCTTCGGCGTCCTGCGCACTCCCTTCGGGGTCCCACACACTTTCTAGGGTGCCATGCGTACTCACACTAGGGTACCATAAACTTTCTTCGGCGTCCTGCGCACTCGCTTTGGGGTCCCACACGCTTTCTAGGAAGCCATGCGTACTCACACTAGGGTACCATAAACTTTCTTCGGCGTCCTGCGCACTCCCTTTGGGGTCCCACACACTTTCTAGGGTGCCATGCGTACTCACACTAGGGTACCATAAGCTTTCTTCGGCGTCCTGCGCACTCCCTTTGGGGTCCCACACACTTTCTAGGGTGCCATGCGTACTCACACTAGGGTACCATAAACTTTCTTCGGCGTCCTGCGCACTCCCTTCGGGGTCCCACACACTTTCTAGGGTGCCATGCGTACTCACACTAGGGTACCATAAACTTTCTTCGGCGTCCTGCGCACTCGCTTTGGGGTCCCACACGCTTTCTAGGAAGCCATGCGTACTCACACTAGGGTACCATAAACTTTCTTCGGCGTCCTGCGCACTCCCTTCGGGGTCCCACACACTTTCTAGGGTGCCATGCGTACTCACACTAGGGTACCATAAACTTTCTTCGGCGTCCTGCGCACTCCCTTTGGGGTCCCACACACTTTCTAGGGTGCCATGCGTACTCACACTAGGGTACCATAAACTTTCTTCGGCGTCCTGCGCACTCCCTTTGGGGTCCCACACGCTTTCTAGGAAGCCATGCGTACTCACACTAGGGTACCATAAACTTTCTTCGGCATTCTGCGCATTCCCTTTGAGGTCCCACACACTTCCTACGGCGTCCGGCTCACTCCGACTGGGTAACCGTGAACTTTCTACGGCGTCCTGCGCACTCCCGTTGGGGTCTCACACACTTTCTAGGGTGCCATGCGTACTCACACTAGGGTACCATAAACTTTCTTCGGCGTCCTGCGCACTCGCTTTGGGGTCCCACACGCTTTCTAGGAAGCCATGCGTACTCACACTAGGGTACCATAAACTTTCTTCGGCGTCCTGCGCACTCCCTTTGGGGTCCCACACACTTTCTAGGGTGCCATGCGTACTCACACTAGGGTACCATAAACTTTCTTCGGCGTCCTGCGCACTCCCTTTGGGGTCCCACACACTTTCTAGGGTGCCATGCGTACTCACACTAGGGTACCATAAGCTTTCTTCGGCGTCCTGCGCACTCCCTTTGGGGTCCCACACACTTTCTTGCGTGCCATGCGTACTCACACTAGGGTACCATAAACTTTCTTCGGCGTCGTGCGCACTCCCTTCGGGGTCCCACACACTTTCTAGGGTGCCATGCGTACTCACACTAGGGTACCATAAACTTTCTTCGGCGTCCTGCGCACTCGCTTTGGGGTCCCACACGCTTTCTAGGAAGCCATGCGTACTCACACTTACTTGACTTAATCGGTTGGCTTTCGCCTGACGCGGTCATTCCGCATCTTCACCGAGGTGTGCCGTCCTAGTAGTCAGCCGTGTCCATTTTTCACGGTCTTCAGCCACAATTTGAACACATTCCATCCAGCTGTCACTATTCCATTTCCTGCGAAACGAAACATCGCGCCTGAACTGTCTTTCGATGCCGAGTGACTTTGAATCCTCTTTAACCACATCCGTCCAGAACTTTCGCCTACGCCCAGGTGGCCGTTTCCAGACAGGATTTGGAAGCATTTTTAAAGCGTGTTGTACGAGACGATCCGGCGTTCTTCTTAGTATATGCCCGAGCAGTCGAAGTCGACTTTCCATTGCTGCTTGAGATGGCGTTAGGAGATGCTGGCACCTCCCTCGTGTCAAGCGTTGATGTACTGCGTCGATTTCCTTGTAAAGGTCTTCGTTATGGCATACACGCGGCCAGAAATATCCAAGCACACGCCAAAAAACTTCCTCTCTGTGCAATCCAATGTTTCCTTCTGCGTTTTCGGTGCTGCCCACGTCTCCGATCCGTACATCATGATAGGGCGAATAGCGGATAGGTAGACGCGCAACTTGACTTCCTTCGCGATGGTGGTAGACCACAAACACTTGGTTAGGAGAATTGAATGCAGACGTAGCTTTCGCACATCGTTGTCGAATATCCGCTGCATAACTACCATCGTTCTTCAGCAAACAGCCCAAATAACAGAAATCGTCCACCAGTTCGATACGTTGTCCGTCCACACAAACTCCAGTTGAAGGCCTCTGAGAGACCCACATCTGCTTGCATTTGTCGGGACGAAGACGAAGTCCATAGGCTGCGGCATACTTGGAAACGAGGTTCACAATCCTTTGCAGTTTTGCGTTGTTTTCAGCGAATAACACAATGTCGTCGGCGTACTCCAGGTCGACAAGGGAGCGTCCTGATGGTGTTAGGATCACATCCGCAGGAAACTGTTCTGCAACTCTACGCATGATGTCATCAACGGCGAAGTTGAAAAGAAAAGGTCCTGCAACGGCTCCTTGCCTTACTCCTGTTTTCACCTCGAAAGCTGACGTAAACCCGACAGGTGTACGAACTGCTGCTGTTGTTCCTTTGTTCATGTCCTCGATTAACCGAACATACTTTTCCGGGACTCCATCTGCTCGCAGAGCATTGAGCAATCGATCACGATGAGGAGAGTCGAACGCGGCTTCAAAGTCCAAAAAGCAAGCTGTAATGGCTTCGGAAAACCGCTGCCACGATTCAATTACTCTTCTCACGACGAACACTTGGTCGATGGTCGATCTTCCAGGTCGAAAACCGGCTTGCTCATCTCTGGTCGTTCCTTCACGATGTTTGATAAGTCGCTCGAGAATGATACGTTCTAAAACCTTGTACATGACACGAAGTAGAGAGATTCCTCTGTAGTTCTTAGGATCCGTGACGGATAGCTTCTTGTGAAGAGGTACGATGATCGCATGTCTCCACGAATCGGGTATCCTTTCGCTCATCCATATGGCACGGATGGTGTTGGTCATTTCACGAATCCCAGACGGAGGAAGAGCTTTCAGCATTTCAGCAGTGATGTTGTCATCTCCACCTGCCTTTCCATTCTTCATTTTCCGGACACAATCCAAAAACTTCAGACTCAGTCGGCGGTTCCTCACTGACATCGTAATGTGCTCTCTGAACATGCGGGAGCTCAGGTACTGATGGCGCTGGACGATTCAGTAGTGAACTGAAGTAATCCTTCCATATTGGCAGCGTCGCATCACCAACTGCAACTCCATTGGTAGTGTTCAAGACAGGAGAACATCTCTTCATCTTCCCGCTACACTGTCGCAGCAACGTGTAGGCTTTCCTCGGGATTCTTCTCCTCCCAAGCCTTCTCGAACTCCTTAGCTCTACACGTCCACTCTCGGCCGCGGTCACTTTGAAGCTGCCGACGCAACTTCCTCCTCAGACGCTTCTCCTCCACGAAGTTTCCTGCAGTTCGGAGAGCACATACTCTGTTGTAGGTAGATGTTGTTTCTTCTGAGACGTAGGCGAACTTCTTCTTAGGCTGTACAACCGGGAGTGCCTCTTTCGAAGCGTCCTGGATGCATTTGACAAAGAATCCGCGTCGCAAAGTTTCTTCTTAGTCCGTACTCCGATGTGAATAGAAACGCGTTGTCGGAAATTCCTTCTGCACTCTTCATCTCTGAGACTTGTCATGTCAATCCTCTGGAGAGGCTGAGCCCTCGCTTCCTCTTATGAATCCTCGCAGTGAAGTTCAACAGAACAGGACGGTGATCCGAATCGAATGCGACATCCCACACAGCTCTAGATCTTCGAATGTCCGATACTGGAATATTCCTCGTCAGGACATAGTCAAGCTGTAGTTTCAAAGTTGTCATCTTCCGCTTCCGCTGCTCTTCTGGAGATAGCCGGGTTGGTCCCTGCCACGTAAGCTGATGGCGGCGATGATTCCTCTTGAATGTCGATGCAATAATCAGACCACTGCGTTCACAAAAGTCGACAAGGCGGTAGCCATTGTCCGATGTTTGCTCCACTGGGTAGAACCATTTACCGAGTACTTCGGATTCCTGATCAAGTCCCATCTTCGCATTTGCGTCAATCCCCACGACAACAGCATGTTGACAAGGTATCCTGGCCAGCAACGTATTGAGTTCCTCATAAAACGCATCCTTCGAATTGTCTTCGGCGGTTTCAGTGGGCGCATGAGCACTCACTATCCACAGATTGAATCCTCTGTGATCCCGCAGTCGTACGAATGCATTCCGACACGACGTTGAGCCGAACTCCTTGACCATACCATTAAAATCCTTCCTTACAGCTATTGCACAGCCTCCCACTCTCCTATCGTCAGCGTTACCGCAGTAGATGGTGTACTCTCCGACGCTGATGACGGGTCTATCTCTGAGGCGGGTTTCCTGCAAAGCAGCAAACGGTGCATGGAAATAGCTCAGAAGTCTGGATAGCGCAGTTTTTGGATATCACTCGACAGCGATCGACAGTTCAGGGTGGCGAAATTGTGGCTTGTGGCCAAAGACTCCATGACTCCCTAGGTACGGATCCTAAGGTGTTATGGACCAGAGGCCTTAGTGTGCCGGTCGGCGACACCTTTATGCAATGTGCGGATACTTTCGCGATATAGTTGTGCACGCTATATCGCTCGAACGTTCCCTGTGTACACTCAAACGTCTGCTGGGTTCAGTAGAAGCAGGGGCACCAACGAGCAGGTACCAACAGACTTGTATACAGACCCCCACACTAGGGTACCATAAACTTTCTTCGGCGTCCTGCGCACTCCCTTCGGGGTCCCACACACTTTCTAGGGTGCCATGCGTACTCACACTAGGGTACCATAAACTTTCTTCGGCGTCCTGCGCACTCCCTTTGGGGTCCCACACACTTTCTAGGGTGCCATGCGTACTCACACTAGGGTACCATAAACTTTCTTCGGCGTCCTGCGCACTCCCTTTGGGGTCCCACACGCTTTCTAGGAAGCCATGCGTACTCACACTAGGGTACCATAAACTTTCTTCGGCGTCCTGCGCACTCCCTTCGGGGTCCCACACACTTTCTAGGGTGCCATGCGTACTCACACTAGGGTACCATAAACTTTCTTCGGCGTCCTGCGCACTCGCTTTGGGGTCCCACACGTTTTCTAGGAAGCCATGCGTACTCACACCAGGGTACCATAAACTTTTTTCGGCGTCCTGCGCACTCCCTTCGAGGTCCCACACACTTTCTAGGGTGCCATGCGTACTCACACTAGGGTACCATAAACTTTCTTCGGCGTCCTGCGCACTCCCTTTGGGGTCCACACACACTTTCTGGGGTGCCATGCGTCCTCACACTAAGGTACCATAAACTTTCTTCGGCGTCCTGCGCACTCCCTTTGGGGTCCCACACGCTTTCTAGGAAGCCATGCGTACTCACACTAGGGTACCATAAACTTTCTTCGGCATTCTGCGCATTCCCTTTGAGGTCCCACACACTTCCTACGGCGTCCGGCTCACTCCGACTGGGGAACCGTGAACTTTCTACGGCGTCCTGCGCACTCCCGTTGGGGTCTCACACACTTTCTAGGGTGCCATGCGTACTCATACTAGGGTACCCTAAACCTTCTTCGGCGTCCTGCGCACCCTCTTTGGGGTCCTACACGCTTTCTAGGAAGCCATGCGTACTCACACTAGGGTACCATAAACTTTCTTCGGCATTCTGCGCATTCCCTTTGAGGTCCCACACACTTCCTACGGCGTCCGGCTCACTCCGACTGGGTAACCGTGAACTTTCTACGGCGTCCTGCGCACTCCCGTTGGGGTCCCGCACGCTTTCTAGGAAGCCGTGCGTACTCACACTAGGGTACCATAAACTTTCTTCGGCATTCTGCGCATTCCCTTTGAGGTCCCACACCCTTTCTACGGCGTCCGGCGCACTCCGCCTGGGTAACCGTGAACTTTCTACGACGTCCTGCTCACTTTCACTGGCGTCCCACCCACTTTCTACGGCGTCCTGCGCAAACCCACTGGGGTCCCACACTTTTTCTACGGCGTCCGCCGCACCCCGATTGGGATACCGTGAACTTTCTACGGCGTCCTGCTCACTCACTGGCGTCCCACACAATTCCTACGCTACCCTGCTCTCACTCCCACTGGGGTCCCACACTTTTTCTACGGCGTCCGGCGCACCCCAACTGGGATACCGTGATTTTTCTACGGCGTCCTCCGCACCTCATTTGGAGTCCCACACACTTTCTACGGCGTCCCGCTCTTTCCCTTTGGGGTCCCACACACTTCCTACGGCGTCCGGCGCACTCCGACTGAGTAACCGTGAACTTTCTACGGCGTTCTGCTTACTTTCACTGGTGTCCCACCCACTTTCTACGGCGTCCTGCGCACTCCCACTGGGGTCCCACACTTTTTCTACGGCGTCCGGCGCACCCCGATTGGGATACCGTGAACTTTCTACGGCGTCCTGCTCACTCTCACTGGGGTCCCACGCACTCTCTACGGCGTTCTGCTCACTCCCACTGGGGTCCCACACACTTTCTACGGCGTCCTGCTCACTCCCACTGGGGTCCCACACACTTTCTACGGCGTTCTGCTCACTCCCACTGGGGTCCCACACACTTTCTACGGCGTCCTGCTCACTCCCACTGGGTTCCCACACTTTTTCTACGGCGTCCGGCGCACCCCAACTGGCATACCGTGAACCTTCTACGGCGTCCTGTGCACCCTCTTCGTAGTCCCACACACTTTCTACGGCGTCCTGCTCACTCCCACTGGGGTCCCACACACTTTCTACGGCGTCCTGCTCACTTCCACTGGGGTCCAACACTTTTTTATATGGCGTCTGGCGCACCCTGACTGGGATACCGTGACCCTTCTACGGCGTCCTGCGCACCCCCTTCGGAGTCCCACACAATTTCTACGGTTCCACTGGGGTCCAACACCTTTTTATATGGCGTCCGGCGCACCCCGACTGGGATACCGTGAACCTTCTACGGCGTCCTGCGCACCCCCTTCGGAGTCCCACGCACTTTCTACGGCGTCCTGCTCTCTCCCACTGGGGTCCCACACACTTTCTACGGCGTCCTGCTCACTTCCACTGGGGACCAACACTTTTTTATATGGCGTCTGGCGCACCCTGACTGGGATACCGTGAACCTTCTACGGCGTCCTGCGCACCCCCTTCGGAGTCCCTTTACACTTTCTACGGCGTCCTGCTCACTCCCACTGGGGTCCCACACACTTTCTAGGGTGCCATGCGTACTCACACTAGGGTACCATAAACTTTTACGGCGTCCTAAGCACTCCATTTGGGGTCCCACACACTTCCTACGGCGTCCGGCTCACTCCGACTGGGTAACCGTGAACTTTCTACGGCGTCCTGCGCACTCCCGTTGGGGTCTCACACACTTTCTAGGGTGCCATGCGTACTCATACTAGGGTACCGTAAACCTTCTTCGGCGTCCTGCGCACTCCCTTTGGGGTCTCACACACTTTCTAGGGTGCCATGCGTACTCATACTAGGGTACCGTAAACCGTCTTCGGCGTCCTGCGCACTCCCCTTGGGGTCCCACACGCTTCCTACGGCGTCCGGCGCACTCCGACTGGGTAACCGTGAACTTTCTACGGCGTCCGGCGCACTCCCTTAGGGGTCCCACCCACTTTCTCCGGCGTCCTGCGCACTCCCACTGGGGTCCCACACTTTTTCTACGGCGTCCGGCGCACCCCGATTGGGATACCGTGAACTTTCTACGGCGTCCTGCTCACTCTCACTGGGGTCCCACCCACTTTCTACGGCGTCCTGCGCACTCCCACTGGGGTCCCACACACTTTCTACGGCGTCCTGCTCACTCCCACTGGGGGTCCCACACACTTTCTACGGCGTCCTGCTCACTCTCCACTGGGGTCTCACACACTTTCTACGGCGTCCTGCTCACTTCCACTGGGGTCCAACACTTTTTTATATGGCGTCTGGCGCACCCTGACTGGGATACCGTGGACCTTCTACGGCGTCCTGTGCACCCTCTTCGTAGTCCCACACACTTTCTACGGCGTCCTGCTCACTCCCACTCGGGTCCCACACACTTTCTACGGCGTCCTGCTCATTTCCACTAGGGTCCAACACTTTTATATGGCGTCCGGCGCACCCCGACTGGGATACCGTGAACCTTCTACGGCGTCCTGCGCACCCCCTTCGGAGTCCCACACAATTTCTACGGTTCCACTGGGGTCCAACACCTTTTTATATGGCGTCCGGCGCACCCCGACTGGGATACCGTGAACCTTCTACGGCGTCCTGTGCACCCCCTTCGTAGTCCCACACACTTTCTACGGCGTCCTGCTCACTCCCACTGGGGTCCCACACACTTTCTACGGCGTCCTGCTCACTTCCACTGGGGTCCAACACTTTTTTATATGGCGTCTGGCGCACCCTGACTGGGATACCGTGAACCTTCTACGGCGTCCTGCGCACCCCCTTCGGAGTCCCTTTACACTTTCTACGGCGTCCTGCTCACTCCCACTGGGGTCCCACACACTTTCTAGGGTGCCATGCGTACTCACACTAGGGTACCATAAACTTTTACGGCGTCCTAAGCACTCCATTTGGGGTCCCACACACTTCCTACGGCGTCCGGCTCACTCCGACTGGGTAACCGTGAACTTTCTACGGCGTCCTGCGCACTCCCGTTGGGGTCTCACACACTTTTTAGGGTGCCATGCGTACTCATACTAGGGTACCGTAAACCTTCTTCGGCGTCCTGCGCACTCCCTTTGGGGTCTCACACACTTTCTAGGGTGCCATGCGTACTCATACTAGGGTACCGTAAACCGTCTTCGGCGTCCTGCGCACTCCCCTTGGGGTCCCACACGCTTTCTACGGCGTCCGGCGCACTCCGCCTGGGTAACCGTGAACTTTCTACGACGTCCTGCTCACTTTCACTGGCGTCCCACCCACTTTCTACGGCGTCCTGCGCAAACCCACTGGGGTCCCACACTTTTTCTACGGCGTCCGCCGCACCCCGATTGGGATACCGTGAACTTTCTACGGCGTCCTGCTCACTCTCACTGGCGTCCCACACAATTCCTACGCTACCCTGCTCACTCCCACTGGGGTCCCACACTTTTTCTACGGCGTCCGGCGCACCCCAACTGGGATACCGTGATTTTTCTACGGCGTCCTCCGCACCTCATTTGGAGTCCCACACACTTTCTACGGCGTCCCGCTCTTTCCCTTTGGGGTCCCACACACTTCCTACGGCGTCCGGCGCACTCCGACTGAGTAACCGTGAACTTTCTACGGCGTTCTGCTTACTTTCACTGGTGTCCCACCCACTTTCTACGGCGTCCTGCGCACTCCCACTGGGGTCCCACACTTTTTCTACGGCGTCCGGCGCACCCCGATTGGGATACCGTGAACTTTCTACGGCGTCCTGCTCACTCTCACTGGGGTCCCACCCACTTTCTACGGCGTCCTGCGCACTCCCACTGGGGTCCCACACACTTTCTACGGCGTCCTGCTCACTCCCACTGGGGTCCCACACACTTTCTACGGCGTCCTGCTCACTCCCACTGGGGTCTCACACACTTTCTACGGCGTCCTGCTCACTTCCACTGGGGTCCAACACTTTTTTATATGGCGTCTGGCGCACCCTGACTGGGATACCGTGAACCTTCTACGGCGTCCTGTGCACCCTCTTCGTAGTCCCACACACTTTCTACGGCGTCCTGCTCACTCCCACTGGGGTCCCACACACTTTCTACGGCGTCCTGCTCACTTCCACTGGGGTCCAACACTTTTTTATATGGCGTCCGGCGCACCCCGACTGGGATACCGTGAACCTTCTACGGCGTCCTGCGCACCCCCTTCGGAGTCCCACACAATTTCTACGGTTCCACTGGGGTCCAACACCTTTTTATATGGCGTCCGGCGCACCCCGACTGGGATACCGTGAACCTTCTACGGCGTCCTGTGCACCCCCTTCGTAGTCCCACACACTTTCTACGGCGTCCTGCTCACTCCCACTGGGGTCCCACACACTTTCTACGGCGTCCTGCTCACTTCCACTGGGGTCCAACACTTTTTATATGGCGTCTGGCGCACCCTGACTGGGATACCGTGACCCTTCTACGGCGTCCTGCGCACCCCCTTCGGAGTCCCTTTACACTTTCTACGGCGTCCTGCTCACTCCCACTGGGGTCCCACACACTTTCTAGGGTGCCATGCGTACTCACACTAGGGTACCATAAACTTTTACGGCGTCCTAAGCACTCCATTTGGGGTCCCACACACTTCCCTACGGCGTCCGGCTCACTCCGACTGGGTAACCGTGAACTTTCTACGGCGTCCTGCGCACTCCCGTTGGGGTCTCACACACTTTCTAGGGTGCCATGCGTACTCATACTAGGGTACCGTAAACCTTCTTCGGCGTCCTGCGCACTCCCTTTGGGGTCTCACACACTTTCTAGGGTGCCATGCGTACTCATACTAGGGTACCGTAAACCGTCTTCGGCGTCCTGCGCACTCCCCTTGGGGTCCCACACGCTTCCTACGGCGTCCGGCGCACTCCGACTGGGTAACCGTGAACTTTCTACGGCGTCCGGCGCACTCCCTTAGGGGTCCCACACACCTTCTACGGCGTCCGGCGCACTCTGAATGGGGTACACTGAACCCTCTACGGCGTTCTGCCCACTAGGGTCCCGTACACTTTCTACGTCGTCATGCGCACTGCGACTGGGGTCCCGCACACTTTCTACGACGTCCGGCGCACTCACACTAGGGTACCGTACACTTTCTACGGCGTCCTGCGCACTCCTTTTGGGTTCCCACACACTTTCTAGGCGTCCTCCGCACTCACACTTAGGTGGCTTGCACTTTCTACGGCTTCCTGCGCACTCTCATTTAGGTCCTGCCCACTTTTTACGACGTCCTGCACACTCCCATTTGGGTCCTGTACACTTCGTTCTCTGCACCCCCACTACGGTACCCATATTTTCTAAGGCGTCCTGCGCACTCCTACAGGGGTCCCGCACACTTTCTGCGGCGTCCTGCGCACTCCCACTAGGGTCTCATACACTTTCTACGTCGTCATGCGCACTGCGACTGAGGTCCCGCACACTTTCTACGGCGTCCAGCGCACTCACACTAGGGTACTGTACACTTTATTCGGCGTCCTGCGCACTCTCTTCGGGGTCCCACACACTTTCTACGGCGTCCGGCCCACTCCGACTGGGGTACCGTAAACTTTCTACGGCGTTCTGCGCACTCCCACTAGGGTCCCGTACACTTTCTACGTCGTCATGCGCACTGCGACTGGGGTCCCACACACTTTCTACGGCGTCCTGCGCACCCCTATTGGGGTCCTGTACACTTCGTTCCGTGCACTCCTACAGGGGTCCCGCACTCTTACTGGGGTCCCGCACACTTTCTACGGTGCCCTGCGTTCTTACACTAGGCTACCGTACACTTTCTTCGGCGTCCTGCGCACTCCCTTCAGGGTCCAAGACACTTTCTACGGCGTCCTGCGCACGCTCACTCGTGTCTTGCACACTTTCTACGGCGTCCTGCGCACTCCCTTTGGGGTCCCACACACTTTCTACATGTCCTTAGCGCTCACACTGGGGTGGCGTGAACTTTCTGCGGCTTCCTGCGCACTCCCATTTAGGTCCTGCCCACTTTTGACGTCGTCCTGCACACTCCCACTGGGGTCCCATACGCTTTTTACGATGTCCTGCGCACTCCCATTGAGGTACCGCGCACTTTCTACGGCGTCCTGCCCACTCCCACTACAATCCCGTACACTTTCTACGTCTTCCTGCGCACTCCCGCTGGTGTCCCGCACACTTCCTGCGGAGTCTTTCTGTGTGGGACCACAGTGCGACTCCAACCGAGTTCCCGTACACCTTCTACGGTATCCTGTCCGTTCCTGAAATCCTATTCACACCATGCGGCGTTCCGAAAACAACTTCCAAGGTCTCGCCGAATAGCAAAAAGCGCAGAACCGTCCCAAAGAGGGAACATTTTTAGGCGGAAGCTTATGAGTAACTGTGTTGATTTTCGTTAGTTCATTTTTGAGGTTGAGGGACCGTTGGATGGTTTAAAATGACATGTTTACAAGTTTTGTCTGTTTTCGTCTTCAACTTTGAGTTTCCGCCAATATTGAGCTTTCAACTCTAAAACTGAATAGGAGCTAGCTGCATACCTTTCCAGCATCCTGCCTAGAAATGAGCTCCGTAACTCAACGGGAAGTGCTACTCCGAGATCGTGAACGCCAACTGAAAAAAAAAGATATTGTTTTCGACAAAAATCACGTGGTTTTCTCAATTTTTCTCGAGTGCCAGGAAACCACTCCAAACCATTTTTTGGGTGCACACACCAACTTTTTTCGCGCTTACCAATGGAGAAAAAACCGCTCCTCCACATTTGAACGTTGATTTCGGAATTGCAGGGTTGCGCATGGGCGAGTTAAGGCTAAATCTGATGCGTGCTTCGCGTGCACCACAATAAGAACGAGTGAACACACTGCAGATACAACGGAAACTAAGATGCATAAAGTGTAGTGAGTGGAAAAGGATCAATGTGTTTTAGCGAATCATCTTAAACGAAACGTAAGCACTTGAGGGAAATTAATCGAGATTTCAGAAAAAAATGAGCAAACGATCTCCAAAGAAGATAGTCTTACTACTCAACTAATGATTGCGTGACTAACTTTCACCTTCAAGAATTTTCACTTCAGGCCTGGCGATAAGGATCAGATTGGCTTCGTGCAAGCAATGAGTAATGCAAATGCTCAAAATCAAACACTTCTTGTCTCAAGTACGAATACTGCTCATGATGTGAGCAGATGGTATAACATCTCTCTCGACAACACTGTGGGAAGCGACTCTGGGAGCGTTGTCAATCGCACTGTTACTTTTGGTCAGTTCTCATTCTTTACTGATTTTCATCATAGGAAATATGGATGCATTTGAATGTGGGATTTGATGGTACATACAGTCGGAACGGATCGCACTGAGACTTGGCATTCGTTGTGTGTTCTCGCAAACTCGGCGCACATATGTTGGAACATACGCGCATCGAGTTTGCACCACCGCACAATAAGGAACGCAGAGTATCAGTGCGGTCTGCGCCGACTGTATTTCCACTTCGCCTTGATGAATTGGTGTTGAAAAGTTTATCGTGGGATTAGAATTCTGTTGGTGTCATCGAATTCGTTGCCCGACTGGTTTTCAACACGCTCATTATAGAGCCAAGAGTATTTGCAACGATTGTGTGGTTTGTGTCGAATTTAGTCTGGTGAATGGACTAGGCGCGATGATTGCAGCTGGCCGTGTGGCATTGGCGGCATCACCAGCCAACGAGGTTTCGATCACGCTTGGCGATCTACCGTCGCAGCTCCGTCCATCCGTCAGACTAAATTCAATGCGAGAGATCCATAAGAGGAAGCGCATAGGGACATGTATAGTATCTTAACGAAGCGATGCCCAAGCTAACCAGCCATCAGCCACCATCTGTTGCTGTATTGTTTCACGGTATTGCCAACCAATTGGCCGACTGGCGGCGGCTACTCACCCCCCCCCCTCTCGATTCGCGTGTGTTCCCTCCAGTGCCACACCGAAAGTTTATACCTCTTAGAATGTATATTTGTGAAAGAAAACCCAAAAAATGACCTGAAAACGCGACCTCGATTGCAAAAATTTGCTTGCCTTCAACTGTCTTAGACAAGTTAGATTCATTCGTCTTGAAACAGAGGCTATTTCTCTTGTCTATGACCACGATTTCGATCTCGACTGGATTTTTCTTCTCGACCTCGACTGTAGTTGTCGATTTCAAAACCGACTCAATTCCTCTACATTTATGACACCTTTCTGTCAGAAACACGCCAGAAATCTTTCAACACACTTAGCCGCAATGTTTCGACATCGCCGTGCATTTTCAAGTCGAGCTCGAAATTTGAAGTGAGTCGACCTCGACCTAGTCTCGGCAATTTTTATCATGGGCCAAAATTTCGAAATTGCTGTTCGCAGTCAAAGGCGTCTTTAGTAAATGGAATAAAAACTTGTCTTGAGCAATAAATTATTTTGCAGGTACCGCAGGCTCCGATGTGACACCACAACCGCAAGCGCCATTAACAACAACAACATCTGCGATGTCAGAAACAAATTTAACATCGTCTCCCATGGCGAGCACGAAATTTGTCAGCCACAAAGCACTCACGACGACTGCCGCTTCCAACTTTTCGAAAATACCCCTTTTTTCAACAACCTCACCTTCTCAAGTGACGACAGTGGTCACATTCCCTTCCACATCCGGTGGAGGTTCGTCTTCACCTCGTTCTCCTTTCTCGGTTTCACCGCCTTCCACCACCATCGTCCAAACAACAACAGGACCAACGTCTTCCCTATCATCTACTGTACCACAAACCACATTGAGTAGAAGCACTCTGACATCTACTTCTAATTCCTCGTTTTCGCAGCCTTCCGCCTCCACCGTCCAAACAACAACGGAGGCAACGTCTTCTCAGTCATCCACTGTACCATCGGCCACATCGAGTGCAAGCACGCCGTCATCCATTCCGACTTCCTTAGTTTCACAGCCATCCACAACCACCGTCCAAACAAACACAGGACCAACGTCTTCCCAATCATCTACTGTACCACCAAACACATCGAGTGGAAGCACATCGATATCCCGTCCTACTTCCTTGGTTTCGCAGCCTTCCACCACCACCGTTCAAACAACAACAATGTCAACGTCTTTTCAGTCATTTACTGTACCACCAACTACATCGAGTGGAAGTACGTCGACAACCAGTCCTACTTCCTCGGTTTCGCAGCCTTCCACCTTTACTGTACAAACACCAACAGGGTCAACGTCTTCTCAGTCATCTACTGTACCACCAACTACATCGAGTGGAAGGACGTCGACATCCAGTCCTACTTCATCGGTTTCGCAACCTTCCATCTTTACTGTCCAAACACCAACAGGGTCAACGTCTTCTCAGTCATCTACTGTACCACCAAGTACATCGAGTGGAAGCACGTCAACATCCAGTCCTACTTCATCGGTTTCGCAGCCTTCCATCTTTACTGTCCAAACACCAACAGGGTCAACGTCTTCTCAGTCATCTACTGTACCACCAACTACATCGAGTGGAAGCACGTCGACATCCAGTCCTACTTCCTCGGTTTCGCGGCCTTCCACCACTACTGTCCAAACACCAACAGGGTCAACGTCTTCTCAGTCATCTACTGTACCACCAACTACATCGAGTGGAAGCACGTCGACATCCAGTCCTACTTCCTCGGTTTCGCAGCCTTCCACCACTACTGTCCAAACACCAAAAGGGTCAACGTCTTCTCAGTCGTCCACTGTACCACCAACTACATCGAGTGGAAGCACGTCGACATCCAGTCCTACTTCCTCGGTTTCACAGCCTTCCACCACTACTGTCCAAACACCAACAGGGTCAACGTCTTCTCAGTCGTCCACTGTACCACCAACTACATCGAGTGAAAGCACGTCGACATCCAGTCCTACTTTCTCGGTTTCACAGCCTTCCACCATTACTGTCCAAACACCAACACGGTCAACGTCTTCTCAGTCGTCCACTGTACCACCAACTACATCGAGTGGAAGCACGTCGACATCCAGTCCTACTTCCTCGGTTTCACAGCCTTCCACCACTACTGTCCAAACACCAACAGGGCCAACGTCTTCTCAGTCATCTACTGTACCACCAACTACATCGAGTGGAAGCACGTCGACATCCAGTCCTACTTCCTCGGTTTCGCAGCCTTCCACCACTACTGTCCAAACACCAACAGGGTCAACGTCTTCTCAGTCATCTACTGTACTACCAACTACATCGAGTGGAAGCACGTCGACATCCAGTCCTACTTCCTCGGTTTCGCAGCTTTCCACCACTACTGTCCAAACACCAACAGGGTCAACGTTTTCTCAGTCATCTACTGTACCACCAACTACATCGAGTGGAAGCACGTCGACATCCAGTCCTACTTCCTCGGTTTCGCAGCCTTCCACCACTACTGTCCAAACACCAGCAGGGTCAACGTCTTCTCAGTCATCTACTGTACCACCAACTACATCGGGTGGAAGCACGTCGACATCCAGTCCTACTTCCTCGGTTTCGCAGCCTTCCACCACTACTGTTCAAACACCAAAAGGGTCAACGTCTTCTCAGTCATCTACTGTACCACCAACTACATCGAGTGGAGGCACGTCGACATCCAGTCCTACTTCCTCGGTTTCGCAGCCTTCCACCACTACTGTCCAAACACCAAAAGGGTCAACGTCTTCTCAGTCATCTACTGTACCACCAACTACATCGAGTGGAAGCACGTCGACATCCAGTCCTACTTCCTCGGTTTCGCAGCCTTCCACCACTACTGTCCAAACACCAAAAGGGTCAACGTCTTCTCAGTCATCTACTGTACCACCAACTACATCGAGTGGAGGCACGTCGACATCAGTCCTACTTCCTCGGTTTCGCAGCCTTCCACCACTACTGTCCAAACACCAAAAGGGTCAACGTCTTCTCAGTCATCTACTGTACCACCAACTACATCGAGTGGAAGCACGTCGACATCCAGTCCTACTTCCTCGGTTTCGCAGCCTTCCACCACTACTGTTCAAACACCAAAAGGGTCAACGTCTTCTCAGTCATCTACTGTACCACCAACTGCATCGAGTGGAGGCACGTCGACATCCAGTCCTACTTCCTCGGTTTCGCAGCCTTCCACCACTACTGTCCAAACACCAAAAGGGTCAACGTCTTCTCAGTCATCTACTGTACCACCAACTACATCGAGTGGAAGCACGTCGACATCCAGTCCTACTTCCTCGGTTTCGCAGCCTTCCACCACTACTGTCCAAACACCAAAAGGGTCAACGTCTTCTCAGTCATCTACTGTACCACCAACTACATCGAGTGGAAGCACGTCGACATCCAGTCCTACTTCCTCGGTTTCGCAGCCTTCCACCACTACTGTCCAAACACCAAAATGGTCAAGGTCTTCTCAGTCATCTACTGTACCACCAACTATATCGAGTGGAAGCACGTCGACATCCAGTCCTACTTCCTCGGTTTCGCAGCCTTCCACCACTACTGTCCGAACACCTACAAGGTCAACGTCTTCTCAGTCATCTACTGTACCACCAACTACATCGAGTGGAAGCACGTCGACATCAGTCCTACTTCCTCGGTTTCGCAGCCTTCCACCACTACTGTCCAAACACCAAAATGGTCAAGGTCTTCTCAGTCATCTACTGTACCACCAACTATATCAGTGGAAGCACGTCGACATCCAGTCCTACTTCCTCGGTTTCGCAGCCTTCCACCACTACTGTCCGAACACCTACAAGGTCAACGTCTTCTCAGTCATCTACTGTACCACCAACTACATCGAGTGGAGGCACGTCGACATCCAGTCCTACTTCCTCGGTTTCGCAGCCTTCCACCACTACTGTCCAAACACCAAAAGGGTCAACGTCTTCTCAGTCATCTACTGTACCACCAACTACATCGAGTGGAAGCACGTCGACATCCAGTCCTACTTCCTCGGTTTCGCAGCCTTCCACCACTACTGTCCAAACACCAAAATGGTCAAGGTCTTCTCAGTCATCTACTGTACCACCAACTATATCGAGTGGAAGCACGTCGACATCCAGTCCTACTTCCTCGGTTTCGCAGCCTTCCACCACTACTGTCCGAACACCTACAAGGTCAACGTCTTCTCAGTCATCTACTGTACCACCAACTACATCGGGTGGAAGCACGTCGACATCCAGTCCTACTTCCTCGGTTTCGCAGCCTTCCACCACTACTGTTCAAACACCAAAAGGGTCAACGTCTTCTCAGTCATCTACTGTACCACCAACTACATCGAGTGGAGGCACGTCGACATCCAGTCCTACTTCCTCGGTTTCGCAGCCTTCCACCACTACTGTCCAAACACCAAAAGGGTCAACGTCTTCTCAGTCATCTACTGTACCACCAACTACATCGAGTGGAAGTACGTCGACATCCAGTCCTACTTCCTCGGTTTCGCAGCCTTCCACCACTACTGTCCGAACACCTACAAGGTCAACGTCTTCTCAGTCATCTACTGTACCACCAACTACATCGAGTGGAAGCACGTCGACATCCAGTCCTACTTCCTCGGTTTCGCAGCCTTCCACCACTACTGTCCAAACACCAACAGGGTCAACGTCTTCTCAGTCATCTACTGTACCACCAACTACATCGAGTGGAAGCACGTCGACATCCAGTCCTACTTCCTCGGCTTCGCAGCCTTCCACCTCTACCGTCCAAACAGCAACAGGGTCAACGTCTTCTCAGTCATCTACTGTACCACCAACTACATCGAGTGGAAGCACGTCGTCAACAGGTTAGCGAATACGAACACCTTTCGCCTTCTTTACTCTCTATATGTATGAACGGTGCTACGTGCCTAGTATACAATCCATACGAAAATTTTCGGATAAAATCTAAATCGCGATTTTCCCACTCTTATTTGGCTTATTTGGATACAAGAAGGACATTTTCTGATGCATCAGAATCGAAATATCAGCAGATCACTCATCGCAAATTTAATAAAAGTTTTCTCTGCGAGCAAATTAAAATTACGGCACAAATTTAAATTTCGGGTCGGATAATCGGATAATTTCGGATAAATTAAAATTTTCGAACACTGAAAAGAAATTTGGCAGCGAAATTCATATTGTACGAATGACAGAAAGACTCTTGATTGGAAAAGGTTCTTTCGTTGAGAAATGACACTGAAGTTGAAGAGAGGGAGCGGTTTTTGTTTTCATCCGCGACTTGAACTCTGCAGACCTCTTAAGGCATATCGATTTTTGGGCGATGTTGGTGGTAAACATTGCGTCGCGTCCCTCGTCGCTGGAAGTATGTATGAGTCCGGCCTAACATTGGACCACACCTTGCCCATTGGATGCCACCTGTGGCCGTATGCAAGAACGCGCCGGGTGGGGCAGGGACAGTGCAGTCGGCGCCTTCAAAGATCACCGTTGCTCCAAGACAGGATACGTCTATCGTGGTAAGTCAGAAGTTAGGACACGTATGTCGTTTCCCAGCAGTCTTTCTCGCTGTGCCCCAGTCGCTCCATGTTCCTAGCTAGGGCGGCTAGGGCACAGCGAGAAACACTGATTGGGCACGACATACGTGTCCTGACTTGTGACAAACGGTGATCTTCAAAGGCTCCGACTGCCCCTCCCCTGCCCCAACCGACGCGTTCATGCATACGGCCAATGTTTAGTGGAATTATTCTCACAACAATCAATAGTCTCAAGATCGTGAGCGTATACTTTTGACACGCGCGCTTTAGATAACTGACAAATCGAGAAGCACGGAACATGGTGATTCGTGGTTAAATTGCGCTGACACCCGTGAATAATCTGAACTAAGAACCTTGAGCCTCGTCCCGGACATGTCCCGATTAGGTTTACTAGGACGAGGTTCAAAGGCAGTGTTTACGATGAATATCGCCCTCGAGTTCGACCCAAAAAATGGGATTGTTTGGTCGTGAGGTAATTAATAGTGAAGAAACAGCGAAGAAAAACGTCCAGAATAAGTCAAAATAACGGTTTCTGATGTCAGGGCGTGGACGAGAATCATGGGTCCTGCTGATTTCGGCAAGCGAGCGCTAATGGCGAAATCTGCGCGAATCGATCATGCTAGTCGCGGCAGAGTTGCTTTGCAATTCGAAACGTGTGCGGCGCCACAAGCTCGTCGGATTGGGGGGGAGACGGCATAGGGAGGCGGATCGGGATAGCTTTCAAAGCCGTTTCTATTGATTTCTGGCCGGTTTTCGTTGCTTTCTTCGACCCTATCTATCTCCTCCAGCATCTGCCAACTTAGTGTTTCACACCGATACCTAGAGAACGAGATTAATCGTGGACACTGCCTTTAAAGACTCTCGTGCTCACCAAATATTGAACCTATGTATAAGAAAGTGTTCGTCATATTCTTCTATGTCTTTCAATATCTTTACTTCACATGTTTGATACAACGTTTGATCAACTGGGTACAATTGAATAAACTTGGTCACGAAAAAAAAAATTCCCCTCACTAGTTTTGCTTACATTGGATCTGTGATATGACGCAACTAATCGTGCGGCAAAGTTGCGATCATTTTGAGGATCAATGATGCTTCGCGTGAGCTGTCAGTTTTCTTTCACTACTAGTGACTCATGTCATACTTCATTGCCCCTTTGCACCCACTCGACACAAAGCCCTCCCCTCCTAGACAGCAAGGATTTGCTTGGCCAGATTAGGCACTTGAGAAGGAACGGTTATTTCGCCTCTATAAATGCCGGCTGCGTCGGTCTCAAATATCGAGTACGCTCTACTCAAACGGAGAGTAAAGGCGGCAGAGCCGTCCCTCCTTTGCTGCTGACGGAGCCGGTCCCTTCGCCTTTTTAAATGCCAACTTCGCCGGCCTTAGATCTCGAGTACACAGTAATTGAAACACAGAGAAAAATCGTTTGAGCACCGTACTCCGATTCGGCCGTTAAATAAAACGCGTTGTGTGTGTGAATTCACTATAGAGCGCATTTCGGGTATGTATAGTCTCATCTGCTTTAGGGACATGCCAAACTGGCTGTGGCATGTACAATAGTAGAATCAGATTCTGTGAAGTCGACCGAAAATACGTTTGGTGAGAGAAAAATACGGTGTACGATGGAGATACACATGATTCCGACTCAGTTTAACACAGCTTCGTAATCGGTTCGCCTGAATCACTGCAGGAACGCTCCTTTCACAAATCCTAATGCGCTCCTCTAGGCGAATGTTCTCCGCAAACTCGATAGAGTACCACAGATTTGAATCGTGCGCTTGAACTAACGCCCACAAAAGTTTTGAGAAGTCTTCAAAGTTGAAGACACGCTTAGAAATTATCGTCTTCTCTTGCCTAACGGAATAGAATCCCTCACGCGTTACAAGTAGAACTGCACGTCAATACATAGACACATCCCTTCACCTTAAAGGCACAATCCAATCTCAGGGACGAAATCTAAGATTTCCACATGATTGTGAAGTAGACCCACCCTATATAGCACCTGCCAGGTGCGAGCTCTCATTTCCTCCGGAGAAACGAGATATAGAGGGAAGCCACCCTGGGGGGCCACCTCGGGAAGCCACTTTGGCACGCCCCTTTTACAGTCTTTGGAGCTCAATAGTCGCGAGATAGGCGATGGTTTCTGATCAATAGCCCCGTTCTTCCCTTCATTCTCAGCCTCTCTCTTTGTTCAGGTCGGCTCGCATACATTGCTTACAAATGACGGAACTTACAAGCCTCGGACAACTCGTCCACGGTGTTCACGCAACTCAATTTTTGAGGGGCCATAACTCCGTTCCCAGGGGGTCTTGTACGATTCCAGAGACATCATTGAAATCAGAGTGGGACCGCTTTCAAAATAGGCGCAAAAACATAAAAACTATTCGGAGGTTGGACTGTGCCTTTAAAGAAGTGGCGAAAGCAATGACTAACGACACAGCAACTGCCTGAGAACTGTGTTCTTCCAAGCATTAAAGGCAGTGGTCGCGATCAAATATGCTTGTCGTCTTTTTCTCTCCAAATCCTTTCCTGGGTCTTGAGTAGTGGGACCTATAAGAAAAAATCGCGAAAAAATCACTGTTTTGGGCCGAATTTGAAACCTGAACTTTCTTGTCTTTTGATGGTGGACGAGCCCTCTCCACTTCATCGGCATCGATGACCTCTTATATCAAGAACATCAGCTAGCTTGAAATTGAATGTCAATCAATGAACCTTCGAATTTATGTGTGTATCTAGTCAAAAACATTGACTGAGGTGATGCTTTCATTATTCAACCGTTTTTATTCGTTAAATTTGCATTTATTTCGTCCTCTGAATGTCGATGATTTTTGACTGCTCGGCATGAGACCGATCTGTTTCGTCATCGCTGTGCACGTGTGCACGAACTAGCTTCTTTGGGCCCTAGAAACTCTATTTGTAGACCGTTTTTCTTCGCGCTACCTTCATAGTTTTTCAGCTGTTTTTGATCTAAGTTGATTTTTGTAGTTTTTTCGATAACGCTTTTCATCGTGACCACTGCCTTTAACTCCTGAGAAAACGCTAAAACGAAAAAAGCTCATTTTGTGTGAATGATTCACTTCTTAGGCCTCCTAACACTCCTGATTTTGGAAGGGGAGAAGAACCTTGGTTGGTGCGGAGGTTTTGGTGGGTCGAAAATTGGGTGCGAACCAGGGCTGTGCGTTATAACGTTAACGTGCTAACGCATTAACGGGTTAACGCGGCTTTTTTTTTGTGAAAATTAACGATTAAAGGTTAACGAAAAAGTCCTAAAATTACGTTAACTTTGGGTTCGTTAATAGCAGTGGAATTATAGCACTGATTAATCTGCTCGATTGGCAAATTTATAAACTGGGGCAGTCGGCTTTTTTTTTCAATTTTCGTTTGCTGTGAAATACATATGTAGCTGACCTCAATGTTTGAAATTCCATTGTTCATTTATTTCCGTCATTTCTTCTCAAAATTGAAGAACTTCGAATATGTGTTACAGAAGTGTGTTCGAAGGCCGGGTCGGTGATACTCTTAAGCATATCTTGACTCTATCGAATGGTTTATGACTATATGTATGTACAGTAGCCAGCCTACCGGCCGTTTTGGCGTCTGGCAAGGGGCCTCGCTCCCAGACGAGCCAATTTCCGCCTACGGCGGAAATGATCAAATCGTCTTTGCATCTAAACGGTCGACGCACGTGTTTCTTTCACCTTAATCTATTCTGCCGTATACGTAAAGACTGCATCAAGCTCTTTTCACATTTCATTACGCAGCGCATGCTCTACATAAAACGCCAGTAAACTTTTGTCACGCGGCGCACGCTCTGCATGGATCGCACCACGCTGCGTACTCTCCACGCAAAGCGCTATTCAATTTCTAAGAAGCGTCGCCAGCCCTGTAAATGAAGCGCTACTCACGTTCTATGACGCTGCGCAAGCTCCACATACGGCGCTACTCACTTTCTACTATCGCGCACACTTCACATGAAGCGCTACTCACATTTCACGACGCGACGCACGCTCCACATAATGCCTCAATCATTTTCCGCAGCGTCCTCCTGAGGCCATGTGAAGGTCCGTTTTACAATTACTGGGACCTCTGGTGATTTATCGATTTTCGCTGGGGTCAGGAAATGATTTTTGAATTTGTTAACGAAATGCAAAATTAACGTGTTAACGCATTAACGGTGTAACGCGGTTTTTTCTTGAAAATTAACGATTAACGCTTAACGAAATAAAATTTTCTATTAACGCACACCCCTGGTGCGAACCATTTCTCCAGTACTGTTTCCTCTGGAGCATTGACAACACGGCACGCGGAGTGTTCGAGTCAGTATGATGAGCGTAGAGGACAAAAAGAAAGGCGCTGCCAGACGGCTTGGCACTCTCTCGACCGGCCAAAGTGCAAACTTTCAATCTCTGCGTCTCCGCGGGGAGGAATCATTTACAGCTCTGGCTGTACAGTACAGGGATGGGTGCAATCCTAGATTTGGAGTGGGGAAGCACTCAGAATTCCCGAAAGGAGTGAACAGCTCTCAGAAGTTAAAGGACTGATGGAGTCTCAAGAAAATCAATGACTATCAGAAATCTGATTTGGATGGAACTTTCCATTTCATGAGCATTTTTCAAAAAGCTTGATTTTTAAATTGAACTTGCTACTGCTTTTTCACTAGTTCACCATTCTGAACAGCAGAGTAAAATCGTTTGTGTGAATTGACTAACACCATGTTTTCTTTTCGATAATATATATTGAGTGCACGAATATCTACTGTGCTTATCTAGGCCGAATTCCGGTCCGCAATCGCGTCTCAACACGCTTTGCGGCCGCACGCGCTCGAGTCAGTCGGGTTTCCAGCGCCAAAGTCGACTCGATGTGGCTTTTCTATACAGTTTTCTTCGATATTGTTCGCTTTCCAGTTTCCAAAACCCTCTTAGAGTCAAAAGATCGGCGGCAGCGGTGCTGGAAATTTTTGCGGTTCGAAAGCGAGCGGCCGCAAAGCGTGTCTAGACGCAATTGCGGACCGGAATTTAGCCCAGATAAGCACAGTAACAGAACCGAAGAAAAAGAAGTCATTCTCTAAACCAGAAAAGTCTTCTATGAAGAATATCAAAACGGGCTTTTTTAGCGATTTAAAAGTCTCAGCCACGGGAATCGGTCCTCGAGAAATACTGCTATCTTTTTGTATACTCGTCCACTCCACTTCCCTATTACTCAGTTTTTCTTGGAACGTTACTTTCAGCACCAAACTTGGTAGATTCCTTCTTCGATAGAGTTTACTTTGAGTTTTCTCTTTTATCACATGTGTAATCCGCAGCGTTAGCAAGGAATTCGGTAGTTCAGTAACTTTGTTGAAGAAATCGCATGGTGCTATGAGAGAATGAGCGACAGATTTGTTCCCGATCAATCAGAAATGAAAATAATTGTTGGAACTCTACGAAATTGTTCTGCAAATAACGCATTGTGGTTAGAGGCTCAGTATTCACATATACGGAGCGGTCAAGGCTGATGTTTGCCAGAATATGCATAAAAACCTCAGTAATCCGAGAGATGGCAGTCGATGGCACAATAGTAGCGTATTTTTCTTTGTGTCTCCAGCGATTGAGGAGAGGTGGAGAGCGCAGCGAGCGTGACGGAAAGTTGGCGAGGCATGCTTGGTTGTCAATGGTACCGCCACCGGGCGCCGTCGTACGATTTTCGGTCATAAATTCGAAATACGGGATTCACATAAAGTGGTGCTGAGACCTCTCAGTGGGTGAAATCTTGTCCTGGGAGCTAACTTCTTCCGACCCCTATTACGGGGACCACCTCGAAACGACGCGCACGCTCATTCGAGACGCTGAGAAAAGAACAATTACTCCGCCAACGCGTAGCTAAATGCCTCACACGGAAACCAGAGATGCCCAGGGTTTCGGAGGCATCTAGTCTAATTTTGACTCGAGATTTTACGTAAATTACGGAAAGTTTAGCCTCAATTGGTGAAATTTTAGCTACAGCGCCCGCATATTCTACGTGAATTCTCGCTACAGCACCCGCATATTCTACGCTTGTTCTCGTTGCAGCACACGGTCGATCGACCCACCCAGTCTTGATCTGTTTTAAAAAGGCTATTACAGCTCTTCCAGAGAGCGACACCGGGTCACCCTCCACGACCACCCACACCATGTCAAGTTATTCGTGGGTTGACTGGGCCAGGACTGATTGAACGGCATCCCTGCGTTCCGCGTAGCCAACGCGGGTTAAGATTGCATTTCAACACAGCCTGCCGCTAAATCCGTAGATTCTCGCTACAAAATTATAGCGAGAATATACGGGTTTAGCGTCAGAGAGAACAATGGTTCGAACGACGCAAGAATATGCGGGTTTTGGCTATCGTAGCTAAAACGCTTAAATTCTCGCTACATGGAATGGGGCGGCGTTTCAGGCCGCGCCCTCGGAGGCATCTAGCTACGCATTGGCAGAGTAGTGCAAACAATCGGTGCACTTCTTCGTATTGCCACCATGGGTAGATCTCATATAACATCATATAGCACAGAGCAGCAAATTTTCCACTGAAAAAAGCGCAAAGCTCAAAATTTTGTCGCTTTCCCATAATGCTTCTTTTCTCACCGAAAAAAGACAAAATTCGACAATTACACACTCTCGAGTATTTGGCTTTTATTCATATCTTTAGTTATGTAGCTATGAATGTATATGTAGCTTTTCAACGCAAACCAGGTTCTCTGACCATAAACGTTTTGTGTATTTAATGGCCATGAGTGCTTTTGGAAACATACATCTCTTCATGCTTTCCTTCTTTATCTATTCATTAAGACTTTTTACTGCCTCAACTGGTCTTATTTTCAAAGCCTAGATTTTTTACGACTAACGATTGACGACTAACGACTAACGAGGGTCTCCGCCGTTTGAATGACCAACGACTAACGATTTACAAAATTTCTATTACGCACATCCCTGGTGTGCACTTTCTCCTGCATTTATTTGTCTGATACGAATGAGCATTGCAGCATCTTCTTGTACGACGGCGGAGAGCATATAAGGCGGCCAGTCTCGCTGAAGGTGCACTTGGCCGTTTGAGGCCGGTCCTAGAAGGAGACCCCGCCACACTTCCGGAGCGTTAATTTTGGACGCTAAGGGGATCGTCCCCATGGCCCATCGCGTGGGAAACCTTGATGCGGACCGTGGCGAAGATGATGTCCTTGTTGCAGACCGCGGTGAGGTAAGCCTACTTGCTGCTGGCCGTGACAAGAATCACACCCAACATCGCTAATGTGGGTGATAGTCCAAATTCTTTCTCCGTTTGCAGAACAGGCTGTCGATAACGAGGCGTTGAGCCCCAGCACACGTTGGCAGCATATGCAGCCGTTACCAGCAGCTCCTACTGACAAACAAGGGTTGTATAGGAAAATTGCCCAAGAATATAAGTTGTGCCGACGTACTACCCCCGACTGTGTGAGCCAGTTGAACGTAGATCTGGTTTCCTGTAACAACAGATTGGCGGGAAAGGAACGAAGACCTCACTGTTTCTAGGTGCGGTTGCAAAGACCTTTGTATCTGTTTAAAGGCAGTGTTCACGATAAATCTCGTTCTCGAGGTCTCCGAGTGAAACACTAAATTGGCAGGTGCTGTAGAGGATAGGGTCGAAGAAAGCAACAAAAACTGGCCAGAAGTAAATACAAACGGCTTTGAAAGCCCTCCCGGAGCGCCCCCTCTATCCCGGTCCGCCCCCCAATCGGACGAGCTTGTGGCGAGGAACACGTTTCGATGGCGAATCGCCAAACAACTCTGCCGCAGTTAGCATTATCGATTCGCGCAGATTTCGCGATTAGCGCGCGCTTGCCGAAATCAGCAGGGCTCATGAATCTCGTCCACACCCTGAATTCATAAACCGTTATTTTGACTTATTCTGGACGTTTTTCTTCCCTGTTTCTTCACTATTAGTAACCTCACGACCAAACAATCCCATTTTTGTGTCCAACTTCGGTGCGATATTCATCGTGAACACTGCCTTTAACCAGCTCACATGCTGGATCCTCGAAACCGAGGAAAGAGCCGCTTCTTCGCTTTTCTGAGCTTTGGCTGCATCTGCTTCCACATTTATTTATGTGCGGCGAAATGCACACGAAGAGCAAACAGTTACTAGAAACTATAGCTGTACAATTTCGGAAAAAAATGTCGATTTTTGCCGCACGATATTTTGCGTTTTATGCAATGATGCTCTACCACTGGGCGCTTGCCAGGAGTTTTAGTTAAAATTGAATAGGAAACAGTGATTATCAGAGAACGGGGAAAAGATGTAAAGGTATGTAGTGGTTCATTTGAAAGGAAGCAGTGACTGAATAGCTCCAATGTGCACATATCACAGATCCAATGTAATCAAAACTAGAGAGAGGGAAGGTATTTTTTTTGGTCACAAAATTTATTCAATTGCGCTTAGTTAATCAAAAATTGTATCAAACATGTGAAGTAAAGATATTAAAAGACATGGAAGAATATGACGAACATTTGCCGAAAACTCCTCTTTCTTTCAGTGTCTTCTCTTCAAGTTGAATACAATTTTCAACCAAAATACTTTTTTTCGAATAAACGTTATCGTGGCCATATACTCCCCCCTGCGCTCTATTCTTTAAGTTTTTACATTTACATTTATTCTGTCAATCGTACCGGCAGAGGATCATCCTAGCTACATACATGTACGAAGAGTTCAGAAGTTTTGGTTGCACTTCCCTGACCTCTTCATTCCAGCTCTCTGTTGTTCTTTGCCGTCTTTCAGTGCAGATATGATCATTGTGATGAGCTCAAGATAAGTGCGGTCGGATGCCAAGGGTAAAAAGGCCACCGACGTTTTTGTGCGGCGTCCACTTCAGGAACGGGCTACCGCGTTTGTCGACTTCCCCGTTTGATTCTGTTTCTGTGAAACTTTCGAAGCAGCCCTGCGATTCTGCCAAAGAAGTTTGAAGAAATTTCGAAAAGCTTGAAATTTTTTCGAGAAATTGAACTGGAAGGCTGACGAGTCTTCAGAAGCTGATAAACATTTTCAAAACAACGGCTCATGGACAAAGAAAATTGTAAGTGCTACAAACCATGCAGTATACCGTCTATAAAACATTTTGTCAGAAAACTGCTAGCTGGAAATAAAAATATTCTGGATGAAAGTTACAATACGGTACTGCAGAGCCCGATTGGAATCAATTTTCTGCTCAGGCAGGCCTATGTTGGTTGAAATGTTATAATGATGATTCAAAGGATTTATATGCACAATCACGAATACACCGAAAAATTTTCTGGTTGAACGGGCATTTTTGAAAAAATTCCAAAAACTAGTGTTTTTTTTTCGGAAATTCAATGTCTATTCAAAGACCCCAACAAACTTACTTCTTTGTTTTGTTTGATGATTTCTTTAGAGCTAGGTATGTGAAACCACCAGTGAGTTATCTGGTCAATTTTGATAGCTGATTTCCAAATTATCATTTACTCAACATTGTTCCGCGAGACGTGACCAGTTTTTACGTGGTCCTCAAGTGTATTGCTCCTCTAAAGAAGATTTTCTGAAAAAGTTAGCTTTGAAAAAGTCCATGTGGGCATCAGTAAGAAATAGCAGAATATAAGAAACACGAAAACTAGAAAATTTGATTTTTTTTATTAAATTTCGCATTTTTCGTTTTTTTTTCTGTTATGTTTCAGCACTTACTAGAAAACTCCACTGAGCAATCCAACGATGATAACTCTGGCTTTTAATGAGAGCACACGTTTCCACATACTAAATTAGTTCGAGACGAAATTATGGAAAAATGGGCGAGAAAATTGATTTCAAAAAGTGCCTCGCGCTCACTTTAGTGTCATTTATTTCATATCCATTTTTATGTGGATTTATTAGAAGAAATGGGTTATGATACTCCAGCGAAAGTTTACTCGCGTTCCAGTAAACATTTCTGAAACCCATGTGGAAGTTTTCATAGAAAACGATTCAATTTTGGGTCTGCAAAAAAAATAATGATACCAAAAGTTCAATATGGCAAACAATTAGTATTTGAGCTTTACCAACGCGCTTGTCACATATAAAAGAGAAAAAAGGTTGCGACTGAACCTCAAAGTGTGGGCGAGAATACCTTAGCAGTCATGCAAAAAAAAAAACAGGAACCAAACTCAGCTGATCATGCTCAAAACTATTTTCTTAGAGTATATTGATCCCAAATCAGTCCATATCGTGATATCGAAGCGAAACGCTAACACACAGAATAGTAATGAGCCAAGTCTCTGAATAGGCGACGAAGAAAATCTCAAACGTGGATGCGAAAATATTTGATTTTTTCGTGGACGGAATTCTGAGCTCAGGGTCCGATCTGGGCTCACTATTGACAGATGATTGTCACCAGAGTGAAATCGACGAAATCCGTGCTCGCTCACAAAAACACCCATATAACATTCATATTCACAGAAAAAAACTCATACGCCAGCTTTTGTTCGAAATATGATTCGGAGAGGGAAGATATGCGCAGAAAACGACCAGCGTTTTCATAGAAAACAAAAGTTGAAAAAAAAAGAATCCGCCGATCCAGCAACGATTCTTTCACGCTAGTGTAAAGATGCGATATATGTAGGTTGTGGCAAATATCATAGCTCCTTTGAATGTGCCCTAGATTCCTCCTGGCATCGGGTTGTAGTGCCCTGACACGTCCAACTGGAGGTGTGAAGTTCGTAATTACCCGGACGAAGGCATATCGATGCCAACAAGAATCTAGGGCAAGGTGCAACATCGAAAACTCGTCCAACAGCGGGGTTGACTTTGGATCTTCCCGGGAGGCTCCCACTGTTTCATGAATACGGACACTGATCTCCTGACGGGTACCTTTACCTACCCACAATGCTTTGAAAAACGCCTATAACTTTTTGAGAGTGGCTTTAGGCAGCTAAGAAGAACGAACTCGACTCTTACGTTCAAAATGGTTCTAGAAAAGTACATTTCATCCGGAATGGCCAGGATGGCTAAAAGTAGATGCGTTTCCAGTGGTTCGGTTCTACTCATTATTTTAGAATCGATTATGAAACAATCGCCTTGAGTATTCAAGCCTTCTGTTTGAAAAAGTGTTGGTCATTGCTCAAAGACCAAGTTCGCAAAGTTTTATGTTGTCTGAACCTTAATTCCGGCGTCATATATCAAAACAAATCACCTAAAGTGTTTCACCGAATTAGAAACGGGTTTTCTGTAGCATATGTGAGGAGAAGGGTAAGGGCGCTGATTTGATGTTCTAGCAAATGTTGAAATCTAGGGAATTCCGTAGTTTCTGATTTTGTCCATTCGAGACAGAAGTGTCTTTAAGATCATTCAAAACCTACGTCAGACCAATCTTGGCAAGTGGAGCGACTGTGTTCTCACTGCTTAAAAGAAAAGGAGTTTTTCGTTTTGAGAGAATGCAGCAAATTTCCACACATAAAATATATGTTTCATCTCAAATCCTGGCCTACGACAGAATAACGGTTGCAGAAGTAGGGAAAAGATAGTTCAAACTCCACACTTTAGGATCTCGCCGACGATGAAACGATGTTTGTATGGTGTTAAAATTATTTGTTAATTTTGACGAGCATTCAAATTTTTAGCAAAGTGGGCGGGTGTACTTAGAATTCAGCGGGGCCATCGTTAAGGAGGAGGTCGCAAAGCTTTACCACGAATGGAGGGGGGTTGCAATAGGAACGCACTTTGTTCAACGGGTTGCTTGACCCTGGTTCGAGCACCTCCCTGTGATACATGACACCTGGCGCCGTAGCCTTTTTGGCAACAATCAGGTGCATGAAGTCACCGAAACTTATTCTCTGGGATGAACTCTGAACCCGAGAAGCTCGCGTAGACAAAGCTGGTATTGTCGAGTCCTACGAAATGCGAGAAACAGGTTGGAGCCGAAACTAGCACAATGTATTGTTTTGCGAAAAAAAAACAGACAAATTGAACGACTCGTAGATTCACGGAGCAATAGGAGAACCTGCTGCTGGAACAGCACTTTCTCTCGTTGTGCTGCGAACTTGTCTGTCGTTTCTCGGAGGAGATCTTAGGTCACTTTCTGTTTTTCAATTTTGAGCTTTTTTGTATGGCCCACTTTGAGGAAAGCTTTCTCGTTGTGGGTCGTCTCAATGATGTTCTTTTTGCCAATCTTGGTGAAATTCGCCTTCTTGCTGCAGGACGTGAAATTGTATGCACCTATCCCCGCTAGAGATGTAGCATTCCAAATTTTCTTCCTATTCACACGGTGGGCTGTGAAGGGAGAAGTTGAAATTCAGCAACCGCTTGAGTTCTACTTGTTTTCAGGAGAGATCGTCGATGTCTGGTCCTACCTCGATTATGTTACTGTCGTCCACTTCCACTGTACAGAATGCAAAGACATAACTTCTTTTTCAGCGTTTTCCTCATCTCCTGTCATAACAACTGGAAGTTCGACGACATCTGTTCCCACTTCCGCAGCTTCGCAGCCTTTAATCACCGTAGCACGAACAACTTCGGCGGCAACGTCTTCTCCGCCGGCCACTGTATCACCCTTCATATTCACTGGAGGTGCGACGACATCTGTTCCTACTTTCTTAGTCTCTCAGACTTCCACCACCACCACAGCGCAGACTCTTTCAAAGCCCAACTGAATTTCCACTCCACCCTGATCACGTCTTCTGAAGCCCTACCGAATTCCCACGACAACCTGTTCACGTTATCCGAAGCCCGAATGAATTTCCACTTCACTCTTATCACGTCTTCTGTAGCCCTACTGAATTCCCTACGACACCCTGACCACGTCTTCTGAAGTCCTACCGAATTCCCACGACAAAATCATACGTGTCAAATACTGACTCAGGCCAAAAAAGCGGACTTACCGAGAAGAGGACTAGGGCCGATCGCGTGATCAACGGCGATCAACCCGCATTTTGTGCGCGGTTAGCGCTAAAAAGCTAGGCGGACGTTCCGCCCACACGAGAATCGGACTTATCGCGAGTATCCTAAGAAACCTCAGTCGTATTGATCCCTGGGGTCGTATGCATGAACGCACTCGACGAGATTAGGTAATGTGCGGGGAAGGCACTGACCAATGAGAGAGGGCCGCTGATCAATTGCCCGTGATCAGCGGCGCTCCGTCACTGGTCAATGCCTTTCCCGCACGTTACCTACTCTCGTCGCGTGCGTTCATGCATACGGTCCCTGCCCGCGGTAAACAAGATGGGGGCACCCATGTATGCACGCTTGACCACGATTGACCTTCAAAACAAAAAGCAGCCCCGAATTTCTATTCCATTCTCGGCTTTCACATATAAATAACAACACTTTTATTACCTCACGCTCGCATTTGAAACAAAGACCACATATTCATCACATGCACTCTTGATAACATATCATAATAATTACTCAGCATGAACAAATGTACGGAAAAATGTTAAACAACATGGCAGATCGCATGCAGGGATAAGCGGCACTTTCACTTCCCCATACCCAACAACGGTGAAATTTCCTTGTTATTATTCAGGTGTTCGTTAATCGTTATCCGTTCATACGTTATGCAACCATTTTGGGGGGAAATTTACTGTTATTTGCTATCGGAAACCCCTCACGTGAATAGAAAACAAACAGGGAGCATAAAAGACATGAATGAGCAGCTGTAAATGAGCGAACCACAAAACAGAGGCAAACCTCATATTCTCAAAAGTCTGCTTTACATATTTCTGTTTTCAGCGGGGCAAGCCCTGTGCGAAGGCGAAGCGAGTACAAGACTCACTGATCTAGTAGTCCAGAGTCCTCGTCGTACCTATCTTCCTCCTCTTCCAGGACGTGGCCTTCTTCCCCATCAACGAATCGAGCATACCTTTAAAACAGTTTTTTTATATACAACAACTTTCAATGAGATCCTACCTTCGCGGGTCCTGCACGTTGCTAGTGATTTTCCACACGTCAGCATCTGGACTTCGACAATACTCCCTCAACCGCTGCAACTCTCGCCTTGTCACCTCCTAGCCTTCCTTCTCATACTTTTTCTACGTAAGCAGACGTAGTTGTGGTAGACGTATCTTTCTCCTGCTTCCCAAGTTTTGAACAAGTGTAGATCGAAGGACACCACTATTTTTGTCGAATTTCGTCGGAAAAATAAGCGAAAATTCGGCAAAGGACAAACTGCAATCGGCAAATGGCAATTGCCGCACATCCTTGATCCCAATTCCAATGCTTTCTGTGAGGCACGAATGAGGTGGAATGGAAAAAAACAGCAATTCGTATCCAAACTTGCGGTGCATTTCGGTTGTGATTGCAACGTGCAGTGCGTTCAGGTTGCTCTCCGCACCACATGCGTTGACTGACGCGCGAATTTTGAAACCAGATGAATCGATTGGAACAAAGTAGAGCATCTGGGCTTCCTGCGATTTTTGAGTAGGATTCTCTCTGCTTCTCTTGTGGTGCTTGTAATTGATTTCCTCTACTCCATTAGCGCTCAATATTCGACCATCCTCAGATTCGTTATATTCTTCATACTTGTGCTACATTTAGACTGTATTAAAAAAATAAAACGTTAACATGACTTTTCGAGCGCATTTTTTCCAATATTGATGGAGGGATTTTTTTTACATTTATTTATTCATTTCGAAAAGTTGAGAAAAAAAAACAATGCGCTCGGATTTTTGAATGTAATCATCCACTTCAAAAAATCAAAGAAAACCTAAATCGAAAAAAAAACAATGGATTCCGGAGGGTTAATTGGATTTAATACGCATTTTGAATGTTCTTAAATACGAGATTCACCTTATCCTGTTTCCGAGTAGAATTTATTTCCATTCATCGCGTGCGTCTGCGCGCGTACGCTGCGTCGAATTCTCCCCACATTTCTTCGCTGTCTCTACCCTCGCTCCGCACAAGCGCGCGAGGGAACAGAATAAATTTCGTTCGGAACCAGAGGATACTTATCCGGTCGCTCTAATTTAGGCATCGATTTCCCATGCTTAGCGTATTGATTCCAGGATAAAATCGCATACAATGGAAATCAGAATATTAATGAGTGAAGTTGTGAGGGAAATTGTTATGGCATCAAAATTCTAAGTACGGAAATGTGTAATAGGTTTAGCTATTTCATAATCAGCACTAGCTTAGAAAAGGAACAATTAGGTCACACGAATTCAAGGAAATTCAGTAGGATGGGATAATTCGGTGAATGTGTGGAAATCGTTGGATTCTCCCTTGAAAACTCGATTAGCTAAAATGGGTGCAATAATCAATTAGCGAAGCGTCTGAACTACGTCGAGGTATCGATTTTTGCAACTATGTTGCTAATCTAGGTTTATAGAAAGCGCCCGGGGCGCAACCGTCGACGCTGGATGATGTACTATGACGTCATCAGCCGACAGTTGCGCTCAGGGCGCTGTCTGAATCAATTTCGTCGGTAGTACCCGGAGCGCAACGTATGTGGCCTGCGTCGCAACATATGTGGCCCGGAAATTGTCAAACTTGTCACCCTGAGCGCAACATGGACGCGGCTCTGGGTGCATTCGGGGTGAGCTCAGGGCCTGCTATCGTCTGAGTACACACATCAAGCGCCAATTTCCACACTTTTACGGAATCCAAAGCACGTTTTTCCATTGTGCGCACTCCTCCGAATGCCCCGCTCATTTTCCGGAACGTTGAACACTTCTTCGCAATCCTTACACATGTCCAACAACAGTGCCGACACCTTTTTCGAATCCTAAAGCGCTTTCCGCGAAGTGCGCACTCCTCACGAAGCCCCGCCCACTTACCGGAACTCTGAACACGTCTTAGAAACTCTTTACACACGTCCAACAACAATCCGCACACCTTTGTTCGAATCCCCATGCACTTTTTTCGCCGTTGTGCGCACTCCCACCGAAGCCCCGCCCACTTCCCACCTCATTAAATACACGCCTTTAGAGCACTTTCCACAATTCTATTCATTTGCCCGAATCCTCGCACACTTAACTCAAATGTGCCTACCACTAACAACCCTGCGCTCAACTCACTCAGTCGTTTCCAATGCACAACATTGTCATATTCACTGTTAATATGTACTACTAAAACAGTGCCGTCAATAAAAAATACAAGTAGAACCACAGGAAATACCACGGGAACACGGAAGGATGAAGCGGAGAGGAAGAAAAACAGACAAGAACATTAGTAAAACAAAAAAACCCAAGCACCGCTGCAAAAATATTCTGAAAGCAGGCGTGGAGTTGATGGGGTCTCGGCCCGTGTACACCAAACATTTTCCCTCACGTCTGCGCGCGGTCGGTCAAAAAGTTGCGCGGTTTCTGCCCGCTTTGCGAAGTCGCGCGCGGTCCAAACGGAAAGAGTTGAGAGCCGTGAGAAGGCTTAGCGCGCACAACCGGATCGCGAAGCGGTTGTGCCGCGAGATTCCGCCCAGATCGCAAAATTGTTCGCGGTCAGTCGTGACTGGTTTGTTGTCGCGGTTCCAGCGCGCGGTCAGTTCTATATTCCACTTTTTGCTCGCGATAAGTCCGCATTTTTGTCTGAGGATTATCCACCCTTTCGAAGTTCTCTCAGTGGAAGGGTACGAAAGGGAGATTACGGCCCTCTGCCAGGATGATGCATCTGCCAGACGGCCGTAATCTCCCTCTCGTACCCTTTCTCTGAGAAAACCTTGAAAGGGTGGATAATCACCGATCGAAGCGTCGGCACACCGACACGCGTCGCAGCCGGCACACAGACACGCGTAGCAGCCGGCACACCCACACACCTTCGCAACTCCTCTTATTTCCACTCTTTTCAACTCCGCATATTTCCACTCCTCCTACACAAGCTATCACTCCTGTCGTTCCTTTAACAGATGATAATTCTGTTATGACTTATTCTGGTTGCACCCAGGTCAGTTCTGCACCTAGATCCTTGGACAACTGAATTGTTTTCGTAGGAATCCTTCTTCTCTTGGTTCAAATCCTTGAAGTTTTCTGGCCAATCTTAGGTCGGTGGTCAAAAATATCAACGGTCTCTCCTTGTTACTGAATCAGTCACCATTCAATATCTTTGCTCTTACCGAAACATGGTTGTCGCGTAAAATTGATGAAAATTGCCTTTTTGGTGATTGGTGCGATCAATTTAAAATTATGAGGTGCGATCGAATCAACAACGTGCAACCCGGGGGTGGAGTTGCCTTGATCATTCCTAAATCGTTATGCCCCCATTTTGTATTCAAAGAAAGTGTTAATGATCGCTACGAACTAATTTGTTCGAATCTGACTTTTGACAGCTCTACAGTTAGGATTATCGTTATGTCTCGAGCCCCAAAATGTGCCTTTCGCCAGTGTGAGCAACTAGTCAAGGCCATAACCGACATGCTCTCCTGCAATTGTCCGTGTATCGTTTGTGGCGATTTCAACTTGCCTGACATCAACTGGAACAATTTGGCTGATCGTTCTTGCTCTACATCTGCCGGGGGGTAAGCGTCAGGGGTGTGCGTAATTACGGTTTACGATTTACGATTTTACGATTCACGGTCTTTTTTGGCGTCGTAATTACGGTTTACGATTTACGACATTTTGGACCGTAAATCGTTAATTTTTGTAATAAAAATACATGCTATGGAATCAAAATGCAAGGCAGCTCCAGTTGAGCTGCTCTATTACCACTTTGCTTATACTAAGGTTTTTGGTTAGGAGATAGGATCAACTCCGGCGTCTGGCTCTAGCACGACTTGGTTATCAATTTTTGACGTGATTGTATTAATATTATTATTACATTTAAGTATAACGCGGGACACACGATCGGAGTTGGAGGCGCTGGGTACAAGATCCGCGTTTCGCGCTGAATGCGTCTCACTAGCTGCCGTCTATAGCGCAATGCAGTCAAACACTATCCACGACGAACTACGTTCTTGAGGCTTTCATGCTGAGTAATTGTCCTGATTCTTGAAACTTGATTGTCGACAAAAAAAATCGAGCAAGGCGCTCTGTTGAAGCCGAAAATGGCTTCAAAGTCTTTCTGGCCCGTCATTGGAGAAGGTTGCGTCTACGCAGAGGTCACAAAGATCGACAAGTGAAACATACTCAAACGACTCTCGGCCCCCAGCTGCACCCAACAGGAGTCGGAGCCACCAGACAGTTCGGCTAGTTCCCCAATCTCCGGGCCTCTTCCGTTACTGTCCGGGCAATGAGAATCGCCTGAGTAGCAAACGGGCGGAGCCCTTAAATTCGGCTATTCAGGGCCGCTCAAATACGGTCATTTCGGCTCGTTTTCAACGCTTACAGCGGCGTTAACATTTAAGGAGATGTATCGCGGATATATGTGTGTCGCTGTGGCCGAAAACCTTAGTTTTAGGCTCCGCCACAGTCGGCCAGAGGCCGGACTGAGCCGTCCTCTAACGTCCCTAGTGTGTCAGGCGCATGCCAATCGACTATGACGGCTTAATCGAGCGCCCTACGGTCAGCTCAGTCCGGCCAAAACGGGCGGGGAGATTTTCCACTTCAGTGAAGAGTGCAACACATACCTATCGACCGAGACGGCCACAGCTGGATCATGGCAGCCCAGGCGAGCACTGTCCTGCCACATTTTTTACATCCGATTTACATGATGTAGATGCTTATCGACCAGGCTGGTTACAGCCGATCGGCCGACTATGATGGGGTCTTAGGGGTAGAAGACACATTTTTTGGGGTGACAGGCAGGTCTACCGTGGTAAGCATGCCTAGCTTTGTTGTCAACATGGAACGGTTTTAGGGATGGTATTCTATCGACCTATGCGTGGAAAACTGAGTTCGCCGGAGGGCAGCCCCTTCCTTGTACTATAATTATGATGCCCTTCGTGAGCATAGCACTGCATGAGGCGTATATGTATTGAGTCTGCGCTGGACACTCAAATCTGCAAACTGCTTTTCCCTTCTATATTTCTAGCTAAATCTGCAGCTCAGAAGGCAAGAAACTCCCAGAATAGCCTTCATCACGTATTGACAGAAGGTGTTCATATTTCTATTTCACCATAATTGTGGCGCGCGCGAAGCGCGCACCGGATTTGGCTTTAACTCGCCCACGCGCAACTCTGCGATTACGAAACCGGCGTTCGGAGTGACTGTGGAAATGCGGTTTTTTATCCATTGGAAAGAGCGTAAAACGCGTGGGTCAACACTAGACTTGGGACCGAATCGAATAATTATTCGAATAATATTCGAATAATTCGAATATTCGAGTATTCGAATATTCGATTCATTCGGGAATTTCAATTTTGGGGTTTATTCGAATATTCGATTTATTCGAGAATTTAAAATTTGGATTTATTCGAATATTCGATTTATTCGAAGATTGAAATTTTGGATTTATTCGAATATTCGATTTATTCGAGAATTGAATTTTTGGATTTATTCGAATATTCGATTTATTCGAAAATTTAAATTTTGGATTTATTCGAATATTCGATTTATTCGGGAATTTCAATTTCGGATTTATTCGAATATTCGATTTATTCGAGAATTTCAATTTTCGATTTATTCGAATATTCGATTTATTCGAGAATTTAAAATTTGGATTTATTCGAATATTCGATTTATTCGAAAATTTAAATTTCGATTTATGCGAATATTCGGAAAAAGTGCCTCACATTCGAATTAGACAAGACCTATTTCCTTTGAAACAGAAACCCTTCAAAGAATCTTTTTGCAAATTGAGCTATCCATTTTTGTGAGTAACATTTCCGCTGTTCGTTCTTGTGTGCAGGTCTCCCGTTGCGCGCTGTACACAAGCACCAACGCATATTGATTGGGGGCGGTGCTATCCGAAGTTGCCGCAACAGGCTGGACAGGTACTCAGAAAAATCAAAACAAGTTACTTGTAATATAACTGTAACTTACTTGAATGTCTCAAGTAACTTACATTTATATTACATGTAACATACATTTATGTTACATGCAACTTAAATTTATATTACATGTAAGTCACACTTATGTTACATGTAACTTACATTTATATTTTCATTATGAAGGCCATAACGTGACGCAGACGACACGCGACGCAGAGAGCGTGTTCCAGACCACAAACTACGCGAAAAAATGCTGTGCAGGGCCTTCCATGCTGGTGTGGGGCCAAGTACCTCAATCTGGGGTAGTTGAACCAACATCAACGCCAGTCGTAGGCCTGACCCCGCGAGTGCGTCGTACATTTCCCTTGGAAACATCTTTCTGGTCGATTTAAGTTACTTGCGACTTATATTGTGCCGTTTGAGTTACATGGAACATATCGGAGGCGCACTGCACCCAGTATCCTCTCAGAAATCGAAAACAAGTTGCTTGTAACATATCTAAGCTGATGTAAGTTACCTGCGACTTATCTCGAGCCATTTAAGTTGAAGCCTCCTAAACAGGCAGCGGCGACCGTTTATCCCATCGTTTTTAGCACTGAATACGCAAGAAGTTGGCAAGTTCAAACTTGTTGAAACTCGCAGAGCATTTCTACTGGCAAAACAATGAGATGGAACACGTATGGATAAACAGTCGCTGCTGCCTGTTTAGGTTTTCTCATTTAAGTTACATGCAACATATCGACAGGAAACCGCTGGCAATTCGCCTCCAAAATGTTACCTGTAACTTAAAGGCATCGTCCACGATGAAAACCGAATTTGGGTTTATGCGTTCATTCTGACTTGTGGGCCATGACAATGTCACTGCGAAAGTTTGGAGTTACAAAACCGTCTCTGAGTGAAGATTCGCTTACCTCAAAATGGCTTCCTGGGTTTGGGGGGCCGGCCTTGGGGTCGGTCCGTTGTTACAAAGAACAAAACTCCTGGGTTGCTGACGGCGGGCGTGCCTTGACGTGTCGTAGGGCGCAATACACACGCCAGTCGATTTCGAATTTGGCATCGATCGAAAGCAGCTGGCAGCACTGGACGCAGCAGGTGGGTAGCCCCTTTTATTTCGTTCAAGTCGTTGTTTTGTAGGTAGGAATTCAAAAATAAAATCCTTGATCCTTTTTAGAACACATATTCCTTACTTCTATTTTTTTATTAAATTTTGTGAAATTAAGTTAGTTCTACGAGTTATATTTCTTATTGTAATACTTTCGATGTGATTCCGTATTGGGAAATGCATTATCTTTCGATTTTCAACCATGGGAGTAATCGATTTCAACAAAAAAGGGCAGACTTTTTTTTAGTTTTCTTATATTCCCTGCATCAAATTTTATACGAATGTCATAATTATAGTGATTGACAAAAGAAATTATCATCGTATATTTTGCTATCTTTGAGGCGTTTGTAGCAAAAGTAGTACCAAGGGGTTTGAAACTTTTCCACAATTTTTTTCAAACTGACCATCCAAAATATTATATCTGGCAAGAAAACTGGCGAAAAGTATCTTGATTGGTTTCAACGATTTCCAGAACTATGCGGTTGCCCAATCCCCGCAGCATTTCGTGTTTGGAGCGGATTTTCCGGCAAAAAGATAGCTGAGAACGATTTGCGTTTTTTTTCGCGTTTCTGGCAGTGCCTCACAGATATAAAACTCGTTTTCTACATGAAATCAAGACCCAGTGAGAGAATTGGAATAGAACACTTTATTGATCTGCAAGAGCTAATCCTCATCGCTATCGTCTGAGTTCGCTGGTGCGTTGTTTACGATGGAGTACGCCATCCTAAGCAGCCTGTTGTCGTCGCTGTATTCCGGGTCTTCAAAGAGGTCTAGCTCGAGTCCAGGCGTAATGTTCTGTCGCAAACTTTGTACCCGAAGTACCTGCGTTGCCAGATCATCGTACTCCTCTTCAGCCTCCATTAGCTGCCGCATTTCTTCAGGAAGCTTGGTACGTCTTCTGCTGCCACGTGTGCTCTCCAGCATGCTCAATCGCAAGTCCAAGACGCTTTTGAAGATTTCTCTGCGCCAAACATGCTCAGCAGGCGTCTTCACAACAGTCAAGGACTCGTGTTTGGAGAATTTGCGCTTCACAGAAATAGTCCTTTTCGCTGTTCTTTCGCCGGCCATCTCGGAAAGGCGCAGACAGTTGAAATGCATGGCTGACATCATCATGTACAGCTTGTAGGTCACTAGTGGGCTGAAAAGGAGCTCATCTCGTCTGGGATTACGGTTGTATTGTTGTTAGGCTTACTTACTAGAAGACTTCCTTGCGGCAGTACAGTCTGTCCAACGCGTTCTTTGTCTCGCAAATTGATGTTCCTCCGAAGGGGCTCACCCTTACAATGTCCTCTTGAAATTTCCTCTTCAGGACCACGTTACGAAACGCGTTGTAGGCTTTTTCACCTAGGTTCGGGTCGCGGTTGAGTGAGGGGGCCATGGTGGCACGACGTAAACGGGCCTATATTGTCGTCCTGAAATGTGAACTTAGGAAAATGTGCTTAGAAAGTTTGCTGCGAGTCACCTCTTCCCATTGATGGACATCCCTAACATGCATGAGGCAGCTATTAAATCTGTGCGCCACGGCTACACCAGTCTTCTCCAACTCTACGCACTTCCAGAAAAACCCGGTTATCTTGTCCATCCATTGGCGAATAACTGCGCATTCTGACCGGCGTGATTCCTTGAAAGGTATTTACGTTTTCTTGTTATTATTGTAGACTCTTTGTGCGATACCTGTCTTAAATCGCTACCTAGCGACTTTATAATATGCCAACCATCGAAAAAGTGGCGTATCTCATTCCCTTGCACCCTCTCAACTTCCTTAAGTATACGCGTGAAGGAGCGGCTTCTGTCCGTTGTGAGAGACGCCACAGTAAATCCCTGCGTATATAGCCAGTGAAGGGCTCTACGCAGTCCCTCAACCTCCATTCTAGAGCTTACATTATCTGAACTTGATTGAATAATAATATCAACGACAACGACTTGAATGAAATGTACCAGGGTACTAACCACACTGCGCGCGATCAAGGACTTCGGTGTGGATGATGAGATTTGTGCGCTGATCCGCCACTGTCACTTTACCTATCTCGGCAGAGTAGCCGCGGCTATCATACGCCCCATCGGCCGCTACGTCGATCCCACTATTTTCGTGCTGCAAAATGTCATGTTTGCTTTTTTCCGATTTGAATTATTGTTTACATTATATACCCCGTACGCGTTCCTCACTGTCGTAAGTACATGCTGTTGCTTCGCCAAGTATACGCGCTCGATAGCTGGTGCTGTCCAAGAGAACACCTTATAAAAGAACGACTTGGAGAACAAAGCTATCCCCGCTTCCTCGGCCCACCTTTGCAGTTCCTGAAAGTGCATCTTCAACTAAACACTGAAATTTATTTAGTTAACATATGCCTACCACATATCGAGTGCCTGTTGTTATGGCGGCCACAGCTGCTTTCATGTTCCCGCCAAGCATCCTTTCCATTACGTGAGGAACCGCTTTATCTTGGCCTTCGAACTTCTGCTTCTTTGGGGAACATGACGTGCACATATAATGCACAACGGGAGCCGAGCCAATCGCACTCAAACGTATGAGGGGTTCTGTGCTGGGTATAGCTGTACCGCAACTAAGGCAAAAACGGAACAGTTCCAAGAGTTTTGATCCCTTTATCAAAAAGTGCTTCTCCAAAAGGCTTGGTTCAGTTTCACCAAGTTCTGGTAAGTCCTCAGATAGAGCGTCGTCGGAATCGGTCGACTCTGCGGCGGGCTGGAATTCGTCTGAAATTCCATCTGACAACATGCCGTCTGAGTCCGAGCTCTGACTAAATTCTCCAGGATCATCCGAGGCCGCCAAAACTGGGTTTTTGATCTTCTGGGTATGCCATTCATCCTCCTCGTCTCTATCGGGGATTACCGCAGCCTGAAGCACACCACAAAATTTTAGCTGCAGAGTCTCGTTCAAGGTTTGGCGCGAGATGTGAAGCTGCATACAATGGAATCTTACGGGCGACTTTACGCAAATCTACCAAAATTTCAAATTTTTGCCTTGCAATGTATACGTAGTCAAAAGCTAGTAGCGCTCCGTGGGAAACGGTATATGTGCTTACTGCAATGTACAGTAGGAGATAGGGCTTTGCAACTTCGGCCCACTTCATACCTCGCGCGGTACTCCGATCGCGTCTTTTCCTAAAGTTGAAGGCTTAACCTTTCTTTTTTGGGCTCCTTGTGCATGAACTGGATGCCGCCTCAACTCTGGCTCTCCATACTTATCGTAAAACTCGTGCAAGTGCATTGGCGTAACCTTCTGATCCACCTGAATATCTGACGTCTGAGGAGTGATAGTTACATAGGATCATGCGTTTGAATGCTCACGTCAAGTGTGTCTAAGAATGGAACTAGACTGCCTAAGACATCGTTCAGCACATGCGCTGGTGTTGAGCATAATCCATTTAGAACGTCGCATTCGCTTTTTTCCATCACGCTTCTCCCGATTAAAGAGGCCTGTCAATATAGTTTTATATTTAAATTTTTCGAGGTTGTCAAATTTATACCATACTGCTTCATTATAGTGCCGCTTGCATATTCGCCGACGATACGTGCCACCTACAACCTCGTTATACATCTTCAACGCAACGTCGTGTTGGATAATCCTGCTCCTAAGCGATGCTGATAGCATGATAAGCACCAAGTCCTTATTAGCAGTCCGCGTCAAAGCTGAATCATCAACCGCCTTCTCGCAAAGAGCACACGTTCTTGGCATTGTTTGCTGCAACCAATAAGATTTACAGAGCTCTCAGACAGGGTCAGGCAGACCGCTGACCCAAACTTTGACAAAGCTTAGTCCCCTCCCCCCTTGGTGGCCCACGAGACAGCTGCCGCTTGACTCGATTCTCAGAAAAACCTTTTTTTACAGTGACCGTAGGTAAAGGAGGTAACAATTATCCAATCATTCTTCGAACGTCAACAAACTAATTAATACATGAGAACAAGAGAGAATTACAAGCCTAATTCAAAACGTTCGCAACGAAATCCAAAGGAGACGAAGTGTGGTACTCTGCCGGTTTTCAATCGATTGCATTGCGTTTGACCGCTTTTCCCGCCAAAAAATTCAAATTGAGCGTCGTTCGTGCTGCCTGCTCGTCTGATTGCACCGTAATGCTTTACGTTTGCATTGTGCAACGCGCGCGTTGCGTATATTCAAAAAACTTCAAACAGTCAGTACCGATATGAATATTTATTAAAAAAGTATCAGTTGTAAGCCTCGTTCCGCACTTGCTCCAACATCATTATGCTAGTTGCTTGAAGCAGCCCATTTGAGGCATTTGTCACTGCCTCTGTACCGTTTAGGCATTCGCGGAAGTGTTCTGGAAAGGTTACCCACTCTTGTCGACAGGTTCAGGCTCAGTCAGAATAATAGGGTGGCAGAAATACAGATTTTGAAGTAGGTAATGTATAATTCAGCATCAGAAGAATACTAGTCGAGTACTAGAGTAACTCCAGAATTTCAGACGAGGAATACTAGATTACGCGGGGGGTGGGATCAGGAACTCTCAAGCTGCAAAACTAAATTAGTATCAGGGAGTGCACCGTACAAAGGCCGGTGCATCTCGGTGATACCAACTCGGAAATTGCATGCGAGTCGAGGGGTAGACGAAGGGAACAGGTTCAGGATCTCCATTCAGTTGATTCGGGACTCTACGGGGTCGCATACGCGACCTGCTCGGTAGGGCAAAATGTTGGCGAGCTAAACTCATTTCAAGATGTCTCCTATACATAAAAGGACAAGCAAGCGTGAATGGACTGACTCATTTAGGATCAAATAGGAGCCGGTCGAGGAGAAAACACGACTTCTCGCTGTAGAAGAACGTCACGCGAGGCGTAACTTTTAGTAGAAATCGTACAAGCACTATAAGAGAAAGTTGAATGCTCGTTTTATGAATCAGGTGCAAGTGGGACCACCTGGAGAATTGTTTGGGTACAATATTCCGAATCATCCAGATTGAGAACACAGCCTGCACTAATCTCAACACCGTCTCACCTGAACCTGGTTCACAAAAAAGTGTAGAGAATGTGTAGAATGCTTGCTTCCGCTTGTTCGCGGCTGTGTAGTGAGCCTGTTTTGATCCGTTTGCGGCTGTGTTGAAGGCCTGCTTCCATCTGTTCGCGGCTGTGTACTGGGTCGGCTTCCATCTGTTTTCCTGCTTGCTTCCTTTGCCTGACTTGGAATGGACTCGCTGCCTACTCCCACTGCCTGACTTGGGCTGCGAAGGATGTCTCCTCGGTACAGTGTCCGTCCTTGTGATCGGCACAGGTCGAGATTCAGCACTGCCAGTTGAGTGTCTGGGTGGGGTTGTGGATGTTGGAGGCCTGGACACAGGTGCTCGCGGCCTCTGGACAACCCTCACCCCACTTTCATGCCACACCGGCGTTCTGCTTGCTGATACATCATCCTCGTACGCCAACAGAAGAGCTATCATCAGAAGTAAGGCCAGTACAGCGATTGCCAGCTCCTGGATCATATCGGCGGAGAAATAGCGAACCGCTAGAGTTAGTTGATGTTAGTAGAGTGTGGCCACACTGGGAGTCAGGCAGTGGGAGTAGGCAGCGAGTCCATTCCAAGTCAGGCAAAGGAAGCAAGCAGGAGGTCCATCCAGGCAGTGGGAGTAGGCCAGGTGAACATCATCAAACAGATGGAAGCCGACCCAGTACACAGCCGCGAACAGATGGAAGCAGGCCTTCAACACATCCAAGAACCGGTATGATGAAGACATTCACCAGTCCGGGAGCGGCTATTCTGAAAACGATAACACATCCAAGTGTAGAGAATGTTCTTCGATCACTTGTGCAGTCAACACATTCCTTTTCGACATCACCATTAGACTTCGCTTCGGACTTTCAGGGCAATGGAAACAGTGTACAGCGATGTAAAAATTTTATTCAATAAAAAATAAACAACAAAATGTCCCGTTTCGAACTGGTTACCCTTAGACGGGATACCGTGTTTCTTATAATTGAATCCCAGATACATTTTTCTCCACCCTTCCTCGGAATGTGGGTCCACTGGAGAATGGGGTTCATTTATATGAGATACGGTAAATAATATAGAAGTGCTTCTCCCCGTTCTCATCAGTAAGGGAAGGAGAAGCTAGTGTTTAAGAAATTAAACTTGCCGCTTGCCATTATACCCGGCGTGAATGCTTCTCCTTCCAGCAAAACACCGATTCTGCCTGAAAAAATATAAAGATTGGTAGTGAGTGTGTGTGTGTGTGTGTGTGTGTGTGTGTGTGTGTGTGTGTGTGTGTGTGTGTGTGTGTGTGTGTGTGTGTGTGTGTGTGTGTGTGTGTGTGTGTGTGTGTGTGTGTGTGTGTGTGTGTGTGTGTGTGTGTGTGTGTGTGTGTGTGTGTGTGTGTGTGTGGGGGCGGTATGCATGAACGACTTACCCGCGAGGTACGGGTAAATGTTACTCGGAATCTCTGGAAAAGCGAGACAGAAGCATAGAGCCCAGGGAATGCAGAGATTCCGAGTAACATTAACCCTTGCCTTGCGGGTAAGTCGTTAATGCATACGGCCCCTGTTCTCCCCGTAGCGATCAGATGTCACCCATCCCCAGCTCAGACCCCCCCGCCTTCAAAGGTTAACACCCCGCGCTGAACCCTCAGCTCAGACCTCCCTTCGAAGCTCCACAAGGGCGAACAGATCAATACCAGCCGATTGACCTCTCATGCTCTGAGATTAGCCCGTGAAGACTATTCTTAGCGCCCTCAGCTCGATTGTTGCTACTGTAACTACGAATAAGATGACGAATCCAGTCAAATTCCACACACTAGAACGAGAATCGATTTCTACTCGGGTTGAGCAGGCCGTTGCGCTAATTTTTGGCTGAGCTGCGACCCCCCTTCCCGTTGACCGAAGTTTATAAAGAAGTTTCTTAAATTTTTACGATTCCCCTCATAAGATAGAAAATTCGTTGAGCTTTTCGACAGTGAATAGTTAGGAAAAGTTCAAATTTGTGGTAAAATTTGGTCAAATCGGACGAGGCCCTCCCCCGATTTATATTTTTTCGAAAAATTCTCACATATTCTACGACCCCCCCTCCTCTCGTTGCGCCGAGTCGCAACCCTGTTTCTACTCCATTTCAGGTCTCTAGTTTATAAACATACTTTCATTTATGCTGGTCAGGAAAATACACAGTAAAAGATGTGATTATCAATAGCGGGTGTTGATAGATACATCTTACTTGATTTCCACATTGAATCTATCCCAAATCATTAATCGATTACATCAAGTTCCCTCATTTTACGTCTCGCCAAGCCCGTACGCGACAACAGCGGTACTTTCGCGTAGATCAAAACGGACAAAATTACCCGAAACAAGCCGAGGGAAATTTCTATCAGACATCAGATCGTACAATGCGGGAAATTGATAAAATCGATCACTAATTTGGAATAGTTTTAATGTGGAAATCAAGCGACATGTATCATCTACACCAGCTAATGATCACCACATTTTTTACCATGTATTTTTTTGATCGGCATCAATGAAGATATGTTTATAAACTAGGGACTTGAAATAGAGTGAAAATCTATTCTCGTTCTAGTGTGTGGACTAAGGCATCTTTCATAGTCCTCACCGCAAGCGCGGCACGCGCGTGACGCGCGGGACGAGCGGTGGACTATGAAACTTTTCACCGCGCGGGACGAGCGGAAAACCACTATGAAATCTCCAGCGGCACCTCCATGGCGGTGCGGGTAAAAGTCGGGCCTCAACTGGGACTTGTACAGAAATTCCTCGCCTGCATTTGCGTATGCGGTGGCGCAGAATAGTCCCAGAATTATTTATGTTGGAGTGGACTCAAATCGAGAAGCAATTATTGATTGAAACGGTAAAACGGCCACGGCGGATTGGGCGGCGCCGCTATGGCGGTGCTGATGCACTATGAAAGTTCTTACCGCGCGTCACGCGCGTGCCGCGCGGTAAGAACTTTCATAGTCCACCGCCCCTCCCGCGCGTCACGCGCGTGCCGCGCTTGCGGTGAGGACTATGAAAGATGCCTAAAATCGTCATCTGATCCCTCCAATACTACAACAATGATTTTGCGGGAAAAAATTTCCCGCTTTCCCACGCGAATCGCTCAGGAGAAAAAGAAAAGGAACAAAAAGAATAGCAAAATACGCCAAAATGAACAACGCATTTATATCCTATCGGTGGCTGTCATTTGAATTCCCGCGCCCGTCGCGCGTAGTCACCGCACCGTCGTCGCGACGCGGCGGCTGCAACCCTGGCGCGATGCCAAAGAAGTCGATGAACGACGAAAAACACAATCTGTATGGTTTTTTGACGGCTAATCGACATAATTCGGGCGGTTTCCACCTGGATGACGTTAGTAAACAAGCTACTGCTTATTATTGGACCTAGTTGAGGTTTGATTATCCACTGGGTCGCCAATATTAGGTCTGGTATATTTTCTGAGTGCACAACGTCTACACTCCGGAACTTTCACCCGTTGGCGGACCCCAACGGCGTTTGTGAGCGTTATTTTGGAGTAAATTATCGCTTCGATTCCCATGCGAACTGCTTTCGCTGTATACAGCTAAATGGGGTGGTGGAAAATGAGTTTTCAAGGCAAAAAAAAAAACTTTTTTCAAAGCAAGTTTTGGCAAGAAATTAACACCCCCGAGATTTCGGCCACTACCATCGACCTGCTCTGTTCGTCACACAACCTCACCGATGATTGAGAACTGCAAAACTACCTTCAGGGCCCTTCTTCAAAATGTTGTTACGCTGGAATACGTTGCTTCCAAAGGCACTTCCTTGTTAATCTTTGCCAACGCAAGGGTGATATAGTGAGGAAGAGTGTACTGGCAAGGCTATTCTTCCCGATTTTTTTTTCAAGAAAAATTTCCGTCTCGCGTGCGTGCGTGTGCGGAGTAATAGAAGAGGCAACGATCAAGCTAAGATCAGCGTTCGCGCGGCACGGACGCAATGGAGCAAAGTGACTTTTGCGAAGCAATGAAAAGCGTATAAACCTACGAACATTGCCTGCGGCACGCCACTGAACTTGCGTGAGGAATGAGAACGAGGATCAAGCCAAACCTTGAAGGTTAAGCTGTTATAAAGGTTCGGCTCCACTTCTTCGTGTAGAAGGAGGCATGCTTGATCTCCTCTGATCAGCTGAGTAACAAACTGGATGAAGAAGCACTATCGTGCTCATACCTATTCATATTCCTGTATAGAGGTAGATAGGAGTACGGGCGGGGTCATTCCTTCCGTCGGTCAATCGACAGAGATCTATACACCCCTGAGACATTGCCGATTCGCTGGAGAAAGACACAAGCCCCTACCCTTACTCTAATCACCCATGCAGCTGTATCTGCAACAGGATGATTATGTTAGGTAGCATTAAAAAAGTGTTGTCGATGAAAGTATTCGAACTTAGAGGCGATTTTCGGTTCCTTGGAGATTTTTCGCAGTGCGATATGAGTGTGCCGAATCCTTTGATAAGAACTAGACGCATTTCTCTACCATGCACATCACAATCCTGCAAACGTATCACTCGGAATACTGAAGCTGTATGATGCAGTTACAGGCTTTTCCAGTATATCTTCAGGTTTCGACATATACTAGTTTGCCCCATACAATGGTACGTAGTTCGCTAGAACCAATGCTAACTAAGAAGGAATTTAGTGCACATGAGATTTACAGCGGTTGAATGCTTCAAATTACTTCTACAGCTGTGGTTCAGGTTCAAAATAGCTCATAACAAAGAGTTAAAGTTCCGATGATTGGACCTTGTGCACTCAGAAAACTTACCAGACCTAATACTGCCGACCCAGTCGATAATAAAACCTTAATTAGGTTAGAAAATGGGGAGTCGCTTTGATAAGCATTATCCAGAAAGAAAACATCCGGATTGTCTCGTTTAGTCGTCAAAAACCAACCAGATTGCGTTTTTCGTCGTTCATCGACTTCTTTGGCATCGCGCCAGGCCGGCAGCCGCCGCGTCGCGACGGCGGTGCGGCGCCCTTTCGCGGCGGGCGCGGGAATTCAAATGACAGCCACCGATAGGATATAAATGCGTTGCAAAATGAACACTTACGTCTCCACATAGGTTGTACAACGCATCCGAGAATCCCTAGTTTACATTGTGCTGCACTTCATCAACGATTCCACCACATCGATCTCTGCCAACTCTGAAAAAAAGTAGTTTTTAGGCACAAAACTTCAAAAATACCCCACGGAACTCTTCGAAAAAAATAAATACTCGAGTTTTTGAATTACACTTATTAGTGATTGATAGAGCACCTGCCACACAAAACGAATTTTAGCACCCGGAATCCTCTGCTACCGTAACCCTCGCATTCGCCGTGGAGCGCGTCATAGTATCATCTTGCGCCAGCGTCACACCCATGTGGGATTTGTGGCTGAGATCAGCCCTTCGTAACTAAAAAAACACTGCACGCTGATAGGGAAGTCGTACTTCTACTACGATCACACCACTCACGATCGCGTATTTCATCGCAGGAACGTGCGGTGCTATCGTCGCAGCGGGGGCACTATGGTACTGCACTTGGCCCCGCCCATTTTTTCGTGCCGCAACGACTCTCTGGATTTTGACAGGAGAAGGAACCCTGGATAGGTGCTCAAATTTAGTGCGGCACAGTAAAATGAGTGTGGTCAAGTGCATCGCGCTATAGTGCCCCCCTCGCTAAGATAGCACCGTCATTCCGCTACCGCCAGGGTTGAGCAGGATTGCGATCCGGCGCAACAAGGGGTCGTAAAATAATTGGACAATAAAAAAAAATGAAAGTCGGGGGGAGGGCTCGTACGATTTGATTGAATTTTACCACAAATTTGATTTTTTCCAACTTTTCTCTCTCAAAAGGCTCGAAGAAATTTTTTATATCGAAAGGGGGATCGCAAAAATCCTGGGAATATTTCAAAAAATCTGGTCAACGGGGGAGGGGGTCGTAACTCCGCTTAAAATTGGCGATACGGCCTGCTCAACCCTGGCTACCGCAATCAACCGTGATCTGTTAAAATCCGGTGACACCGAGACGGCCGGAATCTCAGCGCCAATATTGAAAAAATCCGCCGTCATTCGATCGTCTAAACTATATAGGGAATATATTTCAAACCTAAATTTTCACTGAATAAATTTTAGTGAGAATCTAGAGGGTTCGAAAAAAGAAGAAACACAATAGATGTTTGAGGTGGAAACAGGGTACTGCACGAGTCGTTAAGAAGACCAACTTTATCCAGATCGTCTTCTCCAGGACCGTGATATGGTAGAATTTTTAGCGATGTGGTGAGCTCTCCCAAAATCCGAAAATCTATGTCCTAGTTAACCTTGGAAAGACCCTTACCATAAATAGAACCTTCACTAAATATACTGTGCTTCTCTGGGCCAAAGTCCGGTCCACAATTGCGTCTCGACACGCTTTGCGGCCGCACTCGCTCGAGTCGGTCGAGTTTCCAGTGCCGAAGCCGACTCGATGGGGATTTTTTATACAGTTTTCTTCAATCTTTCTTGGTTTCCAGTTTCCAAAACCCACTTACAGTCAGCAGATCGGCGGCTGAGGCGCTGGAAACCCTTCCGACTCAAAGGCGCGCGGCCGCAAAGCGTGTCGAGACGCAATTGATGAACCGGAATTTTGCCCAGAGAAGCACAGTAGGTCAAATGAAAGATATTGCGTAAATTGAAGGTATAATCGGATTCTACTTGAGAGTGGCCCCAAAAAGTGTATACCGCTACCAAAATGGTCCACTAGGACTTCTTGTTGAGCTCAGTCCGCCCTACACCCCTGCGGAGCTAAGACCCCCCCCTGTGGGGCATCACACCCCGCTACGAACCCTAAGTGGAAAACAAATTCACCTGATAAAGTGGTCCATTACGATTTCTCGCCCTCACTTCGTGCGAATTGGACGCTCCCATAACGCGATTCGTTGGCCAGATTGGGCTCGGCTCTCGAAGATATCCTGAAAATATTTTAGATACCAATTATAAGCTATTACCTCCGAGGAAACGAACGAAATGAAAGTTTTGAACAGAGGTTTTCAAAACATCCGCGGTTTTTGGAAATGCTTGGATTTCGCCACCATTCTGCGGCCGCAAAACCCTATGAATATTTTATTCAATGGGTTTTGCGGCCGCAAAATGGTGACGAAATCCAAGCATTTTCAAGAACCGCGGAAGTTTTGAAAACTTCTGGGATTGATACTCGGGAACAAAAGAATATAATAATCACAAAAGGAAACGATTCTTCAAAACTGTGTATTTGAATCTTCTAGAAAAATCCAAAAGTTTTTTTTAGGTATTTGAAGCGTATGATTTGTACAAAAATAGGAAAAATCGCAGCCTTTTGCAAATCGAACGCGTTTTCTTCACATTGGGATTCGCGTTGAGTCGAAAGTTGAAAAAAATGTCGATTAATCAGGAGTTCGAAGATTACAAAATTACAAAAAAGGATTCAATTACAAAAAAAAATCTGATGTTTCTGAAAAAAATGCGTCAAGATTATATAAAATCGTCATTTTCTAATGTAACCACAATTTTCGCAATACAGCAGCTTCGTATTCAGCCGCAAAACTAAGAAACTAAACATTGATAAAGAGAGAGCTATATATACATTAAAGAAATCAGAGCTGAGGCGACAAAAAAAAAGAAAATCGATCGCTCACTTGAATGGCGTCCTCGGTGAATTGCTTCCGACGCTGCGTCAAGCAACGAATTGTAAAACTGTTCCTTGCGTTCTCCGCGCAACTATCCCAAGTTCATGTCGGCGCGAACTACAAATTTGTTTTGGAGTTTCTTAAAATGGCTTTTTCTTTAAAAGTTGACCCTTTTTAGGGGCCTTTTCGCAACAGTCGGTCACTATAGGGATATAGCAACACGAAAACACCAAAAACCCAAATTCGGTTTTCATCGTGGACGATGCCTTTAAATGGCACAATAAAAGTCGCAAGTAACTTACATCGGCTTAGATATGTTACAAGTAACTTGTTTTCGGGTTTTTATGTTACAAGTAACTTGTTTTCGGGCTTTTATGTGACAAGTAACTTGTTTTCATTTTTCTGAGTAGCCGTCGCCCATTGGCGCTGGGCCGCCTCCGCGAAATCAATAGTGTGTTCTCCTGCTCCCATTATTTTAGGCCGTCGCCGCCGTAATGGTGGATAGAGGGTATCCACGAAAGTGTGGCTGCCCCCTGTCCCCCATTGTGGGAGCTAGTTACAGTTCACCTCCGCACTGCCGTTCAGTCCGTAAAGTGCACCCTGATTGCGAAATCGTGTTGCGGCGCGGTTGAGAGTATTCTCAGACAAGGATGTGGGATCACCCGGGCGCTTTTTGCCTCTGGTGCCCGAGTGATCTCACCGCCCGGGTGATTCCACATCCCTGTCTGAGGATACTCGCAACCGCGCCGCAGCACGATTTCGCAATCAGCGCTAACTTTGCGGACTGAACGGCAGTGCGGAAGTTAACTGTAAGCCAATCTCCTCCGATTTTCAACCCCTCCGTCACTGGTCTCCTTTCTTTGAATTTCGTAATTGATTCTGTATACACTTATACGAAACGCAAATATAAGAATTAAACATGAGAAGCGAAGACAAGTTATGCAACTCAAACTCACATTCTGCAGAAATTTCTCTCGCCGCGCTTTTTCTCGTCTTCTTTTCGAATACTCTGCTATCTTGATGCTCATCACCTTTTCGAATAATTTGCTTTGGGGCAATATGTGTATCGTCGATCACTGCGCGAGAGATAGCCGCGACGCAGCGATCTAACTTGATATCACTTGATCGATGTTCATGACTATCATTACCTCCTCGCTTGAGTGCGTGCCACTTGTGTTCGTCGCAGCGATCTCTCAACCACCATCGGCATGGAATTCGCATACAGCACCCCGAATTACCTCCGCATAGCAATTTTGAGTCAAATCCGAGACTTCAACCAAACTACCGCATACCCACCGTAATCTACCGCAAGCTGTTAAAAAGTCGATATACTGCATCAGATACGCGTTGATCACTACAAATAACCCTCAAAGAAACAATTTGAGCAACATCGTAGCTCTCCGGGAAACGTCAAAAGTCGCATTTTGCCATCAAATTTCCCTCCCGATGAGAAGCTTCGAACGAATTTAGTCGACAATCGACAAAGAAACCTCAGCTTCATGATCAGCACCCCAAACAACCTCCCCCCCCCACCACCACCACCTCTAGGGGAATTTAAGGTCAAATCTGGAATGTTTTTCTTCAGCGCTTTCTGAAGCCCTACTTGATTTAGGTTAACGCTCAACCGAAAATTGGTACATGTGGGAAATGGTATCACTTCGTGGAAGCTCTGGAAAAAGTGCTTTTGCCCACGCTTTGTCCAGGGGGTTGTTTTGTGCGCTGAACACGATTGACCGTTTTCAGCATCTCGAAAGATCAGTATGCGTTTTTGGATGGTATAATAGGTATGCGAAACGGAAGAATGCCTATTACGATTTTTTTTCAGAGTGACTAGGCAGCTGTGAAGGGCATATTCGGGCCCTACATTCAAAGTGGTTCTAGAAAAGTACAGTTTATGTGGGACTGCCAATTTGGCTATTAGTAGTTTCCTTGTTAGTGTTCCCTGTCTTGAAGGTAGTTCACGATAAAAACAGTCTCCTAGTTTCTTCGGAAGTCGAAGTTCCGGGGTGATATTGACCTTGATTTCGAAATGTCGAATATTCTTCGAATATTCGAATAAGATTCGAATATTCGAATAATTGGTCGACTTTTCGAATGTATTCACTCATTCGGAAATTTTGAAAAGGCTTTATTCGAATGTATTCATTTATTCGGGATTTTTTAAAAGGCCTTATTCGAATGTATTCATTTATTCGGGAATTTTTAAAAGGTATTATTCGAATGTATTCATTTATTCGGGAATTTTGAAAACGCCTTATTCGAAAATATTCATTTATTCGGGATTTTTGAAAACGCCTTATTCGAATATATTCATTTATTCGGAAATTTTGAAAACGCCTTATTCGAATATATTCATTTATTCGGGATTTTTTAAAAGGCATTATTCGAATGTATTCATTTATTCGGGATTTTTTAAAAGGCATTATTCGAATGTATTCATTTATTCGGAATTTTTGAAATGGCCGTATTCGAATTATTCATCCATTCGAAAACTCGGGTCGAATGCCCATGTATAGTATTCACTCATTCGGAAATTTTGAAAAGGCTTTATTCGAATGTATTAAATTATTCGGGATTTTTTAAAAGGCCTTATTCGAATGTATTCATTTATTCGGGAATTTTTAAAAGGTATTATTCGAATGTATTCATTTATTCGGGAATTTTGAAAACGCCTTATTCGAAAATATTCATTTATTCGGGATTTTTGAAAACGCCTTATTCGAATATATTCATTTATTCGGAAATTTTGAAAACGCCTTATTCGAATATATTCATTTATTCGGGATTTTTTAAAAGGCATTATTCGAATGTATTCATTTATTCGGGATTTTTTAGAAGGCATTATTCGAATGTATTCATTTATTCGGAATTTTTGAAATGGCCGTATTCGAATTATTCATCCATTCGAAAACTCGGGTCGAATGCCCATGTATAGTATTCACTCATTCGGAAATTTTGAAAAGGCTTTATTCGAATGTATTAATTTATTCGGGATTTTTTAAAAGGCCTTATTCGAATGTATTCATTTATTCGGGAATTTTTAAAAGGTATTATTCGAATGTATTCATTTATTCGGGAATTTTGAAAACGCCTTATTCGAAAATATTCATTTATTCGGGATTTTTGAAAACGCCTTATTCGAATATATTCATTTATTCGGAAATTTTGAAAACGCCTTATTCGAATATATTCGTTTATTCGGGATTTTTTAAAAGGCATTATTCGAATGTATTCATTTATTCGGGATTTTTCAAAAGGCATTATTCGAATGTATTCATTTATTCGGAATTTTTGAAATGGCCGTATTCGAATTATTCATTCATTCGAAAACTCGGGTCGAATGCCCATGTATAGTCAACACTCAAAGATGGTTTGGAATGGTTTCTTGGCGCTCGAGAAAAATGGCGAAAACCACGCGATTTTGGTCGAAAAACTGTTAATCTCCTTTTTTTTTCAGACGGCGTTCTTGTTGCAGTACTTAAAATTGAGCTGGGAAGCTAATTTTTCGGCAGGGGGCTAGAAATGGATACAGCTAGCTCCTATTCAATTTTTGAGTTGAAAACTCAATTTTAGCGGAACCTCAATATTGAGGGTCAAGACGGGTAAAAACATGTAAACATGTTAATGTAAACCATCCGACACTCACTGAACTTCGAAAATGAACTAATGAAAATCAACACAGCTAATGATAGGCTTCCGGCCAAGATTGTTCTCTCTTTGAGACGGTTGGTGTAAATAGAATTTGAGGAGTGCGCAGGGCGCTGCAGAAATGCACGGGCCCCCGTGTGAGTGTGCAGGATGTCGCAGAAAGTGTGCGGGCCCCTAGTGGGAATGCTCAAGACGCTGTAAAAATGTATGGGACCACAGTGGTAGTGTGCAGGACGCCGCAGAAAGTGTGTGGGACCGGAATGAGAGTGCGCCGGACGCCGTAGAAAGTGTGCGAGACTCAATTGGAAGTGCGCAGGACGCCGTAGAAAGTGTGTGGGACTCAAATGAGAGTGACCCGAACGCCGCAGAAAGTGTGCGGCCCAACAGTGGGAGTGCACAGGACGCCAAAAAAAAGTGTGCGGGACTCTAGGGGAAAGAGCGTGACGCCGCAAAAAGTGTACGGGACCCCACTGGAAGTGCGTACGATGCCGTAAAACGTGTGCGGGACCTCAGTAGGTAAGAAACGGTCGTTTTTTTATGTCTGCGGGTCACAATTTTTAAAAGTTATAGTCGTTCGACCACACCGATCGGTAATGATTTAATTATTTACCGTAGGCAAAAGCTTTCATAAAAGGTTTTGCCTCTCCAGAATGGGAATCGCTAAGCAAAAATCAGGTAAGAATGGGAACCTTTGGGAAAAATATATGAAATTTCCAAAAGTTTAGCTTCCAGGCAAAAGTTATGAAAAAAACTAGTTTTTTTAGTTTTTGTCAATGTTATAACTACAAGAAATATAGAAGTTGACAAAATAAAAAAAAACAACTCGAATTATGTTTGGAAATGATTTGGCAGAAAATAACCAGAAAAAAATGAAAACTGGGAAATGTAGTGAATTGAACAAAACCGGATTTGGCGGTCATTCATAGGCCAACTTTCAATAAGTAGTGACTGACGAGGGATTACATTTTACAAGATTCCCCGTTAAACTCATCAAAGCTAAATCAAGCACGCAAGGGAAACCGTAAAACATTTCATTGAAACTGTAATACGGAAATCAGCATAGGTCAAGCTATGTGAACGTAACGCTCAAATCCGATGCGCGCTTGATTTAGCTTTGATAAGTTTAACGGAGAATCTTGTAAAATTTAATCCCTCGTCAGTCACTACTTACCAAAAGTTGGCCTATGAATGACCGCCAAATCCGGTTTTGGTCATTTCACTACATTTCCCAGTTTTTCATTACTTCTGGTCATTTTGTGCCAAATCATTTCCAAACATATTTCGAGTTGTTTTTTTTTTTTCAATTTTATTTTGTCAACTTCTATATTTCTTATAGTTATAACATTGCCAAATCATTACTTTTTCCAGGAAGCTAAACTTTTGGAAATCCTAATGATAATGTTTAGTGGTTATTGTTGTATTTGCTATTTACGATTTACGGTTTACGATTTACGATTTACGGTGGTTTCACCGTAATTACGATTTATGATTTACGAAATTTGAAATTTCATTTACTCACACCCCTGGTAAGCGTTATGCCCGAAATGGGCGGGGCAGGGGCGGGGTCGGCTGTCCCCAACTGTCCAGGTGGCCGGTTGTAAACGGAGGTGCGACCGAAGGCGCGAGCAACTCCCTCGTTCGCACCTCCCGCCAACTAACGAGTCCTTCAAGCCAATCGATCGAGCTTTATGAAACGATAGTGTTGCATGAAACATACATTTAAACATACAACGAACAACATACATACATGAAACAACAAAACAATCATTTATTATAATTAACTTTGTTAAATATTATATACTTTTTCAGTAATAGATGTTTCTATAAATTTCTATTCCTATTGGGTTGGCAACTATGTAATTGAGGATTTTTTTTAGATAATAAAGGACTTTTTTCATGGAACGAAATTTCTTTATTCTGTAATGTATTGCCCATTTTGAGCAATGACCCCTTGCCATCTCTGAGACAGCATCATAAGTCCACGTTCATAAAACTTCTGGTTTTTATCAGCAAAAAAACTGAACCAGGTATGATTTGACATCATTATCAATATTGAAATTTTCACCATTCAAGTGACGAATCGAATTGACAAATTGAAAAGATGTGGTATTTCATCATGATTAGTGACCTTTCGGGTAACTAGTCCGTGGCAGCCACGTGGCCTGAAGGCGCGTGCCACTTGGCAGTAGTATAGTTGCGCATTCTGAAAAAAAAAACGAGCAGACAGACAGACATACGTTAACGGAAAACGCACACCCCCTGGTTGGGACATCCACCACATATAGTCCTGACCTTGCACCATCTGATTACTTTGTATTTCGATCTTTGCGAAACTCCTTGAATGGTAAAAATTTAAATAATGATAATGATGTCAAATCGTACCTGGTCCAGTTTTTTCTTGCTGATAAAAACCAGAAGTTCTGTGAACTGGGAATTATGATGCTGTCTGAAAGATGGCGAAAGGTCATTGCTCAAAATGGGAATACATTACAGAATAAAGTTAATTCGTTCCATAAAAAAATTGTCTTTTGTTTCTGAAAAAAAAATCCGCAATTACATAGTTGCCAACCCATTATGTAACATGGTATTATTACAGATAGCACAACTTGCAAAACAGAACTAAGGTATTGAAAATTTTGAATCTATGATTATCGTTAAACAGAAACGACAGAAATTTTTAAATTTTAAAGTTTTTTCGGTTATTCTATGAATATTCTGGACCATTTTCATCGGTGGCCAAATATTTCAATGTCGTGACACAAAATAGGCCGAGTTTTCGAAAAAGTTTCGTGAGTAGTAATATCCGGAATATGAATATTGAGTAATTCGAGGTACCAAATGACTGGAAAACTCGAAAAACCGAATTAAATATTAATGACTATTAATGGCTCGATTTGAAAAAGAGAACATTCTCCAATCTCTGGAGTGAATCAAATAAGAATTGAATATTAAAAAAAGAAAGACTGAATTCACTAAATAAATCAAAATGTTTTAAAAATTCAAGGTGTAAAACTCCCGAACAATTTGAATTCTCAAATCCCGAATATTCGAAGTACTCCTGTAATCTTGCTCAACTATTATTTCGGTTCGGTTCCGAGTCTACTGTTCCCAAACTTCTTTACAGTTGATATAGTTTTATCTCACCACATTTTAATTTCTCTCCTTTTTCGGCTCGGCTTGAATGGCTCGTTAGTTGGTCGACGCTGTCGTAGTGAGTGCAACGCTATAATTGCGTTCCTCGCACCTCCGTTTACGACCGGCCACCTGAGCAGTTGGTGACAGCCGACTCCGCCCCTGCCCCGCCCATTTCGGGCATAACGGAGCACACCCACATCTGCCAGGTCGTTTGTTGAGATGTGTCCGAACATCAACCTATTTCAATTGGTTAAGGACCCCACTCTGAGATCCAACAATCTTGATCTCGTTCTTTGTAATGATCAGGGAGCCATTTCAGATGTTAAGGTTGAGCATTCGATAGGCACCAGTGACCATGCTTCAATCAGATTCAAATTCAATTTTGCGATTACCAAGAGCGAAAGCTATGTTTTTAGAAAAATTTTCAAACTAGCTGATTTTGACAAAATTTTTTCACACTCAGCGTGGATTGCTGTGCTTCTTTTAACACGGTCTCTAGTGTTGACGATAAGTATGCATTTTTCATCGCTATTCTCAGCCACTGCATTGATCTTTTTGTTCCTTTCAAGGTTCTGTTGTGCAAAAACAGTCTGCCAGCGTATCTTCAAGCTCTTTACAGAAAGAAAGCTGAAGTCTGGAGCTTAGCTAACAGAATGAATACCGATGAGAACTGGAGTCATTTTAAGCAAATCAATGAAATTTTTGTAAAAAAGACTTAGAAAAATTAACAGCTCAGTAGAAAAGAAAGTAATTGAATTCAAGTGTATCAATGGTTTCTATAGATTTATTAATAAGAGGTTGCAGTCAAATCCGAAGCTGGGAGCTCTCACTGGAATCGATGGTGTTCAAGCTAAAACTGATAATAATAAAGCGGATATGCTTTCGGATTCATTTGAAAAAACGCTCGTGTTTGATCTTAGTCCTAGTAACAGTGCCGTTATACCAGCCTTTCTAGTTATGAGTGATTCAGCTTGGGTTTATCGAGACGAAATCTTCGAAATACTCTCTCACTGGCCCAATTCCAATTCCTTCACACCCGATTTGATACCACTTTCTTTTTTCAGACACATTATTGCCGGTTACTTAGAGTATCTCTTTAATCTCAGCTTCATGACAGCTAAAATTCCTAGAAGGTGTAGAAACTCTTATGTTACGCCTATATCGAAGAAACCCCCCCCCCCCTACAGCGCCCCAGAGAACTATAGACCGGTGAGTATTACTTCGGTTATTGCTAAAAAAAAATTAAAGAAACGCATTTTCAACCATCTAAAGCAATACAACATAATTTCGGAGTTTTAACATGGGTTTCGAAAGGGGAAATCAACAGTAACCGCTATGTTGCATTGTCTGAATAATTGGACCATATGTCTAGACAACGACAGTGCCGTAGATGTTGTTTACCTAGATTTCGCTGAGGCGTTTGACCGGGTTTGTCATAGAAAGCTAGCTAGCAGACTGACAACAGTGGTAATTCATCCTCGTATAGTTCTTTGGATAGAAGAGTTTCTTCGTGATTGTACCTTCATGGTGCGAGTGAATTCAGAAATCTCTAACTCACGGACCGCGCCATGTGGTGTTCCGCAGGGCGGTGTCCTTTCTCCGGTACTTTTCAAGATATTCACGTATGATCTTCCTACCTTTGCTTCTGCCTCAGGGGTCAGGTGCTGTGCTTTTGCTGACGACCTGAAACTGTATCATCCCGTCTCTTGTTTAGACGACAGTAAGGTCCTTCAGAATGCTATTAAAACGGTAGCTCGGTGGTCTAAGATATGGGACCTCCCATTGTCGGGCAGTAAAACGAAAATTGTGCATCTAGGCCAAAACAATTGCCGTCTCACCTATGTCAATGATGGTATCGTTCTTGTGAATGTTAGAAGAGTCAAGAACCTGGGCTTTCTCGTTAGACAAGATCTGAGTTTTGAGGCACCATGTGACTTAATTATAAGGAAAGCCACTAGGGTAATGCACAATCTGTTTATTGCTCTGTCCACTCGTAATACCACTGTCCTTCTGCGAGCTTACAAAACTTATATCCGTCAAATATTTGAATATGGCACAGTCATATATAATCCCAGTAAAAAGGGAATGATCCTCAAGTTGAAAAAACTGCAAAATAGTTCCACACGCAAACTCATGATAAGGGCCATTGGCTTTCATTATGACTTGATTCTCGGCAGTACAGCAAGGAATAAAAACTCCGGGTTGTGTTAACTTGTTAGAAGAAGACGTAAATTTGATATGATAATGATCTATAAGGTTCTTCATGGACTCACTGGCATCCGATCCAATAGCCTCTTCAAGTTGCGAGCATCTAATACCAGAGGTACTCACTGCAAATTCGCTCTTCCTAGAGCCAGAAAAATCTTAAGGCGTTTCTTTTTTCGTTCATCGAGCTGGAACGGAGTATGACAAATTCAGTAAAATGAATAGCGTTCCTGCTGGAAAAATACCTTGAGTCGTAGGAATTGTCTTAGCCGTGCATATTAATCATATCTTATGCTTTTTCCTGCCACCGTTTTATTTCTATTTTTCACTTGACTCTATTTTTTAACCTGTTTTATTCTGCCCAATTAGCACCCTCAGGACTTTGTTCCTAGAGGGGCGAGTGCTCCGCTACAAGAGTTATTGTTCTAAACATGGACATCCATGTAATAAACATACACACCCGGTGGCCACTGGGGCCACCAGCGGATAAGCAGGACCCCCTGTGGAATGGGAGGGGTCAACAGACCCCGAACTTTGGTAATGAATTCGACCACAATGCTGTAGTACGAACCATGCCTAGAAAATGCGTCGTACACTACCCCAGGTGGAGGCTAAGTTTCAAAACACGGTTGGTTTCGGTTGACATATGATGCACTGAGAAAGGAATACCATGACACACTAACAGATGCCTTTTATATTTAGTAAAGATATAGGAAGATCCATGTGATAAACATACATACCCGGTGGCCACTGGAGCCAACAGCGGATAAACAGTACCCCCTGTGGAATTGGAGGGGTCTAAGTGCCTCAAACTTGGGTAATGGATTCGGCCACAATGTTGTAGATTGCCTCGAATCTCGTGATGCCAGATCACGGCCCTCCGGCAGTGATCTGGCATCAAATGGGAAACAAAGAACTGATTGGCTGGTGACGTAGTACAAATGAGTGGAAGTTAATGATTCAAACCATATGATTTTTCAGACAGTCGGTATAGTACGTCGGCATAATAGCGTTAGTACTCCAGGGCAAACATTGAATACTACCTCGTTGTGAGCATGAGCTGCCGCTAGCGGCAGCATATGCTGCTAACGTATGTTGGCGTCCCACCCCTCCTTGTCGACAGCGTGGTATGACACTTGACACGGCCAGCAGCAAAGAAGCCAACTTCGCCACAGTCCACAACGATGGAGGCTTCCCTAGCGAAAGGCCATGGGAATGATCCCCTCAGCATTCAAAATTAACGTTCCAAAAGTGACAAAAGGTCACCTTCTCGGGCCGGCATCAAACGGCCACCCGCCCCTCAGTGAGACTGGGCGCCTAACATACAAGCCGCCGTCGTACAAGAAAATGCTGCAAGGTCCAATCGTATCGGAGAAATCAATTGAGGAAACACACTAGGAGAGAGTGGCTGGCAATATCATGCGTGCCAGAGCATACAAAGGGGTAGTATTCCAGTACAAGTAGCTACAGGACGGGTGCCAAAACTTCTTTTGTGCCGGAGTACTAACGCTAGTGTGCCGTCGTACTGCCTCTCGACTGTGTGAGTACGTGATACAATGGTGATTCAAGGCAATCGTTTCTTCCTTTTGCAAAGGCCGATTGAGGGAATTCCGGTCCCAAGAAGCAGTTTTTGAGTGTCTTTTTCGCGGTTTTCTCAACGCAACAGTTATATAGGTTGCTAGAGCTCCCATCATAGATGGAAGCTCGGAAACCAAATTTGTCGCGAACGATGCCATTACCTGTGTTCTTTTTTCCTAACCAGCTACAAAGCCTTGATTCCATTAGTTGGAATCCAGCTCATTCCCGATGTTCATCTATCATTCACATTCACAGGCACGTTTACGTCAGCTGCAAAGTGATAGTATCCTCTGTAAAACGTCTTCATTCTCACGACTCATGGCCCGAGCGGCGCGGGCGATTCTGCTTTCTCCGTTTGTCATGCCTCTAACCGCCGCTCCGCATCACCACGCGTTAAAATCATGAGAGTTTCGCAATTTGTTAGCGTTTATAATTGGCTACTTCAGTCAATTTGAAAAAATAAACGACGCGCACGGGCGGCCGCCGCTGCATTAGGCCGGAACTATAATTGTGACGTGTGAGACGCGTGACAATCAGCGATATCGATCTCACTCGATAGCGATATTTGCTGCTAGAAGATGTCGGTTTCTTTGAGCCAAAACGTCAATTCATTGCTGGAGAGATGATGTGGTTTCTGACTAAATGTTACCTTATTGAATATTGAATAATTTTTCCCCAAATATTTTTTCATCACGTTTTGGAACTTTTGAGCAAGGTTGTTCATTATCGCGGTGACATTACAGCATTCTGCGTTGTGATAACATTGTGGCAGAGCGCAGATATGTACTCTCATAGTATTGTAAGGAAATATACGAAACAGGGCTTGATTGCTTCTGAAGTAGACCCTGAGAAGTGAACCGCGGTGGGTATGGTTACGGCCTCTATGGCAACAAAGGCGTTGAGGAGTGGGTCGCGAATGCGCTGCTGCGCCTACACATGTGCCTTCCGTTATCTCGATTTCAAAATGAATCAGGCATGTACAGGTGAGGAGGACGAAGATCAGTGTTGCTCCCAAAGTTGTTGCTAGAATTGTTGTCTAAGGCTTCATTCTGTTATGAATAGAACTGCCGGTATTTCGAATAGTTTCGTTGCAGATGTTGACACAGGCTCTGCTTCCTTCTCTTTCTGACGATACTGTCAGCACTGCAGTAACTGTGCCACACTCCTATATAAGCGACGACGTGGAAAATATCGTCAGTGCAGTGATGAAAGGCTTCCAGTGATTCTGTGATACGCAAGATTCGTTTTTTTTTTTGGGCTTAATATGTTGCCCCTTCTGGGGTCCGCGGCGTAGCTAAAACGAAAGGCCAAAAAATTATGACTAATTCATTTGATCTCTGCTATAACACTTTTAATTGCATGTTTACTGATTCATGTATAGTTTATTGCATGCGGTAATGAAGGCTACATGTATTATTTGCTTGTCAGTCATCACTGTGTCCTTCAGGAAGGTCCATGTATACAACACATAATCAGTCGACCGCAACGAAACAAAGGCAGTGGTGAGAATTCAATGAGAATTCGTATTGATCGGATTCAATAGGAAGATCGCATTGAAGGCAGTGTTCACGCTTACAATATCCTACCTCGGACTTCGCAAATCAACGAAGGGAAAACACGTTTCCGCGTTTTTTCGCCCCTTTGAAATAACTCCTTTATTTTTGAGTTTTGTGAGTAATGAAGGGCATCATTGAAATCGTATTGGCGCGAACTACAAGATGGTATACGAAAAAATTTGGTAATCTTAGGTTTAAGTAAAATCGACATGTTTTTCTAGGTCCCCGAAACAACAACACCGGGAAATAACCACACAAGAGCAATACCGCGGATGTTGCGAGAGTTGACTTTCGCAAACGTTTAGAATTTGATTACTCCGAACATTCGGCTTCTAGTCGACCACAACCTTCACTTGTTTTCGGCGGGCCGCACTCATATCACTGTATGGGAGCGCAGCATATTCTTTCTATCGCAAAATAAAAAAAACAGGAAATTAAGGAAAAGAAATGCGATGCGAAGGTGCACTACCCAGTTCGGGAGCTCACTCGGGAAGTCTGTTTTGGAATAGGCAGTTTTTATAGTCGAAACCATGCGTGCTGGCCACAGGTCGGATGATAGTCATCCTTTGCGGATCAGGGAGGGAAGCTAGAACTCGAGCGTGTGGAGCTGCTGCGTGATTGGCGTTTCTGGCGCACGCTGACGTTTTTCGCCTATTCTCTGATGACTAAGAAGAGGATGGGTCGTTTTTCTTCATTTCTTCACGAAGATGGATCACTTTGCGGATGTTCTATATCTGACGAAGAATCGCTCTTCAACTTCATACTGTGCTTATCTGGGCCAAATTCCGGTCCGCAATTGCGTCTCGGCACGCTTTGCGGCCGCACGCTCCCGTGTCAGAAGAGCTTCCAGCACCGTAGCCGCCGATCTGCTGACTCTAGGTGGGTTTTAGAAACTGGAAACTGAGAAAAGTTGGAGAAAATTGTATACAAAAGCCACACCGAGTCGGCTTTGGCGCTGGAAACCCGACTGACTCGAGCGCGTGCGACCGCAAAGCGTGTCGAGACGCAATTGCGGACCGGAATTTGGCCCAGATAAGCACAGTACCTTCTTGTGGCATATCCGACTTGCTTGGGCATTCAACGGCTGGGCTACCTAGCCCAACGTTCTGCAATAAATCTCGTGCATAGACTTCGCTCTTATTGCGGAAGAAGACGCTTACTAGAAAGAGACAGTACTCTCTGCATACCCGCTCCTAAACTCAAAGATGAACTCCACACCTGACGCCCAAGAAATCTTCGGAAACATTCATGAGGTATCATCCATGATGGAGTGACTTTGACATCTACATTTGCACACAACAGCTGTAACGACAAGCAGTATAAACAAAGTCGCGCTGGGAGAGCGGGGGGGGGTCTGGGCACGAATATATCCAAGCGAAAAAACTTCTTTGATCTGCTTGCTGCTACACTGAGCGGCTGCCTGCTACTGCGGATATGAATTTCGTTAAGACATGAATTCACCTGTAAAATTGGCTAGCTTCGAAGGAGCGCTGAAATTTTCTAGAAAGATCAGTGGTTCTCAGAAAAAAAATTCCAAGGTTTTTCGATAACATTTAACCCATTCACGACCGCGTGTCCCACCCGTGGGGCACGCGTTGACTATCACTTCGGACCGCGTGTCCCACCGGTGGAGCACCCTTTTCGAAAATCGATTTCTCCACCGCATGAAGAAATTTCTAAACCTACTTATGGTCAATGTATTTACCTATCCTAGAGCCGACTACAAACTTCGTGGTCCGCTGGCAGCTTCACCGCTACAATATATCTAACCCATCGAATGCAGCGAGGTCGAAAACCGCAAACTTGAGTACAGATTGCATTTTTACAAGCAATTAATGGCGGATTTTTTTCTTTTTTCCATTACTCGATAAACAAACCTTACTTCTGAGAGTGGTTAGATCGTATAGCACTATTCAATATATTACAGAAATATGATTACTGATACTGCGCACCATTTGCGAGTAGAGAATCGGCTTTTCTTTCGCCCGTATTTTGTTAACAGAAATAATTTCATGCAAAGATCACCAATGTAGAGACAATTAGGGCCTTCCCTCCTAAGTCCTGTTTGGTTACGGTTGGTATCCTAGGCCGGGGCTCTACTTCGGTGAAAACTACCTTAGAGAGGAGCGGACGAGAAACATGGGGATGCGCAAGAGCAGAAAACGAGTGAAAACATATAAAACGGTTATTACACTAATAATCCTAGTCAATATGTAATAATAGAACTATTTTCTACGTCTAAATGTTTAAAAAAACGCTTTTTACAAAAATCTCTTCCTAGAAGGCGCCGAACTGGAGAGGTGAGGGGGTGTCCGAGAAAAAAATGGCTCTGAGGATCTGAAAAAGTCATTTAATCAGCATTTTCAGTCAATATAAAAATTTAGGAAAATTTTCTACGTCTCAATGTCAAAAAGAATGTTAACAATGTTAACTACAAAAAAAAACTGGCGTCGCAATGCGATAGACCGCAAGAGAGTGGGAGTATGTAAGCTAATAGCTGATGCAAAAATTAGTGTAAATCGGGCAAAATATCATTTCACTAAGCATTTGCTGGCGATTGAAGAACAGAAGAATGCCTTTCATGGTAATCTACGATAATTAATGTTTCAAACCGCTAGAATTCAACGAATCACATGATTCTCTGGATGGTCTTATCTACACACTTGAAACTTTAGTTGGCCATTTCTCTGTAAGGAAAGAGTTATGGAAGCTGAAACTTTGGAATAATGATTTTGACGTCAACAGTCGTTGAATAAACAAAAAAAAACGAAAATCGATTTTTTGGTGGCGTGCCATTCGAGCAAAAGTGGCCCACCGGTGGGACACCGTATACGGTGACGCAATATTGCACGCGGTCCGAACGTGCAGCCACCCAAAATTAGGCGTGGTCGTGAATGGGTTAAAGGCAGTGTTCACGATAAGAATCGTTTTTCTGCTGTTCCACCTATCTTGAAGACGGTCCCGTGCTGGTTCCGATGATGGTTTTGGAATCGCACAAGACCTTCTAGGAACGGAGTTATGGTCCCACGAAAATTGGGCTAGGGAAGCATCGTGGACGAGTTGTCCGAGGCTTGTAACTTACGTCTTTTGAAGCTAATGCATGCTAGCTCCCCTGAGTAAAGGGAGAAGTTGGGAATAAAGGGAAGAACGGGGCTATTAATCGGAAATTCTCGCTCATCTCACAATCTCGAGCATTCATTTGTTCACGTCGGTGGGCGTGGGAAGTGCATCTGGGTGTGACGAGCTGACGGGTGTGCAACTTTGGGGCCGTAGAGGATCGTTCCGAGCTCATTTTTCTTAGTTTTTCAACGTTAGGTTTGCCCTAGGCCACGCAGCTGCCGATCTCCACCGAAAAATCAGACATGGTTTTTATCGTGGACACTGCCTTTAAAAAGCGAATTTGAAATTGAACAATCTTCTGCAAGTTTGCTCAACACTGAAACTGTGGAGAGCTACACTACTGTGTTCTCTCCGGGATTGAACAGCATATCGGTCTCTTTGGATGAGAAATACGTTGCAACTCGCTAAACAGATCCGCTCCGGAGTGGAGTTGCTGTTTTGAAAGATTGCTTTACTTCGAATAATTTCTTCCTTTTTCCTGTTTCAGCATCCACCGGTTTCATTTGAAACCTGTGCAGACATGATAAGCAGCCTCGTGTACCCAGCGAGAGTACACGCCAAGCATGTTGAAACGTATCAAATTTACCAGATTCTGAGGTTAGTGAAAAGCTTCAACTCGTAAACCATGCTGACAAGGAAAGGTCAGTCAAAGCGACGATTTGTAGCACATGGCAACCTGAGGAATCAATTTTTGACGGAAAAACCGAATTTGGCTTTTCTGGCTACGCTCCATTCCTCTAAAAAGCCTTTATATCGTTCAAGTCACAGGCGCATCGCAGCAAATAATTCATGGATTCCTAGGGCATCCTGTGATGCACCGATCTCAATCTTGAATAAGGTATTGTCCTACAGTGGGACTGCTCCCGAAACGACAGCTCCACACGCTCCAGCTCTAGCTCCCTTCCTATTCCACACCTGAAGAGGATCACCCGACCATTGGCCAGCCCACATAATGTTGACTATTCACACTTAATAGACCGCGTGTCCACAATGCGCCCCCACGGCTGGTTTGCCCCTCATACCACGTGTCCACACTGCGCGCCCACGGCATAAAACGTTCAATATTCATAGAAGTTTTGGAAGATAGGGCCTTTTTTGAATATCACTAGGTTTCGATAATGTAGCCTATTTACATTCACAATGGTCAAGCATTTTGAGCATTCCGGGATATTAACCCACCATATTCGCAAATGACTTTTTTTCGAATTCTCAAGCTTCTTTGTTCGAAAAGAAATTGTCCTAAACTTGGTGTGAGGGGTTATAATCGATGCATATCACGAAACTTGTGTCGACTAATTTGTTTTCGAAATAGCAGCTCCAACTAATTGAGATAATTGTAGTAAGTTAATGCTTAAAATTTTGTTGCCTTGAACCCGAGGGTTATCCGACTTCCTGCGCAAGAATCTGTTGTTTATCTGTCAATTTTCTACGAAATTACCGTCGACTGCGATAATCTAGGTCATGATCAGCATTATTTCAGATTTCCGTATGGAGCGTAACTTTGCGGAATGGGGCTGAAAGTTTGCCATTATTTGAGTGCTCCAGAATCTGCTGAACCTTCGCTACGGGGTATATTCGGGGATGCTGAATAATAATGGTGTTTACTCTACAAAATTCAATGATATTGTTAGCGCTGTTGTGCCTACACAGTTCATGCGCTGTTGGGTGCAGCCACATACTCCACCAACCTTATACCCCGTAGCGAAGGGTCAGCAGATTCTGGAGCACTCAAATAATGGCAAACTTTCAGCCCCATTCCGCAAAGTTACGTTCCAAACGGAAATCTGAAATAAAGCTGATCATGACCTAGATTATCGCAGTCGACGGTAATTTCATAGAAAATTGACAGATAAACAACAGATTCTTGCGCAGAAAGTCGGATAACCCTCGGGTTCAAGGCAACAAAATTTTAAGCATTAACTTACTACAATTATCTCAATTAGTTGGAGCTGCTATTTCGAAAACAAATTAGTCGACACCAGTTTCGTGATATGCATCAATTATAACCCCTCTCACCAAGTTTAGGACAATTTCTTTCCGAACAAAGAAGCCTGAGAATTCGAAAAAAAAAGTCATTTGCGAATATGGTGGGTTAATAACTAGGAATGCTCAAAATGCTTGACCATTGTGAATGTAAATAGGCTACATTATCGAAACCTAGTGATATTCAAAAAAAGGCCCTATCTCCCAAAACTTCTATAAATATTGAATATTTATGCCGTGGGGGGCCGGCTCCGCCGGTCACCCTCTATGTAGTATTCTTTTGGCTCCGCCAAATGATGGCCATATCAGCCGGCCACCTTTTATGTAGTATTGGTTTGGCTTCGCCGAACGATGGCCGAATTAGCCGGCCACCCCCATGTAGTATTCGTTTGGCTTTGCCAAACGATGGACTGGCTTTGATGGCCAGCCTCCATGTAGTATTCGTTTGGCTTCGCCCAACGATGGCGGGATTAGCCGGCCACCCTCTATGTAGCTTCGCCAAACATTAAGCCGGTTCCGACGGCCACCCTCTATGTAGTATCTGTTTGGCTTCGCCTAACGATGGCCGGATTAGCCGGCCGCCCACATGTAGTATTCGTTTGGCTCCGCAAAACGATGGCCGGATTGGCCGGCCGCCCACATGTAGTATTCGTTTGGCTTCGCCAAACGATGGGCCGGTTTCGCCGGCCGCCCTCTATGTAGTATTTGTTTGGCTTCTCCAAATGATGGAGTGGCTTCGCAAGCCAGCCTCCATGTAAAAATTCGTTTGGGTTCGCCCAACGATAAGCCGGCTCTACCGGCCACACTCTATGTAGTATTCGTTTGGCTTCACCGAACAATGGTCGGATTAGCCGGCCACCCTCCATGTAGTCATCGTTTGGCTTCGCCCAAAGATGGCCGGATTAGCCGGCCACCCTCCATGTAGCTTCGCCAAACGATTGGCCGGCTCCGCCGGTCACCCTCTATGTAGTATTTGTTAGGCTTTGTCTAACGATGGCCAGATTAGCCGGCCGCCCACATGTAGTATTCGTTTGGCTCCGCCAAACGATGGCCGAATTAGCCGGCCACCCCCATGTAGTATTTGTTTGGCTTCGCCAAACGATGGGCCGGCTCTGCCGGCCACACTCTATGAAGTATTCGTTTGGGTTCGCCGAACAATGGTCGGATTAGCCGGCCACCCTCATGTAGTATTCGTTTGGCTTCGCCCTCCGCAAAACGATAGGCCGACTTAGCCGGTGACCTTTTATGTAGTATTCGCCAAACGATAGGCCGGCTCCGCCGGCCAGCCTCTATGTGGTATTCGTTTGGCTTCGCCCAAAGATGGCCGGATTAGCCGGCCACCCTCCATGTAGCATCGCCAAACGATGGGCCGGCTCTGCCGGTCACCCTCTATGTAGTATTTGTTAGGCTTTGCCTAACGATGACCGGATTAGCCGGCCGCCCACATGTAGTATTCGTTTGGCTCCGCCAAACGATGACCCGGCTCTGCCGGCCACACTCTATGAAGTATTCGTTTGGGTTCGCCGAACAATGGTCGGATTAGCCGGCCACCCTCATGTAGTATTCGTTTGGCTTCGCCTTCCGCAAAACGATAGGCCGACTTAGCCGGTCACCTTTTATGTAGTATTCGCCAAACGATAGGCCGGCTCCGCCGGCCACCCTCTATGTGGTATTCGTTTGGCTTCGTCAAACGATGGCCGGATTAGCCAGCCACCCTCTATGTAGCTTCGCCAAACGATAGGCCGGCTCTGCCGGCCACCCTCCATGTTTTATTCGAAAGGTGGCCGGCTAATCCGCCCATCGTTTGACGAAGCCAAACGAATACCACATAGAGGGTGGCCGGCGGAGCCGGCCTATCGTTTGGCGAATACTACATAAAAGATGACCGGATAAGCCGGCCTATCGTTTTGCGGAGCTAAACGAATACTACATATAGGGCGGCCGGAGAAAACCGGTCCATCGTTCGGCGAAGCCAAACAAATACTACATAGAGGGTGGCCGGCGGAGCCGGCTTAATGTTTGGCGAAGCTACATAGAGGGTGGCCGGCTAATCCGGCCATCGTTGGGCGAAGCCAAACGAATACCACATGGAGGGTAGCCGGCAAAGCCAGTCCATCGTTTGGCAAAGCCAAAGGAATACTACATGTGGGCGGCCGGCCAAACCGGCCATCGTTTGGCGGAGCCAAACGAATACTACATGTGGGCAGCCGGCTAATCCGGCCATCGTTAGGCGAAGCCTAAAAAATACTACATAAATGGTGGCCGGCTGATACGGCCATCATTTGGCGAAGCCAAACGAATACTACGAAGAGGGTGGCCGGCTAATCCGACCATCGTTCGGCGAAGCCAGACGAATACTACATAGAGTGTTACCGGCAGAGCCGGCTTATCGTTGGGCGAACCCAAACGAATTTTTACATAGAGGTTGGCTTGCGAAGCAACTTTATCATTTGGAGAAGCCAAACGAATACTACATAGAGGGCGGCCGGCGAAACCGGCCCATCGTTTGGCGAAGCCAAACGAATACTAGATGTGGACGACCGGCCAATCCAGCCATCGTTTGGCGGAGCCCAACGAACACTACATGTGGGCGGCCGGCTAATCCGGCCATCGTTAGGCGAAGCCAAACAAATACTACAAAGGGGGTGGCCGGCGGAGCCGGCTTAATGTTTGGCAAAGCTACATAGAGGGTGGCCGGCTAATCCGGCCATCGTTTGGCAAAGCCAAAGGAATACTACATGTGGGCGGCCGGCCGAACCGGCCTATCGTTGGGCGAAGCCAAAGGAATACTACATAGAGGGTGGCCGGCTAATCCGGCCTATCGTTGGGCATACCCAAACAAATTTTTAAATAGAGGTTGGCCGGCAAAGCCAGTCTATCGTTTGGAGAAGCCAAACGAATACTACATAGAGGGCGGCTGGCAAAGCCGGCGTATCGTTTGGCGAAGCCAAACGAACACTACGTAGAGTGTGACCGGCAGAGCCGGCTTATCGTTGGGCGAACCCAAACGAATTTTTACATAGAGTTTGGCTTGCGAAGCAACTCCATCATTTGGAGAAGCTAAACGAATACTACATAGAGGGCGGCCGGCGAAACCGGTCCATCGTTTGGCGAAGCCAAACGAATACTACATGTGGGCGGCCGGCCAATCCAGCCATCGTTTGGCGGAGCCAAACGAATACTACATGTGGGCGGCCGGCTAATCCGGCCATCGTTAGGCGAAGCCAAACAAATACTACATAGAGGGTAGCCGGCAAAGCCAGTCCATAGTTTGGCAAAGCCAAAGGAAAACTACGTGTGGGCGGCCGGCCAAACCGGCCATCGTTTGGCGGAGCCAAACGAATACTACATGTGGGCAGCCGGGTAATCCGGCCATCGTTAGGCGAAGCCTAACAAATACTACATAAATGGTGGTCGGCTGATACGGCCATCATTTGGCGAAGCCAAACGAATACTGCATAGAGGGTGGCCGGCTAATCCGGCCTATCGTTGGGCGAACCCAAACGAATTTTTACATAGAGGTTGGCCGGCAAAGCCAGTCCATCATTTGTAGATGCCAAACGAATACTACATAGAGGGTGGCCGGCGAAGCCGGCTTAATGTTTGGCGAAGCTACATAGAGGGTGGCCGGCTAATCCGGCCATTGTTGGGCGAAGCCAAATTAATACCACATGGAGGGTAGCCGGCAAAGCCAGTCCATCGTTTGGCAAAGCCAAACGAATACTACATGTGGGCAGCCGGGTAATCCGGCCATCGTTAGGCGAAGCCTAACAAATACTACATAAATGGTGGCCGGCTGATACGGCCATCATTTGGCGAAGCCAAACGAATACTGCATAGAGGGTGGCCGGCTAATCCGGCCTATCGTTGGGCGAACCCAAACGAATTTTAACATAGAGGTTGGCCGGCAAAGCCAGTCCATCATTTGGAGAAGCCAAACGAATACTACATAGAGGGCGGCTGGCGAAGCCGGCGTATCGTTTGGCGAAGCCAAACGAACACTACGTAGAGGGTGACCGGCAAAGCCGGCCTATCGTTCGGCAGAGCCAAACAAATACTACATGGGCTGGCCGGCTAATCCGGCCATGGTTCGGCGAAGCCAAACAAATACTTCATAGAGGGTGGCCGGCGAAGCCGGCCCAATGTTTGGCAAAGCTCCACAGAGGGTGGCCGGCTAATAAGGCCATCGTTCGGCGAAGCCAAACGAAACCACATAGAGGGTGGCCGGCCAATCCGGCCATCGTTTGGTGGAGCCAAGCGAATACTACATGGAGGGTGGCCGACAAAGCCAGTCCATCGTTTGGCAAAGCCAAACGAATACTACATAAGGGTGACCGGCTAATCCGACCTATCATTGGGCGAACCAAACAAATTTTCACATAGAGGTTGGCCGGCGAAGCCAGTCCATCATTTGGAGAAGCTAAACAAATACTACATAGAGGGCGGCTGGCGAAGCCGGCCTATCGTTTGGCAAAGCCAAACGAACACTAAATGGGCTGGCCAGCTAATCCGGCCGTGGTTCGGCGAAGCCAAACAAATACTTTATAGAGGATTGCCGGCTTAGCCGGCCTATTGTTTGGCGAAGCTACATGGAGGGTGGCCGACTGATCCGGCCATCGTTTCGTGGAGCCAAACGAATAGTACATTGGGGTGGCCGGCCAACACGGCCATCGTTTGGCGAAGCCAAACGAATTCTACATAAATGGTGGCCGGCCAAGCCGACCTATCGTTTTGCGGAGTTAAACGAATACTAAAGGGTGTTCCATAATTATTGGCGCGCAGATATTGATGTGTTTTTCGAACTCTACGCTGGATTTCAAGAATAATCGAAATGTATACACTTATTAATACTAGCGTTAATTGAGAACAGTGGCTCGATCTGGAAATATCCGCCATCTGTTCGAATATCGGCTCGAAATAATCTCAGGAAGACGTCGCAGCAGTCACGGAGGTAATCGTCATTCATTTCAAGGCTTTCTTGAAAGCAGCTCTCCAGTGGCCCAATTTTGAATGTCAACAATCACAGATTCCAGACTCTATCAGGGACCACACTAGAAAGTCCAGTGGGTGCAGGTCCAGCGAGCGCAAATTTTTCGTGCGCGTTTGACTCAGGGTAGCACACTTCGTCACCACTCTTGAGCTGATTTCAATTTGTGTGCTTATCCATGACCTAGTCTGAGGCAGCAGTGTCTGCTGCCAAATCGGAAAGTTCAAGAGCGGATCAAAACCATCTCTAGACCCGTTTTCCTGCTAACTTCCTTGTTGATTTTCATGCCGGGGTACGCTAAAAACGACGGAGTTCCACTTTCGCTAGCAATGTCTCCCAAAACTATCACAGAAGTCGTATGAGCAGTTTAACCAGCAACATTTTCTCGCATTTAGAACTCATTGGTTCTTCTAGCTGCTATCCAGTCGTTTTCGCAATTCTTTATCAACTTCAGATTGATAATTTGTTCCATCTAAAAGCTCCAGTACGCAATGCGTGACTCCGGTGCTACGGTGTAGGAGCTTCCTTAACATTCGGTGACCAGTCAGCTTCTTCTCGGTAAACACCAGAAGGGTCTGCTCTAAATGGTGTTATCAAAGATTCTGCTTTTTCCCGACGAGTTTCCAGATGGCTCCCCACCACAGATTCCTTTCTCTAGCTATCCACTTCATCGACAGTGGAGAATCGCGGTTGACTCGGGCACTCACCCTCTTGACAACCTTAGATGTGCTGCTTCTAATCTCAATGCATATACAAGCTATGCCAGAGATTGTACTAAGCTGACGAAGACGACCGATAGCATTCACGGTAGGTCTGAGCTGATTGGCGATGTGTCTCGTCGTGTGCGTCAAATTTCGCGTTGCGATGATGGCGCCGCACTTCGAATCAGCCTCGATCATATTAACTTAGACATCAATATCTACAGAATAGTTGTGAGAATTACAGAGCTGAGACCCGAAGGCGCTCAAAAAATCAAAAAATCGAGAATTTGAACTTCAAAACCACTCATAAAATAAAAGCCTATTCGCGCGCCAATAATTTTGGAACACCCCGTACATGGAGGGTGGCCGGCAAATCTGGCCATCGTTCGGCAAGTCCAAAAGAATACTACATAGAGGGTGGCAGGCGGAGCCGGCCCATCGTTTGGAGAAGCTACATGGAGGGTGGTCGGCGAATCTGGCCGCCGTTTGGCCAAACAAACTGTTACCGGCCTACCGTTTGGCGAAGCAATCACGTGGTTGATTTGAGCGAGGGCGGGGGGGGGAATGAGGCGAAATCGGACTTCCGTTTGACCACGCCCTGTCTTTCTCTGCTAAGTGCTACGAAATGGTAGCCGTCCCGGGTGTGACCGGTGCCAGAAGCGGCGGACAGCAGCCAGTGTGCAAAGAATATGTAACTTCTTGTGTCGTGTCTCTACCTATGAACGCAGCTTGATTAGAGAATTCAAAACATTGAACAGTTCAAATGCTTTCGTCGACATGTTTGTCTGTCTTTTCGATTTTCACCTGGCTGCCACGGGCTAGAGACCTGAAGGGTCACTAGTTTACTAAAACGCTCATTCATGGACATATATCGGTTAATTATGAAGACCATTCACAATTTAATAAATGTCGTGCGTGCGATTTCCCTTTCACCTCCTCCTTCATGTGATTAACTTCTGAAACCTTCATGAAATTTCAATCACGTTGCATTCCATTCTTATGTAATAGCCTTTTTCTTCTCCATGGCCGTCGATGTTCAATTCTTCTGCTTCGGAAACTCAATCTATTTCCCTTGCTCCGAAAGTTTGGAAAATACGTATGATCCTGTCTGCTAACTGCTTTTTCTTTCTCGACGGCATCAACATCTGGACCACACTGAAGTGTGATAATATGGACGACAACGCGCGGATCAGCCGACATTTATGGCGAACAACAGTTTCGAAGAATGATTATCTCGGTTAGCAGCGTTTAGCTACGATCGGTAGAAATTAGATAATTTCGACTAACCTGGTTCTTTCAAGAGTTCACTAAACTAGTACATGTTAGTACTTGTAACTAGTACTTAACGGGTACTGTTACTATCGGTACTAGTAACTCGTTCAAAATATGTGATGTAATAAGTTATCACAAGCTAGCTGAGTTTAACGCAAATTTCAGATGTCAGGCAGGACTCGAACCTGCATTGCACGCTTTCCGGGCGAGAGTGTTACCATTACACCACCGACACCCCGTTCTGCATGCCTCAGCTATACCCGTCATCGGGTGATTGCTGTTGTGCCCACACAGTTCATGTGTGAATAGCTGAGGGATGCAGAACGGGGTGTCGGTGGTGTAATGCTAACACTCTCGCCCGGAAAGCGTGCAATGCAGGTTCGAGTCGTGCCTGACATCTGAGTTTTGCGTTCAACTCAGCTACCTTGTGATAACTTGTGATCATTTACCATGCCATAATAAGGCATCAAATATTCAAAAACATCAAAATTCTGTGATGCGGTAGTTCCGGAACGTGCAAGTTCTCCAAAACAATGGAAAATTCTTGATGGGAAGCCAATTCCTGAATCCCTTGCACCCGAGTCTATTTCGCTGTCGATATGGCTATGTCTCGAAGCGAAAAGACAAAATGACATTTGGGTTATAATTCTTGATCAAAATATGAAAGTTCCGTGAATTTGCAAGAAGCAATTTTAGCGCGGACTCGAACCCCGGTCTCATGCCCGCCATTGCTGATTTCTCCCTCTGCGCCGTCGACGCTGTTGGTTGTGTCGCTTAGCAATCCATAGACTAGGAGGAGGCCGGCAAACTTTCGCATCTTATAACTCCTTCAGATCAATGACTCGTCGAGGCGGGTCACCTACACTATTTAATTATTTAAAAGCAGCGTTCATAATGGTCATCTTCGTTGACTTTCCACTGTGAAATGATAGGCGAGAAGGATCCTAGGCTCCCAGTGCCAAAGGAACGGTAGAAAACGAGCCAGGAGTGGCAAAATAACTGCTGCAAACAAGCGCTTTGGTGCCCCAGACACGTCTGGTGCCCCAGATCCGCCCCCTCGGAATGAACAAATGAAGACTCAGCCTACAGGAATGATCAAGTGAAGGAAGTGCTGATAAGTGAGCTGATCGCTTCATTGGACTGATAGGTATCATTCTTCAAGCGGTCAATTCCTCAACGCTCAAAAATCAACGTAAACAAGAGAGGGCCTATTTTTCCTCAAAAACGCGTCGTTCGTGTCCTTTTCAGGCATGCCTTGCTATATAGGGCACCAGACCTTCCGTAAACCAAGGAGATATCGGAAGTGAAATTTATCGTGAACACTGCCTTTACTGCGCGAACTTTCCAGTACAACATTGCATTTCAACCGTTCAGACATACGCTTCTTATACTTGCCTAGTTAGTGAAAAATTGAGGCAAAGTCTTTGAAACGATTATAATGGACTGTCATTTTGGCAGTCCACCCCGAAGAGACAGGAGTATGATTGTTTGTATTGTACCTCTGAGCAAAACGAATTTCAATTTGGGAAAAAGAATGCGAGACAAAAAAAGAAAAACTGGAAAATCATTGGAACATCAAAAGCCGACTATTACAATTTGAAGCCAAAGCCCGGTCAAATATGGAGTTTTCCGAAAATCTGGTTAGTAAAGCCGGAAAGGAGTAAATGAACACTGTCTAGAATTTCCGTAAGCTACAAGTCCTGACTTTCAAAGAAAATAGCCTCGAGGTCTGCAATTACGACATTCATAGCGATTGGCGCGGTGTGCAATGTTTCTACGACAGCTGAGGCGTGTTCACGGCATTGAAGGCATTCACGGCTATCGCCATGACATGACTAACATTGCGCGCGGTGTAGAATTCGTGGACGCTAGCGAAAAACGCTAACCTTAGTCACACTTCTTTGTACAATTGAAATGGAGCATACATGTTGATAAAAAAGCTCAAAAGCACAGTCCAACGAACCACCTTTCTATTTTTCTACCTACTTTGAGTACGGTACAACGCTGATTCTAATTATGTGTTTTAAATCATACGAGACCCCACGAGAGAGCAGTTGTGGCCCCTCCCGAATTGAGCAGCAAAAGCAAGTTGGAAGAGTTGTCAGAGGCTTGTAACTTTCGCCATTTGCAACCGATGTATGCGAGCGTACCTAAATAGATAGAGATGAGGAGAATGGAGAGAAGAACGGTGCTATTGATCACGCGTATCTCGCTACTGTTCAGCTCGAAAGATTGTAAAAGGGCGTGCCAAAGTGGCTTCTGGAGGTGGGCGCCCCAGAGTGGCTTACTCACTTATCCGCAGAGATTGAGATCTCGCTTTTGGCAAGTATTTTATACACTGGCTTTACATTACAACCATACTGAAATTTTGAATTTCATTCCTGAGGTTGGACTGCGCCTTCAACGGACGCCGTTTCTTGTGCAGATTTCGTGCGTTTCCTGTGACTAACTAGTGTTCGCCCATCGATTTTACAAAGAGTCTCGAAAACAAAATTTCACGCGGACATCGCAGTCAAGCCGAAACTCGGCTATTCGAGATTAGTTTCCATTGGAACAAAGGTATTACATGAACTTTGTGACCGACACAACTTAACACGGGAATAGGCGCCCCTCTCTCGGACATCTTATGTCGCTAATGGAAAATTTCAAACTTAAAGGCAGTGGTCACGATGAAAAACGTCATCGAAAAAATTACAAAAATCAGCTTCGATTGAAAAAAGCTGAAAAACTATGAAGGTAGCGCGGTGAAAAACGGTCTAGAATTAGAGTTTCTAGGGCCCAAAGAAGCCAGTTCGTGCACACGTGCACAGCGATGACGAAACAGATCGCAGTCTCATACCGAGCAGTCAAAAATCATCGACAATCAGAGGATAAAACAAATGCTAATTTACCTAATAAAAACAATAGAGCAATGAAAGAAAGCATTCCAGTCAATGTTTTTGACTGGATGTGTACATAAATCCGAAGGTTCATTGATTGAAATTCATTTGCAAGCCAGCTGATGTTCTTGATATAAGAGGTCATCGATACCGATGATGTTGAGTGGGCTCGTCCACCATCAAAAGACAAGAAAGTTCTGGCTTTAAATTTGGCCCAAAACAGCGGTTTTTTCGCGATTTTTTCCTGTAGGCCCTACTACTCGAGACCCAGAAAAAGGTTTAGAGAGAAAAAGACGACAAACATATTTGATCGCGACCACTGCCTTTAAAAGCGAATTGTGCTCAGAGAAACCATCGCTCGGAGCGGGACAGTCTCCTCTCATTTCTGACGTCATCGCCCGGACAGCGGCCGAGGGGCTAACTGGCACTGCGGTCATAGGGTGCGAATGGCAGCTTCGGCCGCTGTCCGGTCGCTCTCGCGAGCAGAGTTAGCCAGACCGTCACTTGGTACACTGCAATCACGGATCCAGCATGGAATTCCACTGTCAATTGTAGTACTTACGCTTCCGAAAGCTACAGCTATCCTCCGTCCTTATCCTCTGTGACCGAATCTCCGCGTTGTAAAATGTGGGCGGGTTTCGTGGTGCGTGGAGCATCGTGGAGAGGTAGACAATGTTTTATGAGAAACTTGCGTCGCGTCACGAAAAACGAGTAGCCATTAATGCGGAGCGTGTGCCGCGTCAATGAAAATGGCTGACGCTTTATGAGAAGCGTGCTACATGTCTCTTAAAATGAGTCGCGCTTAACGAGAAGCGTGCTCCGCGTCATGGAAAATGAGCAGCGCTCCATAGGCAGCGTGATGGCCATGCGGAACGTTTTTTCCCATCTCGATCAAGCGCCTAATTTGTAAGTTTTATAAACGCTCACACAAGTGCTGAGAAGGACACGTTTTGATAGAAGCCCGGAACGCACAGCACACCGAAACCCAAGTACTGCTATTTTACCCACTTCCTACTCGAAAAGTTAGTTCTAAACATGTTCCAATCTTGCGTTGGGTAATCTTCTCATCCAGGGTCGTATGGTCTTGGTTTTGCGGTAGACTATTTAGAGCAATCCCAGTGAGCGTTAGGCATTATGCTAACGATGGCATTGATAATATTAGTGACAACCGCTACTGCTGCGCTGCTCCCCACCGACAGTAGCGGCAGTCAGTTATATTATCAATACCATCGACCCGTGCCGTCCTCGAGCACGTTCTCTGGCAAATCGGGGGACACTCCGCGTAGGACTCCCGATAGGAGAAAAGGAGCACAGACCTACGCGGAGTCATACGACAAGGGTCAGCGGGAGTGCAGCATTGCGACGCTCGTTATGACGTCACTATTGCGATCGGGACACTAGCTAAAGGCACGGCGGGAGACTCCTATCGAGCAGCCAGCCGAACGATGAGAATCCAGACCCTCAGCGAAAGACAATGCCTAACTAGACGAGACGCAGAGACAATCGACGCTACAACATACACACACACAGCAGGCAAATCGGGGGACTCTCCCGCAGAACCGTTTTTCCTCAGCGGGAGTCCCGAACCGAGCGACGCCCACTTTTTTTATTAGTGACTCTCCCACTGGGTGTTAGGCGGTAGACCCGCTCACGAAATTTCTGCGGGAGAGTCCCCCGATTTGCCAGAGTTGCATGGACCAGACTCTTGTCTACTCGTTTAGTATTTCTATCTAACGCTACCTCCGACTTGTGTCACAGTCTTCTCATCTGCGAAATATATGCTGAAATCCAGTGGTGATCTTCAGGGTGCAAAACTAGTCGGGGCGGGGGCGGGGCGGGGGCATCCAGAATTACTCATAGAAATTGAAAGATTCATCCATGAAAATGAAAATTCCTTTGATTATCAGATATGTGATAACGTTATCACTCGTTTTTTTTTCCAAGAAATTCCATGAGACTAGATCGATTTCTGAAAACGGTATCATTCGTTCCTCATTTGAATTCTGAGTGACCCCCCTCAACTAGTTCTGCATCATCTTCAGTACTGTGTATGTGAGTGCATTTACTTACTTTGAGGTAGACCACCGAACCTGCCATAGTTGGCAGATTATCTTATCCACCTTCACTAGATGATAGTGTTTGCAATTTTCGACAGAGCGTCATTGATGATTTTTAGCTGATTTTGTGATTTTGCAGCTTCGGTCTTTTCTGACTTATCCGAGAAGTTTAGGTCTCGGAGTTCCAAAGTTATGTATAATGGCCGAGTCTTTAATCAATAGTAATTTTTGACAGTTATCGATCGTTTTTTTATTGCAATTCGATCCTCGCTTTTTAATCGATTTTCGAAATAACGGTCAATAATTGACGAAAAAATTATATCGATTAGGAATTTAGCCATTATAAGGTCGGCATGAATCCTAGCGATATTTCGCGTTTTCCGTTGAAGGTTGGCGCAAACTCGGTGCACCTATCTTATAGCTTCTCAGGCCAATTGGGGATCGGAACCCCGTCCGACAGCCGTCGGAGCGGTCGAGGACGTGGGCTCCGACAGCTAAGAAGGGCGGAGTCCTTCCCCCTGCTGCTGCCTTCGGTGCCCCTGCAGCCGCGTTCCGTGCCCTTGCTCCGGTACTTTTCAGGTGCCCCTGCTTCCGCGTTCGGCGCTCCTGCTCCAGCCCTTTCATAATGCCTCTGCTGCCGCCTTCGGCGCCCCTGCTCCGGCACTTTCAGGGTGCCCTGCAGCCGCGTTAGATGCCCCTGCTCCGGCACTTTTTAGGTGTCCCTGCTCCGGCACTTTCAAGGTGCCCCTGCAGCCGCGATCGATGCCCCTACTCCGTCACTTTTAAGGTGCCCCTGCTCCGACCCTTTCAAAACGTCCCTGCTATCGCTCTCGGTGCCCCTACTCCGGCGCTTTCAGGATGCCTGTGTTGCCGCCGTTTGTGGCCCTTCTCGGGCTCTTTTGACCCTACAGCTGTTTTCGAAATCTCTAGTCATGTGAGAGAAAACTATACAGTCCAATAAAAATGGACAGAAATTTTTTATTTTCTTATCGATGCACAAACACCAACGTCGACACGGTAAGTAATTGTAGCGTCAACCATTCAACATGATTCGCATTTCAATCACAGCGAATGTAGCGTGTTCTGCCGTACAACCTTCTCCTCATTTTATCCTCGACCTTGCACATTCCGTAGATGAACTGGCGCATCTGAAAAAAAATGCAAAAATACTCGATTGCCATATAGCACTAATGAATCTTCTTGCGCTAAAAATTGGGAAGTGGTCCTGAAGAATTGATTGAGTTTCCATATTTCCTTAATAAATATACGACAGCTTATTTACTCGATGATGTTTCCCTCATCGTTTTATTACAAAGTTCCGAAACTACATAGTTTTGACAGCGGGGAGGGGGAGGAGGTCGAAGAGTAATTTCACACCCATTTTATATTTTCTCCCACCTAGAGCACCGATCCATCAGGGAAAATCAGAGAACATCCTGCATATAATTCATGAATCATAAAAACCGCAGTTCGAGAACCTTTGGCGAGAAGAATGGAGACTGGCTCTCTTAACCTCTCAATCGTCGAATTAAGAGCCAAAATTTTACCTCTTAACGCAGCTTGGTTGTTGTTAATTTGTGTGATAGGGTGCGATTGTAAATTGTAGTGCATAATCTGAACTGCATGCGTAGAGTTGAGCTCAATTTCACATTTGCATTAGGCATCTTTCGTAATCCTCACCGCAAGCGCAGCACGCGCGTGACGCGCGGGACTGGCGGTGGACTATGAAACTTTTACCCGCGCTTCACACGCGGGTTGCACGTGCCGCCCATCCAGCACCGCCATAGCAGCACCGCCCAAACCGCCGTGACGGTTCCACAATTTGATTCATTACTCGCGTCTCAGTTTAGGTCCACTCCAACATAAATAATTCTAAGAGTATCCTACGCCACCGTATACAAAAATGCAAGCTTGTGTATGACACAGTTGAGGCCCAACATAAACCCGCATCGCCCAGGCGGCGCCACCAGGGATTTCATTGTTGTTCCCCGCGCCGGGAAAAGTTTCATAGCGCACCGCTCATCCGGTTTCATAGCGCACACAAAAACCGGAGCTAACTGAACGAAATATAGAAATGACGGTCTGTTTTTATGGGGTGAAAGTGGACGAGTTACACCGCAGCATGTCCGCGCGGCAGAGACAGCGAATTTCAGGGACAAAACGGTTTTAAGAGCTAAGCATGCACTTTTGCAGTCTATACTGGAATGTTTACTCCGTCGGAAGCTTCGAAAACTAGCTAAAGTGATCGAATTCAAACGATCTATCTGGATGAGTTTGAATCGGTGGGGGGGGTGGGTTGGTGAAGCTGAGGGCGGAGTTACAGGAATTTTTGACTCGATGTTGCTCAAGTTTAGAAGTTTTGACTTGTCTAAAAAGTATATTCGAAAAGTCGAACACGAATGCTATAATCGGAGCTAAGTATACTGTGCAGTTATCCAGCCGACATTCTCGAAGACATGGAGCTTGAGAAGAATTTTAATAATGCCTTCAGGATTCTTTCAGATAGAATCTAAAATTTGACGAAAGGATTTTCACTTTCATCACACAGTACGTTCTGCTTATCTGCATTGACCCCAAATACGAAAGTAATATGAGAGATTTCGCGAACCTGTTTTGGGCTATGATCTAGTATTTATGAGTTCAAGTGTTCCATACACTTGAGCTGTCTTGATGAGTGTTCTGAATTTTGAATTAAAATTCGAAGCAAGTGGAGCTTTTCTGAGCAGAAATTGAACACGTTATATAGAGCACGAGTTGTATTTTCGAATGATTTACTACAACTGGTCGAAGGATCACATACGGACATGGAGAACTTTACTAACCGTTATTTGGTGCAGAACTTTCCAGCCAACGAAAGGTTAAGTGAAAAATGAGAGGTTTGTTGAGTGCGCGAAATTGGATCAGAAATATTGAGAAAAAATCTCACCGGTCTTAATGATGATGGATACGCTTTTGATCCACTCCACTTTCGGCAGCAGTTGTTCTATGAACGCGGAATGCCCGTCAGCGGAAATCGCTCTTTTCCAGGACGACAAGAATTCCTGAAAGCAAAACCTTTCTAAGTTTGTAGAAGTTTTGAATATTTTTCACAACCGACTGTGATGGATAACTCGACCCCACTCTAATCTAATTATTCAGCTCAAATGCATCACCATTATCGTTGAGCTCTACAGTGAATTGAATCACATTGAGCTTCGGATTTTAGTGTCGCAAGAATAGCAGAAAACCAACCGTGAATGGCAAAAACACGACTAAAAACATCGCTATCGCGCAACGACGTGATTCTAGAACCGAGGTTCAGAGAAATCGTAGAAAATCGTTTTCACTGCATGAGATAAAGCTTAGAAAGTTGAATATACCACCATGAAATGGTACGGAATGGTTACCTGAGATTTGAGAAAATGTTTCAAAACCACGCGGTTTCGATCAGTAAAAGTATTCATCTCCTTTTTCTCAGTTCGCGTACACGATCTTATTGGAACACTTATCGTTAAGCTAGAAAGCCCATTTTATTTGCCAGAAAGCTGGTTATGATTGCACCTAGCTTCTGTCAAATTTTGAAGTTGGTAGCTCAATTTCTGCGGAACCTCAAAATTAAGGGTCGAGAGAGACAAAAACATGTAAGCATGTTATTATAAAGCATCCGACGTTTACTCATTCGTAAAAATGAACTAATGAAAATAGTCACCGTTACTGATATGTTTTCGCTTGGGATTTGTGCCCTCTTCAATCACTTAAATCAATAAGCCCCGGGATCTTGGAAGTACTTTTCGGAACGCCGCACGGCGTGACTCACAAGCGCGCAAGACGCCGTAAAACGTGTGCGGGACCCTAGTTGGAGTCCACACGACGCCGTAAAATGTGTGCGGGAACCATGTGGGAGTGCACCGGACGTCGTAGAAAGCGTGAGGGACCCCACTGAGAGTGCGCAATACGCCGTAGAAAATGTATGGCACCCTACTGGGAGTGTACAGGACGTCAGAGAAAGTGTGCAGGACATCAGTGTAAGTGTGCGGGACCTCATAGATGTTGTGCGGGACAACAGAGGGTTCACTTTGAATTAACACCACAAGGCATAAATCATGTTAGAAAGGGATCCTTTAGGGAAAATAAATTAAATTCCTAAAAGTTTAGGTTTTTGGCAAAAGTAAAGATTTGGCATGGACATATTTTCGTAAATTAGAAATGTACTCAGTGAAAAAGGTAAAAAAGGAAAATAAAAAAACAGTTTTGAATTATTCCGGAGAATGATTTGGCGTAGAATAATACGATTTTTTGGAAATGTAGTGAAATAGCTGAAAGTATGATTTGGCTGTCGAGCTTGCACCAACTATTGATTAGTGTTGTGCAAAACGAGAGATCGCATTGTATGAGCTTATCCGTAGAATATATCAAAGCGAAATCACGCGTTATATGGGAAGCATCAAAACTTGTTCGGGAGCTGTAGTGCGGCGGTCTTCACGCATCAGGTAAAGTGAAGTCAAATGTTTGATCCATATCACGCGTGATTTCGCTTTGATAGATTCTACGGATAACCTCATACAATGCTATCTCGCGCTTTGCACAACACTAATCAATAGTTGGTGCGAGCTCGACTGCCAAATCATATTTTCAGCTATTTCACTACATTTCCAAAAAACCATATAATTCGACGCCAAATCATTCCCTGGAATATTTGAGAACTTTCTTTTATTTAGCTATAATTTCCCCTTTTCACTGAATATATTTCTAGTTTTTCGAAAATATGGTCATGCGAAACATTTACTTTTACCAAGAACCTAAACTTTTAGGAATTGAGCTATAACGCTTGATTGCATTGATAGGTACCATTTCCTCACAGCGGTCATTTCCGACACTCTCAGAAGTCAATACGAGCATGTGTGGCTCTATTTTAGCACAAAAACACGGCGTTCGGGTTGTTTTTAGTCATACCTTACTCAACGGAGCCCCAGAGCTTCCGTATATTGGGGAGAACACGAAAGTGAACCCCTCATTCGAAAAAAAAAAACCATTCCTCCCAACTCAAGGCTGCAAAAACTTCAGAAGTTTTTGCGTACTGTCGCTCTCGGGGCCGAATTTGGGTCCGCATTTGCGGACTACGGCTGTTGAATCACGCGACACGTGATAATCGTGCTGGGAGAAAGGTGAATCGTGAAGGGACCACGTGGTCCGGAGTTTGGCTCCGAGAACGATTGTACATGTCTGAATTTCGCCCACCCTGGAGTTTCAGCACAAGTTCAAATTTTGCCACGAAGTGTAGTATTTTTTTTGCTCCAGAGTTTTTCCATGTTCAGCGTCCGATATCGTGATATCTTAATCGCCGGTGAGGCTGTTTCGCTCCTCCCTGGTCTGTTCAGAGCTTCAGCAGCTTACCTCAGGAGAAAGACGGTGTGTGAATGGAAACATCGCTCTCCATTTCTTTTGTACCGTGCCCTTTATCAATTGGGTATGACAAATTTTGTATATCGTGAGAATTTTAAGGTGATGGCAATTTATAATCGTCTAGTTTCAGCACCTTGGGTAAAGTAGTACATGGAGGGGCGAGTAGCACCACAACCTCAAATTGAAGTAATTATTGTTGAACAGGGAAACGGATAGAGGGGGCTAGGCGGAGCTGTCTCTTTATCACATCATGTGCTCATATTGTCGTTTTCGAAGCGGAATTCCGGTCCGCACTTGCGGAAAACCGCTGTTGCATCACGCAACACGATGACAACCGCTCTGATACCAGGTGGTTCCTGCATGATTAACATTTGCTCCATCATCATGTTGCGTGATGCAACAGTGGTTGTACAAAGGCATTTGACGCTAGATTTCAAATGAAAGAATGATCCGAAAATCGTATTTCTATAACCCATTGAATGAATGAGTGAATCGGACTACTTCTAATGAAAAATCTCAAATGACTGAAAATTTGAAATACAGCCTTTCTATGTTTACCGAATGCATGTATTCGAATGAGGCTTTTTCAAATTTTCCAAATTATTAAATTTTTTGAATAACGGTTTTTTGAAAAATTTCAAATTATGTGAACAAGGTCAAACAGGAAAGATCTATAAATTTTCGAATAACTAAACAAAGCTGGAAAGCTGCCTCCTAATTTATTTGAATAGGAATTCGGAAACATCCTCCGAAATTTCAATTGAAAATTCGAGATTTCAATTTTTATGAATACTTTGAACATTCTTTGCAGTGGCGAAAAAACTGAAAGTTGCTACCGAAATTGTCGAATACTCAAAAAATGAGGCAGTTCAGATTCCCGAGTGAACCGAAAATTGAAGAACTGAATACTTTGGAGCCCCGAATGAATCGATGATTTGAAAACTGAACAATTCACATTTCTGCACGTATCAAATACTTGTAAACACGAATAACTTGGTTCGTCGAATGAACAGTTTTCAAAAAAAAAAACAGAAATCGAATATTTCGAATGAATTAAATATTCGAGAAAAATCAGAAATTGAGATTCCCGAATGAACCGAAAATTCCAATCTATAAATTTCCTTAAATATTCGTCATTAATGGGGTGACGTCTGTGCCGTTTTCGTAGGAAGTCGTGATATACCTACGTGGCACACGCCGAAGCGGAGGTATCATTGATGAGGTAATGATACCTTCGCTTCCGCTCGTGCCATGTATGCCGCGTATCTTCGTCTTCCTAAGCAATTGACACAGATGATAAAAGTACCTCATGTGGTTCGAGCAAAACCTATCGTCAATCTCTGGATGGGGGGGGGGAAGCCGCGACGCTTCTTAGATATCATCATCATAAAATCCGAACGATTGTTTTCAGAAAAACACAGTGATGAGAATGGGGAAACAACTGCTTCGCTCCAAAGATAGCGAGAAAATAGCTGCAACGCGGCTTGCAAGAGATAGTATACAAACCATACCTCAGTTTCGGATGATGCACAAAATACATAACAAACAAACAAAACGTATAAAACGAGAGCGAGGGCGCTTGGGGAGAACGTATGAGAGAAACAATGTTATGACGAGTTAATAGTAGAAGTCGATAAGAAAATGTCGATCAATGAGGCCACAGCACAGCGCGAACTTGTCCATCAGGCTGCCGGCTGAATACCTGCGCTAGCACAGCCTGCCGGCCAAAAGCCGGCGCTGGCACTTCCGGCAGGTGCACCGGCAGTCCGCCAGCCCGATCCATATCTGACGTATTCCACGGCGCTCCGATCCCTAGTTTGTCTAAGTTATGGCACCAAGTTTGCGCCAACCTTCGGAAGGGAACGCAAAGTATCACTAGGATCCATGCCGACGTTGTAACGGCTAAGTTCCTAATCTGTATTGTTTTTTTGGTCAATTATTGATCGTCATTCTGAAAATCGATCAAAAAGGCGAGAATCGAATCTAAAAAAACGAACGATAATTGTCGAAAAATACTAGTGACTAATATACATTGGACCCGAATCAAAAAAATTCGGATACTCGGATTTCGGATAACTCAAAAATCAAAGGTCGCGGATATCCGACTCAAACGGATAGATTCAAAATAGCAAGATCGGATAATCCGAGTCTATCGGATAGGGAGGCGAAACGGATAGTCGGATCTCGGATCAATCCGAAAATTACGTTTTTTCGGTGATTCGGATTTTGGATCACTCGGATTTTGACCTTTTTTCGGTGAGTCGGAATCCGAGTATCCGAGTCGGATATCCGGTCGGATACAAGATGGTATAATTCAAAAAGTTTATCGAAAATTGATAGTCTGGTGAAAATCCTCAAAAAAGAGATTTTTTCTATCTTACTATGATAAACGAACTCATTGATAATCATCTTTATCGCGAAATATTTGCAAACCAAACAGATGTGATCACCTTTCACAATCTCTTCAAAGTGAGAGTAATGTTAAAGCATTAGTCTAAAAGAGTATCAATCCTTCACATCGAATTCGTAAATACCCGTGAGTTACTGTCTAATCCACTAAAAAAGGATTGCCCGTTCGATCAATACACATGGTTTTTGGTAGGCAATCGAACCCTCAATGCGCCATTAGGGGTATGGTATATTTTTGCGACACACTGTCGCGTCGCTCTGCACAGCGACAGCGACCGCCAGTCGCGGAGCTTCTACCCTTTTAACCTGTCGCTATCGCAGTGTGTTGCAAGCTTCGGCCGCGACAGGGACAGTGACAGCGACAGGCTTCAGCCCATTCGCAGTATGTTGGCCCTCCGCGTCACGTCACTGCGACAGACGCGCGATAATCGTGCCTACGACGACCGATGCCGTTGTCACGATGCAGGTCCCACAGTGCTAGATTGCATGCCTGTCGGTCATGACAGCGGAAAAGTATACCATACCCCTGAGAGCCTTTCAGAGTGGCGTCGAGGCAAAACTCGCTGTCGCGGTGACGGTATGAGTGATGTGGGGTGAGGGGTGCTACGCAGCGCAAACTGTGCCGTGAGAGGGAGGCGACCGTGCTTTCAGAGTGCGCGAGCTAGCAGCGACGGCAGCAACGTCGCGCGGTGGAAATTATTTGGACCATTTTTGTCTCTGCCCTTAGTTTCCTTCTATTTGTTGATGTTACTTTGTTACTACCTGTCCATAAACCCTCCATGAAAATAATTAATTCCCCTCTTTCACTGTTTTCTCCAATCGAACAAACGGCGGCGAAGAGGTAAGAGACGCAAAGACAGAAATATGATTCGGCGACCAGTCATAGTCACGCCCACTTTCTCTCGCTCTGGAGGGCGACGTCACAAATTTCGCAGCGGAGCCACTCTGAAATGCCCTATATTCGCACAGACAACTCAAACCAAGAGAACCAATGCTAATTCTGCGCAAAATCTGCGCTGAGGATGCTCAGAAAATGCGGCGTAAATTTTACGATGCGCGCCGATTGGATGTCTGCAGTCACGCACCTATATGGCTACTGTAGAATGGAATGTCGAGTCGTGACATAAGATACGCTTGTTTGAGTCACAGGACATGCCGAATCTACCAATATCCGACTCATTATCCGATCCGAATCATGACATTTTTCGGATATTCGGTATCCGAATCATTATCCGACTCATGGTACATTTCGGTGATTCAGATTTTGAATCAAACGGATTTTGGCGTTTTTTCGGTGAATCGGATTCTGGATCATTTGGATTTTGACGTTTTTTCGGTAAATCGGATTCTGGATCATTCGGATTTTGACACATTCTCGGTGATTCGGATTTTGGATCATTCGGATTTTGACGTTTTTTCGGTGAATCGGATTTTGAATCATGAAAATTTCGGTTCATTCGCATGGATATCCGAAAATGAGTGAGTCGGATCCAATGTATAGTGACTAAGGACTTAGCCATTATACATAACTTTGAAGCTTTGAAACCTAAACTTCTCGGATAAGTCAGAAAAGACCGAAGCTGCAAAATCACAAAATCAGCTAAAAATCATTGATTACGCTCTGTCGAAAATTTCCGCAAACGCTATCATCTAGTTCTAAGGTGGCTCAGATATTCTGTAAACTATGGCAGGTTTGGTGGTTTACCTTAAAATAAATAGAAGCTTTCAAAGATACACAATACTGAAGATTACCACTGAATCATACCATATATATGAGCAAGCAGGCTTTGAAGCAAGTGGAAGGCAGCGTTAGATAGAAAAGACTTTGTTTCTTGAGACTAAAGGAAGAGGGGGGAAAACGAGGAAACAGGAGAGGAAGAAAAGGAGAACTGGGAGAAGAGGGATGAAGAAAGAGAGCGAAAGAGAGAAGCAGAAACAAGTAACTAAACAAAGGGGAGCTATCGGTGAAGCTACGCTCATTCGCCCTAAGAGCCACCGCAGTGCCAGTTGGGACCAGGGATGAGCGAAATTCCGCATTCCGATTTCCGATTTCCGCAGGTTTTTAGGCCTCGGAACTCCGCTTTCCGATTTCCGAAAAATGGGTGCGGAAGTCGGAACAAAATGCGAAAATAATCTTAACCTGCATACACTGACAGAATTTGACGAGTTGAGACTTACCAACTTCTATCCAAACCTGTTAGAGCGACTCAATTTTCATGGGCTCCAGGGATATGCGCAATTGGAACTTTGTTATTCGTTAGTCATTCAACGAGCAAAAACCCTTGTTAATCGTTAGTCGGAACCGTAATTCCTTAGAAATCCAGACTTTGACAAATGGCACTGCTAAAGCCGAAAAAGCAATCCTGAGTGAAAGAGAAAGAAGGCATGAATAGCTGCGTGGATTACCGAAACTTGATATATGTATCCTATAGAGAACAAAGTTTGAACCTTACAAGGGAAGTATAAAAAGTGTAGGTCGGATCTGTCAAAACGACTAGTATGGTTAGTATCTCTTCTGGCTCAATAGTAAAAATGCGAAGTATCCCGCCGCGAGCCGCAGGTTCAAAAAAGTACCCATCAGGCAATTTTTTTTGAGTTTCAAAAAATTCTCTCGGATTTAGCTCAAAAGTTGTATGTAGGGGTAATCTATGATGGTGAACACGAAACTGAAGTTCATTTGTCGAAATTCTGAGGTTTACTGTAGGTTACGGTAGGTAACATGTCATTTAGGGGTCAAAACCATTAGTATTTTGAAAGTCGACGAACGGACGATAAATTCGTATTCTCCACCCCGAATAACCCCCGTATACACATTTTGAGAAAAATCTGAGATTGTGACCAAACTACCGTATACCCACCGTAATCTACCGTAATCTGCAAAAAATCGATAAACGGTCTCCAGATTCGTGTTTACCACTCCAAACAATCCTCAGAGATTGATTATGAGACACACCTATCGAAGAAATACGGAAATTTCCGAAGTGGCGTTTTTCCCTCGAAATTTTCCCCGATTGGGAAGCTTCAAACGGAATGAGCCGAAAAGTTTTGAAAATCGACTAATAAATTACAGAATCGTGATCAGCGCCCCAAAAAACCCCCCTCGGAGAATTTTAAGTCAAATCTGGAACATTTTAAAATGTTCGTTCACCTGAAATTTGCTCAGGGTGGTAGTTTTGGGTGCTGAACACATTTATGAGGTCCGTTTCTGGATTTTCCGAAGAATAACGCGCTTTTTGGAAGGTACAAAAAGCACAAAAAATGAGCTTTTTAGGCTTGTAACTTCTTGGAACCTGCGGCTCGCGGCGGAATACTGCGCAGTTTTACTATTGAGCCACAAGAGATACTAACGACACTAGTCGTTTTGGCAGATCAGACCTACGCTTTGTATATGTACTTCCCTTGTTAGATATACACATAATTCACGGCCTCGATGAGAGCTCACTATCCAGGGGTGTGCGTTTTTCGGGTTTCATCCTTCTGGCAAGAGTATTCATTGTCGAGAAAGATCGAGAAAATTGAGGAGTTCACGATTTTTTTCGCTTTAGGATACGTGCGATCAACCGAATGATGATCGTGACCTGGTGGCAGTGCATGCTAAAAAAACGTCCTATGTACTCAATGCTTCGCTTCACCGAAGGTAGATGCAGTGCAGGCGACCTTCAGACACTTTGATCCGTTATAGGCTGACTCAAACAACACGCCGCTCAACCCCCAACTAGAACGCCTGCGTCGTCAGCGAGATAGTGGAAGTGGAGCCTAAAATTCGAAGTTCTATTGCTTGCAGTAGTGACTGTCGCGATCGAGCAGCTATTTTATAGCCGGGCAATAAGCCGCTTTTAGGAAGACGCGAATCTTAAAGACTCGGGCAATGAGCCCCTCTGAATTTTCTTGACTGAGCGTGAAGCACAAACTCTCCGTTCCCGACGCGCCGTGCAGCCAGTGCGCCGAGCGCCGTCTGGAGCCTTCACGTCTGAAGCCTTCAGCGGCTGGGTGGTCCAAGTACAACAAACTGGGTAATTTAAACAACGGCATTGCCAACATCTGGGTCATGTTTTAAAGGCACAGTCCAACCTCAAAATCGATTTTTTGTTTTCCTGCCTATCTTGGAGAAAATTTCACGCTGATCACAATGGTGTCTCTAGAATCGCTCAGAACTCACTACGAACGGAGCTATGGCCCCTCGAAAATCTCGATTTTGAACGGCTAGAAATTCGCGGACGAGTTGTCTCGAGCCTGATTTTCCTCGTTATACGCAGCCATCGTTCTGAAACAGGTCACAATATAAAGCCGGACCAAAAACAAATCGAAGAACATAGGTTTTGAATAAAATCATTCGCGCGGCTCTTCCCTATTGAGGTCGGAAATCTGGCAGTGGGCGTTACCCATTTTTTCTTTCAAGGGGGCGTGGCCGACTTTTTCCTGGCTTTTTCTCGCTTATTTGAGTGAATTGAGATTTCGCGCTTGGCAGGGTTGTTATAGGCGGCGACCGGGCCCTAATATCAAAAATTGGACTGTGCCTTTAAGAGTGCTTACCTCTGGAAATGGGCGTGGTTGCCGTCGAGCCTCATTTTTCGATGCGATTCCCGTACGCGTTGGACACTATCTCGCCCTTCTCCTCGCGATATGCACGCTCTCGTGTCAGCAGGGCAAGCACATGTGTTTCAATGGAAAATGGGCCAATCGGCGTGAGCGTCGAGCTACTTTTTGTCTGAGACGACCCGCGGCCATCGAGAGCGACAATGCATATCAGGTATATCTACTTTCGGTAGATATTGATGGTAAAGACTGTTTTGCGTTGCTTGTCGCTAGAGGTATGATCCCGGCCTTTGTATTAACATGGCGCGTCACACACGAGAACTGGTGCGTGCCTCAGACATATGTAACTATTAATTGTCGTCTCTGCAAAAAATTGTTCCAATCGAATGACTGATTCGAATTCTGTTTTCGAATATTGTAGAGCTCATGTTCACATAAAGCTATGGACGGCTTTCTAAGGTATATTTCTGAGAAAAATTTTTTAGAGTTCTTGAATACGACTGCGTAGAATGTTCTTAGAATGGCTTCGCGGCTTTTAGTGCAAAAAACTTGTTCAGATTCGAAAACTGGTTCAGGATTTTTTATCAGCTGTACAGTTTTTCAGAGAATCGCCATCAGAACAATTAGGGTTTTCTGCGACAACGACTAAATCTCACCACTTGAGGGGTATAACGCTTTTGCTTAGGCCGTAGTTATACACCGGCGGAACGCTGCGGAAATAGCGAGAGAACTACCACCTATGTGCGCCCCAACTCTACTGAGGCATGCCAAAAGGAACAGTTGTCCCAGAAAAACGCGCCGGAAAACCGCATTGAGCAGTCATACATGCCGCAGCACTGTATACTGTTTCCTGGCGGGACCTACCCTGTTGGACATTTGCCAACTTCCATCAGCTGATTATTTTTCAGATCTAAATTTGTTGAAATATCACCAAAACGACATAATGAGCACTTCTATGACAAGAGCAGTACACATATAGTAACTTTCTGCAATGACCAAGTAATAGAGGCGTGAAATATCGATCAAAAACTATTTAAGCGTCCGAAAATTCTGTCTGCAATATTGCGTCAAAGACGTAAAAGACGCAATATTGCAGACGAGTCCCTGATCCACACAGCAAGCAGCGGCAATGTCATTGCGGGACGTTTTCATTCCGCTGGTGTGTAACAAGGGTCTTAGCACCGAAGCGATTCCTCGCCCAACATAGCGCGACGTCATCTTGGGGCCATAATTATTTATATCCAAGGCGTGAGAAGTCGTTTAGCTAGAATTGGTAGTGACAGTAGGTAATATCTTAATATCCTGGGCCACCTAGGCATGTGTATAGGTATCCGGAACAACCAACGGCGAAATATTTGTCAAAAATGGTGCGATCCCCGATGATAGTGAATAATGATTTTCTAACGAATTTTTGGATAGTTCACGAAATTTTCGAAAATTGTTAGTCGTTAGCCTTTAGACGTAACCCCAAAAAAGCCCGTCGGTCGTTTGAGTCGCTAATCGTAAGTCGCTATTATGCACATCCCTGGAGTGATCCTCATGAGATCATAAATCTGATTAGTAACGGTTCAGTGGTAAGGATGGATAAGTATCTGGGAAACAATGGTCTGGTGCATTTAGACCCGAGGTTCAAGGATACATTTTCCGATGCCAGCAGCGAGTAAACTTTCTTCCGTTTTCCGATTCCGAAATCCGATTTCCGCATATTTCGGGCCTCGGAATTCCGCTTTCCGACTTCCAAAATTTCAAAACTTGTTCCGATTTCCGATTTTCGATTTCCGAAATTTTAATTTTGTTTCGATTTCCGATTTTCGAAATTTCAATTTTGTTCCGATTTCCGTTTTCCGAAATTCTAAATTTTTTCCGCTCATCCCTGGTTGGGACCGAAAATCGCTCCGAGCGAGACTGCTGTCGCCCGAAACGATGGCTGATTTTCGCTCGGAGCGGTGAGACTGCGGCGCTCGAATCGCTCTCCGGTCCCGCTCCGAGCGGTGGTTTGCCTAAGTGCGTGCGTGTTTTTTCTGTACTGAATTGCAAAGCATTGCAGTAAACTGACAAGGGACGACCCCCGGGGGGAGGAGTCGTCCTAAAAAAAAGTTTTTCTGGGAGTTGTGGATGACGGATAGAGTAACAATAATCTATGTTCGGTTTTTCCTGCGGGCCTTCCGATACTCCGGAAAAAAAGAAAAATCATTTGAAACTACCTGTAACCTCATACTCGGAGCAGCTGGAGTGAGTTCATATGCTCGGAACACACTAAGTTACAATAAAATTGCCCTATACAAGGTTTGACAGTTTGATTCTGGCCCATTCGTTAGATATAATCGGTTTCGAGTTCTCTGTGCATTTCATTCTTCGTATCACTTGACTGAAGTTGTCCAAGCCACTGTGCAGGGATGATCGAGAGGATAACGATGGTGAATGCTAAACTACGAAGGGATGCTGGGTTGCGGGTTCGATTCCCGCAATGCATTTTCTGAAAAAATTGTTTTTCATTCATTTGATTGTTTATCCACGAGGTTTCACATTCACATTTTAACTTGCTATTTCCAATCTTACTGGATTTACAACTTCTATCGCGTGAATCCGTGTAGTATATGAGCATTTCCTCCCCTCACTCAAAACTTATCCTTCTCACCTTCCTGTGCTAGCATTTCGGGTTCATTGAGAAATATTGTATGTGAAAATCTTGTAACTTTATGTTATTTTCTCGAATAAAGAAAATTTTCTTGAACACATCAAAGTCGTCTGCGAATCATCGCAGAAAAAGCATTGCCAATGTAAGAAGCAAAACGATGAACCCTTTCTTGAAAAATTATCATCATGGCCGCAGTTTCCATTCTCAGAAGGCGACAATCGGTTGCCTAATACATCTGCTAACCCTTCATCGAAAACTACTAAACTTGGCTCGATCACGCAGAAATTTTTTTCGATTGTCTGGAGTTCGAGGGTGAGTGAGGGGGTGGGTGGGTATCAGCGATGTGCGTAATAGAAATTTTGTAATTCGTTAGTCGTTAGTCGTTCAACCGGCCAAAACCCTCGTTAGTCGTTAGTCGTTAATCGTTAGTCGTTGAAAATCCAGGCTTTGAAAACAAGCGCAACTGAGGCAGAAAAAAACCCATATGAATAGAAAAAAGGAAGGCATGAAGAGATGTATGTTTTTTGAAACATTCATGGCCATTAAAGATACAAATATTCCTTGTTAGAGAACCTAGTTCAAACTGCGAGCCTGTATATACAGAAATAAAAATACCTCCTTAACCACTCGGACATCGCTGCACGAAACCTTATACTCGAGAGTGTGCGTTTATCGATTTTTGTCATTTTTTTCGGTTACAAAAGGAACAAAATTGAAAACCGAGACAATCTAGAACTCTGTTTTTTTTTTGCAATGCAAAATTTGCCATTCTGCACTATATAATGCTATTTGAGATCTACCCGATAGTGACAACACAGAGAATCGCACCGACTCTGCACGAAATGTTCGTTGCTCAGCGTCGCGAGCCGAGCGCTTACGTGGTTTAGAGCTTGTACCCATAATGTGGAAAGGTCGGAAATTAGCAGTGGAAATTTTACCCCTGAGAGGTCGTAGCACCACTTTATAGAAACCCGATATCTCAAATTTATGACTGAATATCGAAGGACGGCACCCTTTACAATCCAATCATCGGATGCGGTTCTTGTAGTTGTGGCCTGCAGGCACCGCTCCATCTCATCACCTCTGATAGTGCCCTCCGCAAACATCTTCGCTGGAGCCGGTCAGTGCCGGAACTGGTTCAGTGAGCCTACCATAAAGTAGCGCGACCGACACGAAGTCGCATAATTCTGCGCCTAACCTTGCGTAACGTTCGATTGAGATTTTAATATGGGGGTTCCAGAACTGCGAAGCTGTGTCAGTAGATATAATAAACACTGAAAGCTACGGGTATTCTTGAACCATTCAACTAGAACAACCAACAGCGCAATATGTCTATCCTGGTGTAATCCCTGGGTTAGAGCGCGATTTGAATGATTATTGACTTTCTAACGAATTATGGGATTGATTACGAAAATATTTTTATTTTCGTTAGGCGTTAGTCGTTAGTCGTAACAGCCAAAAAGCCCGTTAGTCGGTAAATTCGTTAGTCGTTAGCCGTAATTACGCACATCCCTGGTGGGTATGGGCGAAAAAAAGTTTTTCTTCCATATTGATCCAAGTAAAGCAGATTGAAGTAGATGGGTGTTAGATGTATGTAGTAGTCAGCCAATTTTCGCTTCTGAAATACCGAAACCACAGCCCTGGTGGACGGTTGAAGAGAATGAGCCCGCTGATTTTTCATGTTTTTCCGATTTTTCGCTCTACCGGGTGGTCCATAGGTAAAACCCAACGTACATTTCTGTTACTATATCCATCCCCCACAACTTTCAGAAGAACTTTTTTATGACGTCTCCAACCGCGGGGGGGGCCGTCCCTTGCGAGTGAGGTTCATTTCATTCAATGTTTTCGAGGTGCGAAGACTCGTGAACGCGTCGTTTAGCGAGTTTCCGGAACATGGCTTCAGCTTCCTGTGTCTCTTATCAGTGTTTAACATATCCGTTATCATTCAAGCGACGCTCATTCTTGTCGGCTAAGAAAAAGTCTTTTCTGCGTTTTCAGCACTGACGACAGAATTTATTGTAAACCCATCAATTCTTTTTGAGATAGTTGTCACATTCCCATTAAATGTGGAGTGAGCTCAAATCTCTATTAATAGTGTCATTCATCCACGAACCATGATTAGCTAGGGGCCTAAAATTGCCGGCAGTAGCGCGCGGTAATAGAACCTCATTTTGACAAGTTTGAGATACGTGGCTACAACACTCCTCATGGACCTCCCGCTGTTAACTCCGGCCACCAATCAGCATATTCATCAGTTGCGTGCAATCATTTCGGCCTCCGATATTGCGAGATGAGAATATTTGATGTCTTAACATAATCTTCTGTGTAGAGTGGGCGGTTGCTTTTCACTGTTGCCATTGAAAGCTCAACTTATTTCATGCGTATATTTCTCTATCTGTATGCATTCAAGCATATAACCAACTCACTGTGATACACATCTCATGCCAATTCCTTCAGGTCATGCGGTCAGTGAAAGTTGGGGTGACACGACAAATTGAGAAACGCGAAAAGCCACCAACTGGTAGAAAACTGTCTACAACATCGAAAGGAACTGTTCACTCAGCTCAAAGTCAACCACTCGAAAACTCAAATCCTGCATATTCCAGGTGAGCGAGAATGAACGCAAACATTTCTTGTTTCATGCGGTCTTGAATAGCGTCTTCAGGAAGGAGTTAAAGGAATACAGGCAAATGTTCAACATGTTCGACACAGATGGATCGGGCGCTATTGGTAATGAAGAGCTGAAGCAAGCAATGCTCAGCATAGGAATGCACGCCAACGAGGCTGAAATCGATAACGTGATAAAGGAGGTAAAGTGACCAGCTATAATTCTTTCAGTCCTCAGCTACTAAATACAAAACACCCGCGTCATCATTTGTAAACCATGAAAGTTCTTGACGAATAAAAGCCTGGCGAATAAAAGTCCAGCGTTCAACGACGAGATTTCATGATTCCGAACGCGCAGTCGTATTCGCGATTCTTAAAGACAGCAAACACGCTCGAAAAAGTCGTTGAATCAACTACGTTACTCGTATCGTATGGCTCCTAGTAGAATGCTCACGCAGTTGGAAGCGACAAAAACGAGTCAAAAGTACTAAATTTGAGCAACGCAAATCGAAAAATTTCTGCGAATCCGAACCAAAATACAAAGTCGTCCATATTGATCGTTCCAATACGGCCCATTTAGTTGGTTTTTGATGCTTGCAACGAGGTGAACGTTTCAGTACAGGCTGTAAGAGTATATCAGTTTCTCTATCCTAACCGTTTTGTTGCTTATATTCGCTGTTTCAACCGCGGGCTGAGCAACTCGTCCACTTTCACGCGATAACGAAAACAACCATTATTACTCTATTTGCATACAGTTTTTGATGAGTTTTCCGCTAGTTTCCCATACAACCAGCCCAGTACCCTCGATTTAAGTCATAAAATCGATATCATTCTTGATCGTGTCTGCTGCCTTTAAAGGCACAGTCCAAGCTCATTGGCGAAATTTGAGGTTTCCACATAATTGTGAAGTAAACCCATCCCCTATAACACCTGCCAAGTGCGAGCTCTCGATTCCTGCGAATAAGTGAGATATAGGAGGAAGCCACCCTAGGGCGCCCACACCCGGAAGCCACTTTGGCACGCCCCTTATACGATCTTTCGAGCTCAACAGCGGCAAGAAGGGCGATGGTATTAGACCAGTAGCCCCGTTCTTCCCTTCATTCTCAGCCTCTCTCTTTATTCAGGTTGGCTCGCATAAATCCGTTGCGATTGACGGAAGCTATGAGCATCGGACAACTCGTCCACCATGCTTCCCTAGCTCAATTTTTGAGGGGCCATTGATGCGTTCCTAGGGGGTCTTGAACGATTTCAGAGACATCATTGGAATCAGCGTGAGACCGTTTTTAAAGGCAAGGTCAGGTCAAATTTTGACACTACCGAAATTTGGGTCCGAAATTTGGGTTAAATAGATTAGGCTGGCCTAGCTGAACATCGTCTGAACGTTTCACCAACTCTGAGTCCTTAGTTCTGGAGAAAACAGCCTCAAAGTCAGGGATTACGGTATTCACAGCATGATAATCATGGCTTGAATGACCGATAATTACACAGCACTTTTGAAGAATGCGTGGAGAACCGCTAAAATATTGACGATGGCCACACTTTTCTGACTTTTCTGGATCATCGGCTAACGGAAGTGGCTGGAATAACTTGAAGAAGACCGGTTTTTACGCAGTTTTCGGATGTTCCCTGGGACTACGTGTAGCAAGAGCACCGATTTAGCGGGAAATCTCAAAATCGAAATTCTGCCCGGACCCTGCCCTTAAGATAGGCAAAAAAACAGAAGTGCGATTTCGAGGTTTGACTGTGCCTTTAAAGGCACAGTCCAAGCTCAGAGGTAATTTTTGATATTATACTCCGGCCGCCGGGTTCAGCAACCCTATCAAGCGCGAAATCTCAATTTGCTTGAATACGCGAGAAAAAGCGAGGGAAAAAGTCGGCCACGCCCCCTTGAAAGAAAAAATGGGTGACGCAATCCGACGAGCTTCCGATCTCAATAGGGAAGAGAAGCGCGACTGATTTTATTCAAAATCTATGTTCTTCTATTTGTTTTCGGTCTACCTTTATATTGTGACCTACTCCAGAACGATGGCTGCGAATAACGAGAAAAAACAGGCTCGAGACAACTCGTCCGCAAACATCTCCCCGTTCAAATTCAAAATATTTGAGGGGCCATAACTCCGTTCATATTGAGTTCTGAGCGATTCTGGAAACACCATTGTGATCAGCGTGCAATGTTCTCCAAAATAGATCGGAAAGCGAAAGTCGTTCCCGAGGTTGAACTGTGTCTTTAAGCTACTTACACTCGGCAAGGATCGCACTAATACTTGAGGTTCCTTACCAAGCTTTGACGCTAACTCGCTGCACCTATGTGATAACCGAGTTGTACCGGGTGTGCGCCAGCTCACAAAAAGAAGTGCAAAGAAAGAATCAGTGCTACCCGTGCCGACTGTACGTGTCAAACGGAAGTTTGCACGAAAGGCTTCGGCTTACCCGTAGGCGGAAGCCTCCGAAAATGCTCAACGATTGCGGCTATGTGACTGTTTAGTGCGAAGGTTGAGGCAGATGAAAAGCTTGCAGTGTGAAAAAAGGGGGAAACAGGTAAATGCTAGTAAAAAAGATGGGTAAAATCAGGTAGGTCAGAAGGCAGATAAGCAGGTTCCGCATGATTCGGACTGCTGTCAAATAGGACGGTAGACGCGACAGAATAGGAGGCTAACAGACGGACAACGGGCGAAAACGCCGTAACCACAGTATCGCTAATCGGAAACGGAATCTGGGGTGATAGTAATCTAATCAAACCTCTATATTAAGCAAGGTCACTAACCTGGAAGTTACAAGGAGGTACGCTGTGTACCTTATTCGCAGATTCTGATATTCGTACTCGTGTCTTGCTGTAAACACCACTTGTGTTCCATAACTCCTTCCCATATGTTGCTGGAGACGCAGTTTGGAATTCGGGAATTCCTTTATTGGCCCTACATTACATCTTCTAACAGAAACTATACGTTACGAGGATGTTAACATCCATGTATTCACATTAATAAGCTACTATTGCACATATAAACTGGCAGATCGGTCGGGTTTGTAGTGATATAGTGCACTATTTTAAGAGTGCACCGATCGACGATTGCGAGTTAGACAGGAATGTCCTTCCGAGGACGTTTTCCTCTAACTGGTTTCTCTGACTGTTTTTGTAAAGGGAGGTACTGGTACGTTGATCATGCAATGAAAGAAAATGGTGTTGGTCGGTCAGTTCTGTGTGTTCGGTGTAATATAGGAAAACTTCAAAAACGATTTTGGCGCGAACTCCAAATCATTTTTACAGTGTATTCAAACTGATGTTTCTTTACAAATGAAGATTTTTTAGGGACTTGTCCGACGTTTTCTTTCACTAAAGAGGTCAAGCTATACAGAATATGCAAAAAACCTATGGTTTTATACGCGTAAGATCCCTCTAATATGGCAATTTTCCTCCTCTTTTTTTTCCTCCTGATTAGCATAATTCGCCCGCAGTTTCCTCATTTTCATTTCCATTCAGACACCTTCATTTAAAGTCTTATGAGCTCGTAATTTAGCATAAAACTCATTGAACGTTGCGCACATGTAGTTATAAGAAAAAAAACTAATTAGATAGTAGAAAGAAGGTATCAATTATGTTTGTCTGCGGCTACAAAAATTCTGCATTGATTACGCGCAAATTAGAAAAATGTGTCCAGATGGAGTAGGTGGCATTTCCAACATCTTTCTTAGTAACCAGGTACTATACTTAGTATCCGAATCAGTCCTTTTCGAATATCCGACCGGATATCCGAATCGAACCAATATCCGGGAAATTAAAAATTGGCATTATCTGAATTGAACCAATTCATCCGAAGGGTAAAGAATTCGGATAAAATTCGGGTAAAATTTTGGATAAAATCGGTTAATTTTTGGATGAAATCGTATAATTTTCGGGATAAAATCGGATAAATTGGGATAAAATTGCACCCGGCCGCGCCCATTATTCCGTACCGCCTTCTGTTTAGTACATCAACCCAGGGTTTTCCTCCTCCTTCCGAAATCGGAAGAGTAGTTGCGGCGCGGAAAAATGGGCGTGTTCAAGTGAAATGACCATGAGGCTAGCCATTCAGTGTGGAAGTTTTTTCTATAGCCGCTTTGCATACTATTCACTAGCTACATAGTTGTTCTGAAAAACCTGCGTATGGATGATACTGCGCCTCCGAACGACGATAGATTAATTGAAGATTTGTTTTCATATTTTTATTAATATGCATTTCTGAAGACTGATGTTCGTAGGTGAGCATGCTTCAAATGCAATAAAGTACTTCTGTTTCTTCAATTATGGATGTTTTCAAGAGGCTTGCCTTGAGCATCTGGTTCATTTTTTACCGTTTTGCCTCAACTGAACTTGGTTCCGAAAATATGTAGCCGAAGTTATCCGAAATTATCCGACAGGATATCTGTATCCGAATCATTGGAAAAATGACGTGATCTGAATCGATCCATTTTCCGAAAATTTGGAAAAACGCAATATCTGAATTCAACCAATCAATATCCGGAAAATTTTAAATCGGCAATATCTGAATCGATCCATTATTCGAACAATTATCTTCGAATAACAAGTATATCAGGTACTCTTGAAAGCGGCGAAAATTTCGTATAAGTCGGATGTTACTTTTTTCGAATGATCGACTTCTCGACTTATCCGAAAGTCGCCCTTTTTCGAATGATTGCCTTCTCGACTTATCCGAAAATCGCCCTTTTTCGAATGATCGACTTCTCGACTTTTCCGAAAATCGCCCATTTTCGAATGATCGACTTTTCGATTTAGCCAGATTTTCCACTTTTCGAATAGTCGTCTTAGTCGATTTAATCGAAGTCGACTTCTTTCAATCGGATGATGATTCGATCATTCGATTCGGCCCAAGTATAGTGGAAGGTATTATCTCCGAGTTAATTGGAGGGCTGTATGCCGGACCTAAGGGTGTGCTTAGTGAGACTATGTTTTTTGAATCGCTTTGTATTCGAAGGACATTTTTTTCGCGACTGTTTCTCAAAAACGCCTTCCGCGGCTAATAAGGGACCACTTCGAACATAAAATGGAGTTTTGAAAAACGGTCTTTTGAGGGTTGTAGAGGAGTTAAAAAGAAACAACTTGAGATTTTAAACCTTCACTCAGTCCTCTCGCGTAGATCAAAAACGATCAAAAAAGGAAAGAAACCAGAACGTTGGATTGGGAGGACGTAGCACAAATATGAGCTAGACAGTGGCCTTTAAATAATCTGAAAAAGTTCTCCTAAAAGTTTGAAGATGAAATCTAGCTAGGTTCTCGAGTTATGACTTGTTAATTGATCCCCTGAACAATGCTCGTTGCATTCAAATCACCGATCACTGCAATGTGATAGTCGGGGTGAGCTGGCAGCACACCGTGGCTCAGTAGGTTAGGCGTTGTATTACGAAGGGGGTTCGAATATGGTTCGAATACTGTGGGATCATTAATGCATTATGGCTGGTAGTAATGACGTTTGTATGTGTTCACCTTAGTTGTTTTGAGTTTTAACAGTGTCTCTTGTTTTTTATACCTCTTTTCTTACATCGCAGAGGTAACGTGATATAAACGGAGAACGTTTCATATCAATGTTAGAAATCATGGAAATTCGAAGGTTTCAACATTTGCTAGAATATCAAGAACTCTTCTTCCCACATATACCACAGAAAAATCGTCCTAAATTTCGGAGAAACACTTTAGGGGACTTATTTTAATATATGACGCTGGAAAAAAGTTCGGACAAAATGAAACTTCGTGGACTTGTTCCTTGATCAATGACCAATCTTTTTTTCAACAGAAATAATCATTGTAAACAGAAGTGGGTTTACCCAAACTACAAAATCCATTGAAGCAACCTAATACTTAAGCGCATGGCTCAAAGATTCAAGAAAAGTGTTTCGTTATCAATTCCGAAATTTTCAGTAGAACTGAATCTTGTAAAAACGCACTTTACAAGAAGACTACTTTTAGTCAGCCTGGCCATTCTGGATTAAATGTAGTTCTCTAGAGCCATTTTGGACGTAGAATCCGAGTATGCTCTTCGCAGCTTCTCGAAAAAAAAAGAAACCACTCTGGAGAAAGTTACAGGCGTTTTTTCAAGCCTAGCGGCAAGACAAGGGTACCCCCCAACAGAAAATTTTTGGGTGGTTTCGAAGAAATCTTCGGATTCGGCTCAAAACTTGTATGTAGGGGTAATCTAGGGTGCTGAATACGAATTTAGAGGTCGTTTGCCAAAATTCTGAGGTTTACTGTAGATTACGGTAGTTGTCATGACATAGAGGGCCTAAACCTACCTTAATAATTTGAAAATTGACAAGTGAACATCAATTTCGTATTCAGCACCCCGAATAACCCCCGTTCAGAAATTTTGAGTCAAATCTGAGACTTTGACCCAACTACCGTATACCCACCGCAATCTACCGTAATCTGTCGAAAATCGATAAACTGACCTCAGATTAGTCATGAGCACTCCAAATAACCTCCGAGAACAAAGCTTGGGTCACAAATTTTTTTCGACCTTTGGAGCCCCGTGAGGCTCAAAGCCATTTTTGGGGGTTCAAAGGTCAAAATTTTTTATGCTCAAACTCCGCCCCACGGGGTAATTTTGGGGCGCTGAACACGAATCTGAGGTCCGTTTCCTGTTTTTTCAGGGGCTTTCGTCAGGTTAGGGTGCATTGAATGGCATTTTACCTACCGCAACCCATTGTTTTAATGGTTTTTGATCTACCCGTGAGGACTGAGTGAAATTTCAAAATTTTAAATAGTTTATTTTCACGCCCTCTACAACTTTCAAAAGACCGTTTTTCGAAACTCCATTTTATGTTCAAAGTGATCCCTTGTAAGTGCGGCAAAACTTAGAGTAGTATTTTACAAGTAATGAAAGATCAAGTAACTGTACAAGTAATAGCAGAATAATCTCTATGTTTTCTTTATAAAATAGGTGCGAGTGGAAAATCTCAAGTTCTGTGCAGGTAGAACTTCGGAAATCAGCTAACGCCCACATTCCGTCTTTTTAGGAAGTTCCCAAGCGCGTTTAATGAAATATTTCTAGAATTCTACCTGCACAAATCCGAGATAGTTCTATCTGCTTTTCATCAAGAAATCATCGATATTGTTCTTCTATAACTTGCACAATTACCACTCGAAGTTTCGCCACACATTGCCGCGCGCGACGTTTTTGGGAAACAATGGCCGAAACGCTTTCCTTCAGATACAAAGCGATTTATGGAAACTTCGCCCCACAAAGCACACCCTTATGTGAACATTCGGGCTATGAATAAGACAGTTTTTTATGCTGAATCCTAAAAGGTCGTCGTGAAAAAAGATTACAAGCATCGAACGTTTTTTCTGCTAGGTTTGCCAAATGCTCCCCGTTTTTACAAAACAGTGCGCGCGTATTGCTTTCGGCCAAAGCTGGGAAAGCTCTTTTTAATTGAAGGCAGTGTTCACGATAATCTTCAATTTGGAGATTATTGGCGAAATCGATTATTTGACCCCCGGGTAAAACTAAAATGACGGAGACACTGAGAAAAACTGACCAGAAGGGCACCAATTCCTTTACTATCACCCCACAACTTTACTCTCACAGGAACTATTCGTTGCGACGATGAAGTATTTGGTGGACGCGTCCATTGCCATTTTCTGATTTGTATTACTCCGCCTCTTCCTTCGGACCCTAAAGAATACTGTTTTTCACGAAATATTCTTCTATTTTCGATTGACCAAATTTTCCATCAGTGACAACCACCATGAACATGTTCATCCAATCGGACAATTAGTCCAGGCCAGAAAATAGTGTCACTAAAATACGACGTTTTGATGCGTTTCTCGCCGTTTCTTCGTAATTTTGGTAACACTTGGGGCCAACGCTTCGTTTTATGTAAAAAAACTCGGAAATGAAAATCATCGTGAACACTGCCTTTGAATAATCGGTGATAATCGGTGGAATGTGAAAAATCTATTGTGTTATAGTATCTGTAATTAGAACGAGTGGTTTCGTCAGCGCAGAAAACGCTTTTGTGTCTATTGAAAGCAATGTATTTTTTGTAGGCGTTTCTGAAAAAAATGGGTATCGCCTTCTTAGTATTCTGTGGTGGTATGCAATGAAGCATTTATCCGAGGGAATGAGCGGTCTAGTGGAAATATTTAGCCGCTCATCAGCTTCGAGCGGCACAATGAACTAAATTCCAGCCGCTAAGCCGTTTTCTTTCTAGCGACAATGCAAGGATATCGTAGATAAAAAAGAAGAAAACATCTTATCTCATCTCTGAAGATAAAATACGACACTGATATTATCAAATCACCGTTAACCTTAGCCATTTCATCATTCGGAGCTATGCTATGGAAATTGAGCCACCGCTCAACAGTTTCCAGAGCTACCAAATTTAACCTCATCACGAGCATGAGGTAAAATATTTCCAGCGCACCTCCTGTTCATCTCAACAGGAGTTACAAGCCAGTGAACTTCTGTTTCAGTCTTATTTTCTCAGCATAAACTCTTCTCTAGTTTTTCTGATCATGAAAGTAGTTTTTTCCTTTCCAAAGACTATAGTTTGGGCACTTTAGCTATCTAGAATACGCTCAGAACCATCCGAGAATTTAAAGTTTACTTCCGTGGCCGCTGACAAAGACTGCTGCCACAGAGTAGTTTGAATTTTGATAGAGTCGAGCTGTTGAGTCAATACAAAGTGAAGAATAGGTATCTCCCACCCCGCAACGTCAGTTGGGATCGGTTCCTGTTCTCAATATAATTTACAGCAACGAACTACCTTTTTGGCGGCTTATCTATGCCGACCAAACTTTATTTCCCTCCTCAAATATGGTTTCACCGTGTTCTCCCCCCCCCACCCAATCTCAAGATATTTCCCACCTCCAGCTTCACGGTAATCCCCTCCCCATCCCAAGTTCCACAGCATTCCACCACCCAAACATTCTCACCCTTCAGCGGTATTTCTCCCACCACAACATTTTGTCCCACGTTATTACCCACACCTGATCCTAAGGTATTTCTTACCAATCCGACCTCACTCTCCATATCCGGCTCTACGGTATTTTCCACCCCATACCCGATAGATAACACGGTATTCCCACCACAACCTAACCCACGGTATTTCCAACCTTCCTCACACCCGGTCCTACGGTATTTCCCTACCCTAAACCCGCTCCCACGGTATTCCCCCCTTGAACCCGGCCCCGCGATACTCCCTTGCATCTGACTCAAAAGTGTTGCCCCACTGCCGCACCCGGTCACACGCTATTTTCCTCCCCACACTCGGTTCCACGGTAACCTTCCCCGCTACACCGGGTCCCACGGTATTCCAATCTATAACCCGGTCCCGCGGTATTCCCCTGCATCTGACTCAAAAGTATTTCCCCACTGCCGTACCCGGTCACACGGTACTTCCCTTCCCACGCTCGGTCCCACGGTTACCCTCCGCGCTACACCCGGTCCCACGGCATTCCCCCCACACCCAGTTTCACGGTATTCCTCCCTACCCTATATGTACACCTTGTCACATAGTGCTCACCCTTCACCGTGTCCAATGATATCCCCCTACACCCGATTCAAAGCCCCCCCCCCCCCTACCCGGTCCCCCCCTTACACCCGGTCCCTTGGTATTTTTCTGCCCACACCCGGTCCCACGCTATTTGTCGAAATCCGATCCCACGGAATATCCAAAATTCTATCCCACTGTATTGCCCCGCGTCCGATTTAAATGTATTTCCCCACCTCCACACCTGGTTACACGGTATTTCCCTCCCACACTCGGTTCCACTGTATTTCTCCCCTACGCTCGGTCCCACTGTTTCCCCATACCCCCTGTCTATCCCTCCCCACACCGATCTTTCCCGCGTACTCTGTTCCACAGAATTTCTCTCTTCATAGCCGGTTTTCCAGTGCGTTTCACTACCCCACACACACACACACACACACACACACACACACACACACACACACACACACACACACACACACACACACACACACACACACACACACACACACACACACACACACACACACACACACACACACACACACACACACACACACACACACACACACACACACACACACACACACACACACACACACACACACACACACACACACACACACACACACACACACACACACACACACACACACACACACACACACACACACACACACACACACACACACACACACACACACAGACACACACACACACACACACACATACACACACACACACACACACACACACACACACACACACACACACACACACACACACACACACACACACACACACACACACACACACACACACACACACACACACACACACACACACACACACACAGATGGTGTTTCAATCAGTATCCCCGTTCTTCCCTTTATGTTCAGTCTTTCTATGTATTCAGGTCAGCTCGCATATATTGGTTGCAAATGACGGAAGTTACAAGCCACGGACAACTCGTCCACTATGCTTTCGCAGCTCAATGTTTGAGGGGCCATAACTCCGTTGCTAGGGGGTCTTGTGCGATTACAGAGACATCATCGAAATCAGCTTGGGACCGTTTTCAGGATAGGCAAAAAAACAGAAAAACGATTATGAGGTTGGGCTGTGCCTTTAAGGAGCATGCAGCGTTGCAGTGACCGGCTAGACGTTGTCCTGCGAGACCTTTGATGCGTGGACAAACCATGCCGCAGCGTCGCACACCAGGGCCAGTAGCAATCCTGGTAGCAGCTACCGGCTGTCACTGCGTGGTGACTGTGTCAATCACTGATTGGCTATCAATATGAACGAGCCGCCACAGAAATGCACCGGCGGCGCTCAAGTTAATGACCATTGCAGTCAGCTTGCCGGCTGGCGGGAGCAATTTTTCCTTGCCTACCTACACAACGAGATAGGCCGCCGTGCTCTGCTGGGGTGATAAGTGGACAGCGGACTGGTCGGTTCGCAGGCGCTCCAGTGCCCTTTCTTGGAGCGCACTTGCTTCAAAAAGTCAGCACCATTGGACGTGCTCGACCCTATGACCGCGGTATCGACCCAGCTCCTCTTCGGTGCGCGCGCTATTTCTCTTTCCTCTGCGGCGGTGAGCGAAGTCACCACCCGTTCCTTGCAGTCAGCCACCTCACAAAAGAACGCTCACTGCTTCCAGGTAGCTGACTGCAATGGTCATTAACTTGAGCGCCGCCGGTGCATTTCTGTGGCGGCTCGTTAATATTGATAGCCAACCAGTGATTGGCACAGTCACCACGCAGTGACAGCCGGTAGCGGCCACCTTCCGGGAGGATTGCTACTGGCCCTGGTGTGCGACGCTGCGGCATGGTTTGTCCACGCATCAAAGGTCTCGCTGGACAACGTCTAGCCTGTCACTGCAACGCTGCATTCTCCTTAAAGGCACAGTCCAACCTCATAATCGTTTTTCTGTTTTTCTGCCTATCTTGAAAACGGTCCCAAGCTGATTCCGATGATGTCTCTGTAATCGCACAAGACCCCCTAGGAACGGAGTCATGGCCCCTCGAACATTGAGCTGCGAAAGCATAGTGGACGAATTGTCCGTGGCTTGTAACTTCCGTCATTTGCAACCAATATATGTGAGATGACCTGAATACATAGAGAGACTGAACATAAAGGGAAGAACTGGGATACTGATTGAAACACCATCTGTGTGTGTGTGTGTGTGTGTGTGTGTGTGTGTGTGTGTGTGTGTGTGTGTGTGTGTGTGTGTGTGTGTGCGTGTGTGTGTGTGTGTGTGTGTGTGTGTGTGTGTGTGTGTGTGTGTGTGTGTGTGTGTGTGTGTGTGTGTGTGTGTGTGTGTGTGTGTGTGTGTGTGTGTGTGTGTGTGTGTGTGTGTGTGTGTGTGTGTGTGTGTGTGTGTGTGTGTGTGTGTGTGTGTGTGTGTGTGTGTGTGTGTGTGTGTGTGTGTGTGTGTGTGTGTGTGTGTGTGTGTGTGTGTGTGTGTGTGTGTGTGTGTGTGTGTGTGTGTGTGCGGACAGAGCGCCGCGAACCCCCGGCTTATAGTTCCCGGACAAAGTGCCGCGAAGCGGCGCTTTGGCCGGGGTTTTCCTGATCGTGAGAGATTTAATTTGTTCAGAAAGCCACAAAGTTTCCGGACAGAGCGCCGCGAAGCAGCGCATTGGCCGGGGTTTTCCTGATCGTGAGAGATTTAATTTGTTCAGAAAAGGCACAAAGTTTCCGGGCAGAGCGCCGCGAACCCCCCGGCTTATGGTTCCCGGACAAAGCGTCGCAAAGCAGCGCATTGGCCGGGGTTTTCCTGATCGTGAGAGATTTAATTTGTTCAGAAAAGGCACAAAGTTTCCGGACAGAGCGCCGCAAACCCCCCGGCTTATGGTTCACGGACAAAGTGCCGCGAAGCGGCGCTTTGGCCGGGGTTTCCCTGATCGTGAGAGATTTAATTTGTTCAGAAAGTCACAAAGTTTCCGGACAGAGCGCCGCGAAGCAGCGCATTGGCCGGGGTTTTCCTGATCGTGAGAGATTTAATTTGTTCAGAAAAGCCACAAAGTTTCCGGACAGAGCGCCGCGAAGCGGCACGAACCTCCCGGTATATGGTTCCCAGACAAAGCGCCGCGAAGCGGCGCTTTTACCGGAGTTTTCCTGATCGTGAGAGATTTAATATGTTCAGAAAAGCCACAACGTTTCCGGACAGAGCGCCGCGAAGCGACGCGAACCCCCCGGCTTATGGTTCCCAGACGAAGCGCCGCGAAGCGGCGCTTTGGCCGGGGTTTTCCTGATCGTGAGAGATTTAATTTGTTCAGAGAAGCCACAAACTTCCGGACAGAGCGCCGCAAAGCGACGCGAACCCCCCGGCTTATGGTTCCCAGAAAAAGTGCCACCAAGCGGCGCTTTGGCCGGGGTTTTCCTGATCGTGAGAGACTTAGTTTGTTCAGAAAAGGCACAAAGTTTCCGGACAGAGCGCCGCGAAGCGGCACGAACCTCCCGGTATATGGTTCCCGGACAAAGTGCCGCGAAGCGGCGCTTTAGCCGGGGTTTTCCTGATCGTGAGAGATTTAATTTGTTCAGAAAAGCCACAAAGTTTCCGGACAGAGCGCCGCGGAGGGGCACGAACCTCCCGGTATATGGCTCCCGGACGAAGCGCCGCGAAGCGGCCCTTTTACCGGAGTTTTACTGATCGTGAGAGATTTAATTTGTTCAGAAAAGGCACAAAGTTTCCGGACAGAGCGCCGCAAAGCGGCACGAACCCCCCGGCTTGTGGTTCCCAGACAAAGTGCCACCAAGCGGCGCTTTGGCCGGGGTTTTCCTGATCGTGAGAGATTTAATTTGTTCAGAAAAGCCTCAAAGTTTCCGGACAGAGCGCCGCAAAGCGGCACGAACCCCCCGGCTTATGGTTCCCGGACAAAGTGCCGCGAAGCGGCGCTTTGGCCGGGGTTTTCCTGATCGTGAGAGATTTAATTTGTTCAGAAAAGCCACAAAGTTTCCGGACAGAGCGCCGCAAAGCGACGCGAACCCCCCGGCTTATGGTTCCCAGACAAAGTGCCACCAAGCGGCGCTTTGGCCGGGGTTTTCCTGATCGTGAGAGATTTAATTTGTTCAGAAAAGGCACAAAGTTTCCGGACAGAGCGCCGCGAAGCGGCACGAACCTCCCGGTATATGGCTCCCGGACAAAGTGCCGCGAAGCGGCGCTTTGGCCGGGGTTTTCCTGATCGTGAGAGATTTAATTTGTTCAGAAAAGCCACAAAGTTTCCGGACAGAGCGCCGCGGAGCGGCACGAACCTCCCGGTATATGGTTCCCGGACGAAGCGCCGCGAAGCGGCCCTTTTACCGGAGTTTTCCTGATCGTGAGAGATTTAATTTGTTCAGAGAAGCCATAAACTTCCGGACAGAGCGCCGCGAAGCGACGCGAACCCCCCGGCTTATGGTTCCCAGACAAAGTGCCACCAAGCGGCGCTTTGGCCGGGGTTTTCCTGATCGTGAGAGATTTAATTTGTTCAGAAAAGCCTCAAAGTTTTCGGACAGAGCGCCGCAAAGCGGCACGAACCCCCCGGCTTATGGTTCCCGGACAAAGTGCCGCGAAGCGGCTTTTGGCCGGGGTTTTCCTGATCGTGAGAGATTTAATTTGTTCAGAAAAGCCACAAAGTTTCCGGACAGAGCGCCGCGAAGCGGCACGAACCTCCCGGTATATGGTTCCCGGACGAAGCGCCGCGAAGCGGCCCTTTTACCGGAGTTTTCCTGATCGTGAGAGATTTAATTTGTTCAGAGAAGCCACAAACTTCCGGACAGAGCGCCGCGAAGCGACGCGAACCCCCCGGCTTATGGTTCCCAGACAAAGTGCCACCAAGCGGCGCTTTGGCCGGGGTTTTCCTGATCGTGAGAGATTTAATTTGTTCAGAAAAGCCCCAAAGTTTCCGGACAGAGCGCCGCAAAGCGGCACGAACCCCCCGGCTTATGGTTCCCGGACAAAGTGCCGCGAAGCGGCGCTTTGGCCGGGGTTTTCCTGATCGTGAGAGATTTAATTTGTTCAGAGAAGCCACAAACTTCCGGACAGAGCGCCGCAAAGCGACGCGAACCCCCCGGCTTATGGTTCCCAGACAAAGTGCCACCAAGCGGCGCTTTGGCCGGGGTTTTCCTGATCGTGAGAGATTTAATTTGTTCAGAAAAGCCTCAAAGTTTCCGGACAGAGCGCCGCAAAGCGGCACGAACCCCCCGGCTTATGGTTCCCGGACAAAGTGCCGCGAAGCGGCGCTTTGGCCGGGGTTTTCCTGATCGTGGGAGATTTAATTTGTTCAGAGGATCCACAAACTTCCGGACAGGGCGCCGCAAAGCGGCGCGAACCCCCAACTTATGGTTCCCAGACAAAGTGCTACGCAAGCGGCGCTTTGGCCGGGGTTTTCCTGATCGTGAGAGATTTAATTTGTTCAGAAAAGGCACAAAGTTTCCGGACAGAGCGCCGCGAAGCGGCACGAACCTCCCGGTATATGGTTCCCGGACGAAGCGCCGCGAAGCGGCCCTTTTACCGGAGTTTTCCTGATCGTGAGAGATTTAATTTGTTCAGAAAAGCCACAAAGTTTCCGGACAGAGCGCCGCGAAGCGGCACGAACCTCCCGGTATATGGTTAACGGACGAAGCGCCGCGAAGCGGCCCTTTACCGGAGTTTTCCTGATCGTGAGAGATTTAATTTGTTCAGAAAAGCCACAAAGTTTCCGGACAGAGCGCCGCGAAGCGGCACGAACCTCCCGGTATATGGTTAACGGACGAAGCGCCGCGAAGCGGCTCTTTTACCGGAGTTTTCCTGATCGTGAGAGATTTAATTTGTTCAGAGAAGCCACAAACTTCCGGACAGAGCGCCGCGAAGCGACGCGAACCCCCCGGCTTATGGTTCTCAGACAAAGTGCCGCGAAGCGGCGCTTTGGCCGGGGTTTTCCTGATCGTGAGAGATTTAATTTGTTCAGAAAAGCCTCAAAGTTTCCGGACAGAGCGCCGCGAAGCGGCACGAACCTCCCGGTATATGGTTCCCGGACGAAGCGCCGCGAAGCGGCCCTTTTACCGGAGTTTTCCTGATCGTGAGAGATTTAATTTGTTCAGAGAAGCCACAAACTTCCGGACAGAGCGCCGCGAAGCGACGCGAACCCCCCGGCTTATGGTTCCCAGACAAAGTGCCACCAAGCGGCGCTTTGGCCGGGGTTTTCCTGATCGTGAGAGATTTAATTTGTTCAGAAAAGCCACAAAGTTTCCGGACAGAGCGCCGCGAAGCGGCACGAACCTCCCGGTATATGGTTAACGGACGAAGCGCCGCGAAGCGGCCCTTTTACCGGAGTTTTCCTGATCGTGAGAGATTTAATTTGTTCAGAAAAGCCACAACGTTTCCGGACAGAGCGCCGCGAAGCGACGCGAACCCCCCGGCTTATGGTTCCCAGACAAAGTGCCACCAAGCGGCGCTTTGGCCGGGGTTTTCCTGATCGTGAGAGATTTAATTTGGTCAGAGAAGCGTCAAAGTTTTCGGACAGAGCGCCGCAGAGCGGCACCAACCCCGGCTTATGGTTCCCGGACAAAGTGCCGCGAAGCGGCCCTTTGCCCGGGGTTTTCCTGATCGTGAGAGATTTAATTTGTTCAGAGAAGCCACAAACTTCCGGACAGAGCGCCGCAAAGCGACGCGAACCCCCGGCTTATGGTTCCCAGACAATGTGCCGCAAGCGGCGCTTTGGCCGGGGTTTTCCTGATCGTGAGAGATTTAATTTGTTCAGAAAAGGCACAAAGTTTCCGGACAGAGCGCCGCGAAGCGGCTACGAACCTCCCGGTATATGGTTCCCGGACAAAGTGCCGCGAAGCGGCGCTTTGGCCGAGGTTTTCCTGATCGTGAGAGATTTAATTTGTTCAGAAAAGCCACAAAGTTTCCGGACAGAGCGCCGCGAAGCGGCACGAACCTCCCGGTATATGGTTCCCGGACGAAGCGCCGCGAAGCGGCCCTTTTACCGGAGTTTTCCTGATCGTGAGAGATTTAATTTGTTCAGAAAAGCCACAACGTTTCCGGACAGAGCGCCGCAAAGCGGCACGAACCCCCCGGCTTGTGGTTCCCAGACAAAGTGCCACCAAGCGGCGCTTTGGCCGGGGTTTTCCTGATCGTGAGAGATTTAATTTGTTCAGAAAAGGCACAAAGTTTCCGGACAGAGCGCCGCGAAGCGGCACGAACCTCCCGGTATATGGTTCCCGGACGAAGCGCCGCGAAGCGGCCCTTTTACCGGAGTTTTCCTGATCGTGAGAGATTTAATTTGTTCAGAGAAGCCACAAACTTCCGGACAGAGCGCCGCGAAGCGACGCGAACCCCCCGGCTTATGGTTCCCAGACAAAGTGCCGCGAAGCGGCGCTTTGTCCGGGGTTTTCCTGATCGTGAGAGATTTAATTTGTTCAGAAAAGCCACAAAGTTTCCGGACAGAGCGCCGCGAAGCGCCACGAACCTCCCGGTATATGGTTCCCGGACGAAGCGCCGCGAAGCGGCCCTTTTACCGGAGTTTTCCTGATCGTGAGAGATTTAATTTGTTCAGAGAAGCCACAAACTTCCGGACGAAGCGCCGCGAAGCGGCCCTTTTACCGGAGTTTTCCTGATCGTGAGAGATTTATATTGTTCAGAAAAGCCACGAAGTTTCCGGACAGAGCGCCGCGAAGCGGCGCGAACCCCCCGGCTTATGGTTCCCGGACAAAGTGCCGCGAAGCGGCGCTTTGGCCGGGGTTTTCCTGATCGTGAGAGATTTAATTTGTTCAGAGAAGCCACAAACTTCCGGACGAAGCGCCGCGAAGCGGCCCTTTTACCGGAGTTTTCCTGATCGTGAGAGATTTAATTTGTTCAGAAAAGCCACGAAGTTTCCGGACAGAGCGCCGCGAAGCGACGCGAACCCCCCGGCTTATGGTTCCCAGACAAAGTGCCACCAAGCGGCGCTTTGGTCGGTTTTTTCCTGATCGTGAGAGATTTAATTTGTTCAGAAAAGCCTCAAAGTTTCCGGACAGAGCGCCGCAAAGCGACGCGAACCCCCCGGCTTATGGTTCCCAGACAAAGTGCCACCAAGCGGCGCTTTGGCCGGGGTTTTCCTGATCGTGAGAGATTTAATTTGTTCAGAAAAGCCACAAAGTTTCCGGACGAAGCGCCGCGAAGCGGCCCTTTTACCGGAGTTTTCCTGATCGTGAGAGATTTATATTGTTCAGAAAAGCCACGAAGTTTCCGGACAGAGCGCCGCGAAGCGGCGCGAACCCCCCGGCTTACGGTTCCCGGAGAAAGCGACTCGAAACGGCGCTTTGTCCGGGGTTTTCCTGATCGTGAGAGATTTAATTCGTTCAGAAAAGCCACAAAGTTTCCGGACAGAGCGCCGCGAAGCGGCGTGAACTTCCCGGCTTATATTTTGCAGGGGTTTTCCTGATCGTGAGAGATTTAGTTTGTACAGAAAAGCCACAAAGTTTCCGGACAAAGCGCCGCGAAGCGGCGCGATTCACCCGGCTTATGGTTCCCGGACAAAGCGCCGCGAAGCGGCGCGAATCCCCCGGCCTATGATTCCCGGACAAAGCGCCGCGAAGGAGCGCTTCTGCCGGGGTTTTCCTGATCGTGAGAGATTTATATTGTTCAGAAAAGCCACAAAGTTTCCGGACAAAGCGCCGCGAAGCGGCAGGAACCCCCCGGCCTATGGTTCCCGGACAAAGCGCCGCGAAGGGGCGCTTCGGCCGGGGTTTTCCTGATTGTGAGAGATTTATATTGTTCAGAAAAGCCAGGAAGTTTCCGGACAGAGCGCCGCGAAGCGGCGCGAACCCCCCGGCCTATGGTTAACGGACAAAGCGCCGCGAATTCCCCGGCTTATGATTCCCGGACAAAGCGCCACGAAGCAGCGCTTTGGCCTGGGCTTTCCTGATCGTGAGATTTATATTGTTCAGAAAAGCCACAAAGTTTCCGGACAAAGCGCCGCGAAGCGGCGCGAACTCCCGGCCTATGGTTCCCGGACAAAGCGCCGCGAAGCAGCGCTTCGGCCGGGTTTTCCTGATCGTGAGAGATTCAGTTTGTTCAGAAAAGCCACAAAGTTTCCGGACAAAGCGCCGCGAAGCGGCGTGAACTCCCGGCCTATGGTTCCCGGACAAAGCGCCGCGAAGCAGCGCTTCGGCCGGGGTTTTTCCTGATCGTGAGAGATTTAGTTTGTTCAGAAAAACCACAAAGTTTCCGGACAGAGCGCCGCAAAGCGGCGCGAACCAACCTATGGTTAACGCACAAAGCGCCGCGAATTCCCCGGCTTATGATTCCCGGACAAAGCGCCACGAAGCAGCGCTTTGGCCTGGGTTTTCCTGATCGTGAGAGATTTATATTGTTCAGAAAAGCCACAAAGTTTCCGGACAGAGCGCCGCGAAGCGGCGCGAACCCCCCGGCCTATGGTTCCCGGACAAAGCGCCGCGAAGCGGCGCGAATTCCCCGGCTTATGATTCCCGGACAAAGCGCCACGAAGCAGCGCTTTGGCCGGGGTTTTCCTGATCGTGAGAGATTTATATTGTTCAGAAAAGCCACAAAGTTTCCGGACAGAGCGCCGCGAAGCGGCGCGACCCCCCCCGGCCTATGGTTCCCGGACAAAGCGCCGCCAAGCGGCGCGAATTCCCCGGCTTATGATTCCCGGACAAAGCGCCACGAAGCAGCGCTTTGTCCGGGGTTTTCCTGATCGTGAGAGATTTAATTCGTTCAGAAAAGCCACAAAGTTTCCGGACAAAGCGCCGCGAAGCGGCGCGAACCACCCGTCTTATAGTTCCCGAACAAAGTGCCGCGAAGCGGCGCTTTGCAGGGTTTTCCCGATCGTGAGAGATTTAATTTGTACAGAAAAGCCACAAAGTTTCCGGACAAAGCGCCGCGAAGCGGCGCGAACCACCGGCTTATGGGCGGCGCGAATTTCCTGGCTTATGGTTCCCGCGAAGCGGCGCTTGGTCGGGGTTTTCCTGATCGTGAGAGATTTGATTTGTCCAGAAAAGCCACAAAGTTTCCGGACAGAGCGCCGCGAAGCGGCACAGACCCCCCGGCCTATGGTTCCCGGACAAAGCGCCGCGAAGCGGCGCGAATTCCCCGGCTCATGGTGCCTCGAGAAAGCGCCGCGAAGCAGCGCTTCGGCCGGGGTTTTCCTGATCGTGAGAGATTTATATTGTTCAGAAAAGCCACGAAGTTTCCGGACAGAGCGCCGCAAAGCGGCGCGAGCCACCCGGCTTATGGGCTGCGCGAATTTCCTGGCTTATGGTTCCCGCGAAGCGGCGCGTTGGCCGGGGTTTTTCTGATTGTGAGAGATTTAATTCGTTCAGAAAAGCCACAAAGTTTCCGGACAAAGCGCCGCGAAGCGGCGCGATTCACCCGGCTTATGGTTCCCGGACAAAGCGCCCCGAAGCGGCGCGACTCCCCCGGCCTATGCTTCCCGGCCAAAGCGCCGCGAAGGAGCGCTTCTGCCGGGGTTTTCCTGATCGTGAGAGATTTATATTGTTCAGAAAAGCCACAAAGTTTCCGGACAAAGCGCCGCGAAGCGGCGCGAACCCCCCGGCCTATGGTTCCCGGACAAAGCGCCGCGAAGCAGCGCTTCGGCCGGGGTTTTCCTGATTGTGAGAGATTTATATTGTTCAGAAAAGCCACGAAGTTTCCGGACAGAGCGCCGCGAAGCGGCGCGAACCCCCCGGCCTATGGTTAACGGACAAAGCGCCGCGAATTCCCCGGCTTATGATTCCCGGACAAAGCGCCACGAAGCAGCGCTTTGGCCTGGGCTTTCCTGATCGTGAGAGATTTATATTGTTCAGAAAAGCCACAAAGTTTCCGGACAAAGCGCCGCGAAGCGGCGCGAACTCCCCGGCCTATGGTTCCCGGACAAAGCGCCGCGAAGCAGCGCTTCGGCCGGGGTTTTCCTGATCGTGAGAGATTCAGTTTGTTCAGAAAAGCCACAAAGTTTCCGGACAAAGCGCCGCGAAGCGGCGTGAACTCCCCGGCCTATGGTTCCCGGACAAAGCGCCGCGAAGCAGCGCTTCGGCCGGGGTTTTCCTGATCGTGAGAGATTTAGTTTGTTCAGAAAAACCACAAAGTTTCCGGACAGAGCGCCGCAAAGCGGCGCGAACCCCCCGGCCTATGGTTAACGGACAAAGCGCCGCGAATTCCCCGGCTTATGATTCCCGGACAAAGCGCCACGAAGCAGCGCTTTGGCCTGGGTTTTCCTGATCGTGAGAGATTTATATTGTTCAGAAAAGCCACAAAGTTTCCGGACAGAGCGCCGCAAAGCGGCCATAACCCCCCGGCCTATGGTTCCCGGACAAAGCGCCGCGAAGCGGCGCGAATTCCCCGGCTTATGATTCCCGGACAAAGCGCCACGAAGCAGCGCTTTGGCCTGGGTTTTCCTGATCGTGAGAGATTTATATTGTTCAGAAAAGCCACAAAGTTTCCGGACAGAGCGCCGCGAAGCGGCGCGACCCCCCCCGGCCTATGGTTCCCGGACAAAGCGCCGCCAAGCGGCGCGAATTCCTCGGCTTATGATTCCCGGACAAAGCGCCACGAAGCAGCGCTTTGTCCGGGGTTTTCCTGATCGTGAGAGATTTAATTCGTTCAGAAAAGCCACAAAGTTTCCGGACAAAGCGCCGCGAAGCGGCGCGAACCACCCGTCTTATAGTTCCCGAACAAAGTGCCGCGAAGCGGCGCTTTTGCAGGGGTTTTCCCGATCGTGAGAGATTTAATTTGTACAGAAAAGCCACAAAGTTTCCGGACAAAGCGCCGCGAAGCGGCGCGAACCACCCGGCTTATGGGCGGCGCGAATTTCCTGGCTTATGGTTCCCGCGAAGCGGCGCTTGGTCGGGGTTTTCCTGATCGTGAGAGATTTGATTTGTCCAGAAAAGCCACAAAGTTTCCGGACAGAGCGCCGCGAAGCGGCACAGACCCCCCGGCCTATGGTTCCCGGACAAAGCGCCGCGAAGCGGCGCGAATTCCCCGGCTTATGGTTCCTGGACAAAGCGCCGCGAAGCAGCGCTTCGGCCGGGGTTTTCCTGATCGTGAGAGATTTATATTGTTCAGAAAAGCCACGAAGTTTCCGGACAGAGCGCCGCAAAGCGGCGCGAGCCACCCGGCTTATGGGCTGCGCGAATTTCCTGGCTTATGGTTCCCGCGAAGCGGCGCGTTGGCCGGGGTTTTTCTGATTGTGAGAGATTTAATTCGTTCAGAAAAGCCACAAAGTTTCCGGACAAAGCGCCGCGAAGCGCGCGAACCGGTTTATGGTTCCCGGACAAAGCGCAGCGAAGCGGCGCGAATTCCCCGGCTTATGATTCCCGGACAAAGCGCCACGAAGCAGCGCTTTGGCCTGGGTTTTCCTGATCGTGAGAGATTTAGTTTGTACAGAAAAGCCACAAAGTTTCCGGACAAAGCGCCGCGAAGCGGCGCGAACCACCCGGCTTATAGTTCCCGAACAAAGTGCCGCGAAGCGGCGCTTTGCAGGAGTTTTTCCCGATCGTGAGAGATTTAATTTGTACAGAAAAGCCACAAAGTTTCCGGACAAAGCGCCGCGAAGCGGCGGGAACCACCCGGCTTATGGGCGGCGCGAATTTCCTGGCTTATGGTTCCCGCGAAGCGGCGCTTGGTCGGAGTTTTCCTGATCGTGAGAGATTTGATTTGTCCAGAAAAGCCACAAAGTTTCCGGACAGAGCGCCGCGAAACGGCACAAACCCCCCGGCCTATGGTTCCCGGACAAAGCGCCGCGAAGCGGCGCGAATTCCCCGGCTTATGGTTCCTGGACAAAGCGCCGCGAAGCAGCGCGTCGGCCGGGGTTTTCCTGATCGTGAGATTTATATTGTTCAGAAAAAGCCACGAAGTTTCCGGACAGAGCGCCGCAAAGCGGCGCGAGCCACCCGGCTTATGGGCTGCGCGAATTTCCTGGCTTATGGTTCCCGCGAAGCGGCGCTTTGGCCGGGGTTTTTCTGATTGTGAGAGATTTAATTCGTTCAGAAAAGCCACAAAGTTTCCGGACAAAGCGCCGCGAAGCGGCGCGAACCCCCCGGTTTATGGTTCCCGGACAAAGCGCAGCGAAGCGGCGCGAATTCCCCGGCTTATGGTTCGCAGACAAAGCGCCGCGAAGCAGCGCTTCGGCTGGGGTTTTCCTGATCGTGAGAGATTTAGTTTGTACAGAAAAGCCACAAAGTTTCCGGACAAAGCGCCGCGAAGCGGCGCGAACCCCCCGGTTTATGGTTCCCGGACAAAGCGCAGCGAAGCGGCGCGAATTCCCCGGCTTATGATTCCTGGACAAAGCGCCACGAAGCAGCGCTTTGGCCTGGGTTTTCCTGATCGTGAGAGATTTAGTTTGTACAGAAAAGCCACAAAGTTTCCGGACAAAGCGCCGCGAAGCGGCGCGAACCACCTGGCTTATAGTTCCCGAACAAAGTGCCGCGAAGCGGCGCTTTTGCAGGGGTTTTTCCGATCGTGAGAGATTTAATTTGTACAGAAAAGCCACAAAGTTTCCGGACAAAGCGCCGCGAAGCGGCGCGAACCACCCGGCTTATGGGCGGCGCGAATTTCCTGGCTTATGGTTCCCGCGAAGCGGCGCTTTGGCCGGGGTTTTTCTGATTGTGAGAGATTTAATTCGTTCAGAAAAGCCACAAAGTTTCCGGACAAAGCGCCGCGAAGCGCCGCGAACCCCCCGGTTTATGGTTCCCGGACAAAGCGCAGCGAAGCGGCGCGAATTCCCCGGCTTATGGTTCGCAGACAAAGCGCCGCGAAGCAGCGCTTCGGCTGGGGTTTTCCTGATCGTGAGAGATTTAGTTTATACAGAAAAGCCACAAAGTTTCCGGACAAAGCGCCGCGAAGCGGCGCGAACCACCCGGCTTATGGGCTGCGCGAATTTCCTGGCTTATGGTTCCCGCGAAGCGGCGCTTTTGCAGGGGTTTTCCTGATCGTGAGAGATTTAATTTGTACAGAAAAGCCACAAAGTTTCCGGACAAAGCGCCGCGAAGCGGCGCGAACCCCCCGGCCTATGGTTAACGGACAAAGCGCCACGAAGCAGCGCTTTGGCCTGGGTTTTCCTGATCGTGAGAGATTTATATTGTTCAGAAAAGCCACAAAGTTCCCGGACAGAGCGCCGCAAAGCGGCGCGAACCCTTCGGCCTATGGTTCCCGGACAAAGCGCAGCGAAGCGGCGCGAATTCCCCGGCTTATGGTTCGCAGACAAAGCGCCGCGAAGCAGCGCTTTGGCCGGGGTTTTCCTGATCGTGAGAGATTTAATTCGTTCAGAAAAGCCACAAAGTTTCCGGACAGAGCGCCGCGAAGCGGCGTGAACTTCCCGGCTTATAGTTCCCGAACAAAGTGCCGCGGAGCGGCGCTTTTGCAGGGGTTTTCCTGATCGTGAGAGATTTAATTTGTACAGAAAAGCCACAAAGTTTCCGGACAGAGCGCCGCAAAGCGGCGCAAACCCCCCGGCCTATGGTTAACGGACAAAGCGCCGCGAAGCGGCGCGAATTCCCAGCTTATGATTCCCGGACAAAGCGCCACGAAGCAGCGCTTTGGCCTGGAGTTTCCTGATCGTGAGAGATTTATATTGTTCAGAAAAGCCACAAAGTTTCCGGACAGAGCGCCGCAAAGCGGCGCGAACCCTTCGGCCTATGGTTCCCGGACAAAGCGCAGCGAAGCGGCGCGAATTCCCCGGCTTATGATTCCCGGACAAAGCGCCACGAAGCAGCGCTTTGGCCTGGGTTTTCCTGATCGTGAGAGATTTATATTGTTCAGAAAAGCCACAAAGTTTCCGGACAGAGCGCCGCAAAGCGGCGCGAACCCTTCGGCCTATGGTTCCCGGACAAAGCGCAGCGAAGCGGCGCGAATTCCCCGGCTTATGGTTCGCAGACAAAGCGCCGCGAAGCAGCGCTTTGGCCGGGGTTTTCCTGATCGTGAGAGATTTAATTCGTTCAGAAAAGCCACAAAGTTTCCGGACAGAGCGCCGCGAAGCGGCGTGAACTTCCCGGCTTATAGTTCCCGAACAAAGTGCCGCGAAGCGGCGCTTTTGCAGGGGTTTTCCTGATCGTGAGAGATTTAATTTGTACAGAAAAGCCACAAAGTTTCCGGACAGAGCGCCGCAAAGCGGCGCGAACCCCCCGGCCTATGGTTAACGGACAAAGCGCCGCGAAGCGGCGCGAATTCCCCGGCTTATGATTCCCGGACAAAGCGCCACGAAGCAGCGCTTTGGCCTGGGTTTTCCTGATCGTGAGAGATTTATATTGTTCAGAAAAGCCACAAAGTTTCCGGACAGAGCGCCGCAAAGCGCGCGAACCAACCTATGGTTCCCGGACAAAGCGCCGCCAAGCGGCGCGAATTCCCCGGCTTATGATTCCCGGACAAAGCGCCACGAAGCAGCGCTTTGTCCGGGGTTTTCCTGATCGTGAGAGATTTAATTCGTTCAGAAAAGCCACAAAGTTTCCGGACAAAGCGCCGCGAAGCGGCGCGAACCCCCCGGTTTATGGTTCCCGGACAAAGCGCCGCGAGGCAGCGCGAACTTCCTGGCTTATGTTTCCCGGACAAAGCGACTCGGAACGGCGCTTTGTCCGGGGTTTTCCTGATCGTGAGAGATTTAATTCGTTCAGAAAAGCCACAAAGTTTCCGGACAAAGCGCCGCGAAGCGGCGCGAACCCCCCGGTTTATGGTTCCCGGACAAAGCGCAGCGAAGCGGCGCGAATTCCCCGGCTTATGGTTCGCAGACAAAGCGCCGCGAAGCAGCGCTTTGGCCGGGGTTTTCCTGATCGTGAGAGATTTAGTTTGTACAGAAAAGCCACAAAGTTTCCGGACAAAGCGCCGCGAAGCGCCGCGAACCACCCGGCTTATGGGCTGCGCGAATTTCCTGGCTTATGTTTCCCGCGAAGCGGCGCTTGGTCGGGGTTTTCCTGATCGTGAGAGATTTAATTTGTCCAGAAAAGCCACAAAGTTTTCGGACAGAGCGCCGCAAAGCGGCGCGAACCCCCCGGCCTATGGTTAACGGACAAAGCGCCGCGAATTCCCCGGCTTATGATTCCCGGACAAAGCGCCACGAAGCAGCGCTTTGGCCTGGGTTTTCCTGATCGTGAGAGATTTATATTGTTCAGAAAAGCCACAAAGTTTCCGGACAAAGCGCCGCGAAGCGGCGCGAACCACCCGGCTTATGGGCTGCGCGAATTTCCTGGCTTATGGTTCCCGCGAAGCGGCGCTTGGTCGGGGTTTTCCTGATCGTGAGAGATTTAATTTGTCCAGAAAAGCCACAAAGTTTTCGGACAGAGCGCCGCAAAGCGGCGCGAACCCTTCGGCCTATGGTTCCCGGACAAAGCGCCGCGAAGCAGCGCTTCGGCCGGGGTTTTCCTGATCGTGAGAGATTTAATTTGTCCAGAAAAGCCACAAAGTTTCCGGACAGAGCGCCGCAAAGCGGCGCGAACCCCCCGGCCTATGGTTAACGGACAAAGCGCCGCGAATTCCCCGGCTTATGATTCCCGGACAAAGCGCCGCGAAGCAGCGCTTTTGCAGGGGTTTTCCTGATCGTGAGAGATTTAATTCGTTCAGAAAAGCCACAAAGTTTCCGGACAAAGCGCCGCGAAGCGGCGCGAACCACCCGGCTTATAGTTCCCGAACAAAGTGCCGCGAAGCGGCGCTTTTCAGGGTTTTCCCGATCGTGAGAGATTTAATTTGTACAGAAAAGCCACAAAGTTTCCGGACAAAGCGCCGCGAAGCGGCGCGAACCACCCGGCTTATGGGCGGCGCGGATGTTCTGGCTTATGGGTCCCGCGAAGCGGTGCGTGGTCGGGGTGTTCCTGATCGTGAGAGATTTGATTTGTCCAGAAAAGCCACAAAGTTTCCGGACAAAGCGCCGCGAAGCGGCGCGAACCACCCGGCTTATGGGCTGCGCGAATTTCCTGGCTTATGGTTCCCGCGAAGCGGCGCTTTGGCCGGGGTTTTTCTGATTGTGAGAGATTTAATTCGTTCAGAAAAGCCACAAAGTTTCCGGACAAAGCGCCGCGAAGCGGCGCGAACCTCCCGGTTTATGGTTCCCGGACAAAGCGCAGTGAAGCGGCGCGAATTCCCCGGCTTATGGTTCCTGGACAAAGCGCCGCGAAGCAGCGCTTTGGCTGGGGTTTTCCTGATCGTGAGAGATTTAGTTTGTACAGAAAAGCCACAAAGTTTCCGGACAAAGCGCCGCGAAGCGGCGCGAACCCCCCAGTTTATGGTTCCCGGACAAAGCGCCGCGAGGCAGCGCAAACTTCCTGGCTTATGTTTCCCGGACAAAGCGACTCGGAACGGCGCTTTGTCCGGGGTTTTCCTGATCGTGAGAGATTTAATTCGTTCAGAAAAGCCACAAAGTTTCCGGACAGAGCGCCGCGAAGCGGCGTGAACTTCCCGGTTTATAGTTCCCGAACAAAGTGCCGCGAAGCGGCGCTTTTGCAGGGGTTTTCCCGATCGTGAGAGATTTAATTTGTACAGAAAAGCCACAAAGTTTCCGGACAAAGCGCCGCGAAGCGGCGCGAACCACCCGGCTTATGGGCGGCGCGAATTTCCTGGCTTATGGTTCCCGCGAAGCGGCGCTTTGGCCGGGGTTTTTCTGATTGTGAGAGATTTAATTCGTTCAGAAAAGCCACAAAGTTTCCGGACAAAGCGCCGCGAAGCGGCGCGAACCCCCCAGTTTATGGTTCCCGGACAAAGCGCCGCGAGGCAGCGCAAACTTCCTGGCTTATGTTTCCCGGACAAAGCGACTCGGAACGGCGCTTTGTCCGGGGTTTTCCTGATCGTGAGAGATTTAATTCGTTCAGAAAAGCCACAAAGTTTCCGGACAGAGCGCCGCGAAGCGGCGTGAACTTCCCGGTTTATAGTTCCCGAACAAAGTGCCGCGAAGCGGCGCTTTTGCACGGGTTTTCCCGATCGTGAGAGATTTAATTTGTACAGAAAAGCCACAAAGTTTCCGGACAAAGCGCCGCGAAGCGGCGCGAACCACCCGGCTTATGGGCGGCGCGAATTTCCTGGCTTATGGTTCCCGCGAAGCGGCGCTTGGTCGGGGTTTTCCTGATCGTGAGTGATTTAATTTGTCCAGAAAAGCCACAAAGTTTCCGGACAGAGCGCCGCGAAGCGGCACAAACCCCCCGGCCTATGGTTCCCGGACAAAGCGCCGCGAAGCGGCGCGAATTCCCCGGCTTATGGTTCCTGGACAAAGCGCCACTAAGCAGCGCTTTGGCCGGGGTTTTCCTGATCGTGAGAGATTTAGTTTGTACAGAAAAGCCACAAAGTTTCCGGACAGAGCGCCGCGAAGCGGCGTGAACTTCCCGGTTTATAGTTCCCGAACAAAGTGCCGCGAAGCGGCGCTTTTGCAGGGGTTTTCTCGATCGTGAGAGATTTAATTTGTACAGAAAAGCCACAAAGTTTCCGGACAAAGCGCCGCGAAGCGGTGCGAACCACCCGGCTTATGGGCTGCGCGAATTTCCTGGCTTATGGTTCCCGCGAAGCGGCGCTTGGTCGGGGTTTTCCTGATCGTGAGAGATTTAATTTGTCCAGAAAAGCCACAAAGTTTCCGGACAGAGCGCCGCGAAGCGGCGTGAACTTCCCGGTTTATAGTTCCCGAACAAAGTGCCGCGAAGCGGCGCGAATTCCCCGGCTTATGGTTCGCAGACAAAGCGCCGCGAAGCAGCGCTTTGGCCGGGGTTTTCCTGATCGTGAGAGATTTAGTTTGTACAGAAAAGCCACAAAGTTTCCGGACAGAGCGCCGCAAAGCGACGCGAACCCCCCGGCTTATGGTTCCCAGACAAAGTGCCACCAAGCGGCGCTTTGGCCGGGGTTTTCCTGATCGTGAGAGATTTAATTTGTTCAGAAAAGGCACAAAGTTTCCGGACAGAGCGCCGCGAAGCGGCACGAACCTCCCGGCATATGGCTCCCGGACAAAGTGCCGCGAAGCGCGCGCTTTGGCCGAGTTTTCCTGATCGTGAGAGATTTAATTTGTTCAGAAAAGCCACAAAGTTTCCGGACAGAGCGCCGCAAAGCGACGCGAACCCCCCGGCTTATGGTTCCCAGACAAAGTGCCACCAAGCGGCGCTTTGGCCGGGGTTTTCCTGATCGTGAGAGATTTAATTTGTTCAGAAAAGGCACAAAGTTTCCGGACAGAGCGCCGCGAAGCGGCACGAACCTCCCGGTATATGGCTCCCGGACAAAGTGCCGCGAAGCGGCGCTTTGGCCGGGGTTTTCCTGATCGTGAGAGATTTAATTTGTTCAGAAAAGCCACAAAGTTTCCGGACAGAGCGCCGCGGAGCGGCACGAACCTCCCGGTATATGGTTCCCGGACGAAGCGCCGCGAAGCGGCCCTTTTACCGGAGTTTTCCTGATCGTGAGAGATTTAATTTGTTCAGAGAAGCCACAAACTTCCGGACAGAGCGCCGCGAAGCGACGCGAACCCCCCGGCTTATGGTTCCCAGACAAAGTGCCACCAAGCGGCGCTTTGGCCGGGGTTTTCCTGATCGTGAGAGATTTAATTTGTTCAGAGAAGCCACAAACTTCCGGACAGAGCGCCGCGAAGCGACGCGAACCCCCCGGCTTATGGTTCCCAGACAAAGTGCCGCAAGCGGCGCTTTGGCCGGGGTTTTCCTGATCGTGAGAGATTTAATTTGTTCAGAAAAGCCTCAAAGTTTTCCGGACAGAGCGCCGCAAAGCGGCACGAACCCCGGCTTATGGTGCCCGGACAAAGTGCCGCGACGCGGCGCTTTGGCCGGGGTTTTCCTGATCGTGAGAGATTTAATTTGTTCAGAAAAGCCACAAAGTTTCCGGACAGAGCGCCGCGAAGCGGCACGAACCTCCCGGTATATGGCTCCCGGACAAAGTGCCGCGAAGCGGCGCTTTGGCCGGGGTTTTCCTGATCGTGAGAGATTTAGTTTGTACAGAAAAGCCACAAAGTTTCCGGACAGAGCGCCGCAAAGCGACGCGAACCCCCCGGCTTATGGTTGCCAGACAAAGTGCCACCAAGCGGCGCTTTGGCCGGGGTTTTCCTGATCGTGAGAGATTTAATTTGTTCAGAAAAGGCACAAAGTTTCCGGACAGAGCGCCGCGAAGCGACGCGAACCCCCCGGCTTATGGTTCCCAGACAAAGTGCCACCAAGCGGCGCTTTGGCCGGGGTTTTCCTGATCGTGAGAGATTTAATTTGTTCAGAAAAGCCTCAAAGTTTTCGGACAGAGCGCCGCAAAGCGGCACGAACCCCCCGGCTTATGGTTCCCGGACAAAGTGCCGCGAAGCGGCGCTTTGGCCGGGGTTTTCCTGATCGTGAGAGATTTAATTTGTTCAGAAAAGCCACAAAGTTTCCGGACAGAGCGCCGCGAAGCGGCACGAACCTCCCGGTATATGGCTCCCGGACAAAGTGCCGCGAAGCGGCGCTTTGGCCGGGGTTTTCCTGATCGTGAGAGATTTAGTTTGTACAGAAAAGCCACAAAGTTTCCGGACAGAGCGCCGCAAAGCGACGCGAACCCCCCGGCTTATGGTTCCCAGACAAAGTGCCACCAAGCGGCGCTTTGGCCGGGGTTTTCCTGATCGTGAGAGATTTAATTTGTTCAGAAAAGGCACAAAGTTTCCGGACAGAGCGCCGCGAAGCGGCACGAACCTCCCGGTATATGGCTCCCGGACAAAGTGCCGCAAAGCGGCGCTTTGGCCGGGGTTTTCCTGATCGTGAGAGATTTAATTTGTTCAGAAAAGCCACAAAGTTTCCGGACAGAGCGCCGCAAAGCGACGCGAACCCCCCGGCTTATGGTTCCCAGACAAAGTGCCACCAAGCGGCGCTTTGGCCGGGGTTTTCCTGATCGTGAGAGATTTAATTTGTTCAGAAAAGCCACAAAGTTTCCGGACAGAGCGCCGCAAAGCGACGCGAACCCCCCGGCTTATGGTTCCCAGACAAAGTGCCACCAAGCGGCGCTTTGGCCGGGGTTTTCCTGATCGTGAGAGATTTAATTTGTTCAGAAAAGGCACAAAGTTTCCGGACAGAGCGCCGCGAAGCGGCACGAACCTCCCGGTATATGGCTCCCGGACAAAGTGCCGCGAAGCGGCGCTTTGGCCGGGGTTTTCCTGATCGTGAGAGATTTAATTTGTTCAGAAAAGCCACAAAGTTTCCGGACAGAGCGCCGCGGAGCGGCACGAACCTCCCGGTATTTGGTTCCCGGACGAAGCGCGGCGAAGCGTCCCTTTTACGGGAGTTTTCCTGATCGTGAGAGATTTAATTTGTTCAGAGAAGCCACAAACTTCCGGACAGAGCGCCGCGAAGCGACGCGAACCCCCGGCTTATGGTTCCCAGACAAAGTGCCGCAAGCGGCGCTTTGGCCGGGTTTTCCTGATCGTGAGAGATTTAATTTGTTCAGAAAAGCCTCAAAGTTTTCCGGACAGAGCGCCGCAAAGCGGCACGAACCCCGGCTTATGGTTCCCGGACAAAGTGCCGCGAAGCGGCGCTTTGGCCGGGGTTTTCCTGATCGTGAGAGATTTAATTTGTTCAGAGAAGCCACAAAGTTTCCGGACAGAGCGCCGCAAAGCGACGCGAACCCCCCGGCTTATGGTTCCCAGACAAAGGGCCACCAAGCGGCGCTTTGGCCGGGGTTTTCCTGATCGTGAGAGATTTAATTTGTTCAGAAAAGGCACAAAGTTTCCGGACAGAGCGCCGCGAAGCGGCACGAACCTCCCGGTATATGGCTCCCGGACAAAGTGCCGCGAAGCGGCGCTTTGGCCGGGGTTTTCCTGATCGTGAGAGATTTAATTTGTTCAGAAAAGCCACAAAGTTTCCGGACAGAGCGCCGCAAAGCGACGCGAACCCCCCGGCTTATGGTTCCCAGACAAAGTGCCACCAAGCGGCGCTTTGGCCGGGGTTTTCCTGATCGTGAGAGATTTAATTTGTTCAGAAAAGGCACAAAGTTTCCGGACAGAGCGCCGCGAAGCGGCACGAACCTCCCGGTATATGGCTCCCGGACAAAGTGCCGCGAAGCGGCGCTTTGGCCGGGGTTTTCCTGATCGTGAGAGATTTAATTTGTTCAGAAAAGCCACAAAGTTTCCGGACAGAGCGCCGCGGAGCGGCACGAACCTCCCGGTATATGGTTCCCGGACGAAGCGCCGCGAAGCGCTGCCCTTTACCGGAGTTTCCCTGATCGTGAGAGATTTAACTTGTCCAGAGAAGCCACAACCTCCCGGACAGAGCGCCGCGAAGCGACGCGAACCCCCCGGCTTATGGTTCCCAGACAAAGTGCCACCAAGCGGCGCTTTGGCCGGGGTTTTCCTGATCGTGAGAGATTTAATTTGTTCAGAAAAGCCTCAAAGTTTCCGGACAGAGCGCCGCAAAGCGGCACGAACCCCCCGGCTTATGGTTCCCGGACAAAGTGCCGCGAAGCGGCGCTTTGGCCGGGGTTTTCCTGATCGTGAGAGATTTAATTTGTTCAGAGAATCCACAAACTTCCGGACAGAGCGCCGCAAAGCGACGCGAACCCCCCGGCTTATGGTTCCCAGACAAAGTGCCACCAAGCGGCGCTTTGGCCGGGGTTTTCCTGATCGTGAGAGATTTAATTTGTTCAGAAAAGGCACAAAGTTTCCGGACAGAGCGCCGCAAAGCGGCACGAACCCCAGCTTATGGTTCCCGGACAAAGTGCCGCGAAGCGGCGCTTTGGCCGGGTTTTCCTGATCGTGAGAGATTTAATTTGTTCAGAGAATCCACAAACTTCCGGACAGAGCGCCGCAAAGCGACGCGAACCCCGGCTTATGGTTCCCCAGACAAAGTGCCACCAAGCGGCGCTTTGGCCGGGGTTTTCCTGATCGTGAGAGATTTAATTTGTTCAGAAAAAGGCACAAAGTTTCCGGACAGAGCGCCGCGAAGCGGCACGAACCTCCCGGTATATGGTTCCCGGACGAAGCGCCGCGAAGCGGCCCTTTACCGGAGTTTTCCTGATCGTGAGAGATTTAATTTGTTCAGAGAAGCCACAAACTTCCGGACAGAGCGCCGCGAAGCGACGCGAACCCCCCGGCTTATGGTTCTCAGACAAAGTGCCGCGAAGCGGCGCTTTGGCCGGGGTTTTCCTGATCGTGAGAGATTTAATTTGTTCAGAAAAGCCACAAAGTTTCCGCACAGAGCGCCGCGAAGCGGCACGAACCTCCCGGTATATCGTTCCCGGACGAAGCGCCGCGAAGCGGCCCTTTTACCGGAGTTTTCCTGATCGTGAGAGATTTAATTTGTTCAGAGAAGCCACAAACTTCCGGACAGAGCGCCGCGAAGCGACGCGAACCCCCCGGCTTATGGTTCTCAGACAAAGTGCCGCGAAGCGGCGCTTTGGCCGGGGTTTTCCTGATCGTGAGAGATTTAATTTGTTCAGAAAAGCCACAAAGTTTCCGGACAGAGCGCCGCGAAGCGGCACGAACCTCCCGGTATATGGTTCCCGGACGAAGCGCCGCGAAGCGGCCCTTTTACCGGAGTTTTCCTGATCGTGAGAGATTTAATTTGTTCAGAGAAGCCACAAACTTCCGGACAGAGCGCCGCGAAGCGACGCGAACCCCCCGGCTTATGGTTCCCAGACAAAGTGCCACCAAGCGGCGCTTTGGCCGGGGTTTTCCTGATCGTGAGAGATTTAATTTGTTCAGAAAAGCCACAAAGTTTCCGGACAGAGCGCCGCGAAGCGGCACGAACCTCCCGGTATATGGTTAACGGACGAAGCGCCGCGAAGCGGCCCTTTTACCGGAGTTTTCCTGATCGTGAGAGATTTAATTTGTTCAGAAAAGCCACAACGTTTCCGGACAGAGCGCCGCGAAGCGACGCGAACCCCCCGGCTTATGGTTCCCAGACAAAGTGCCACCAAGCGGCGCTTTGGCCGGGGTTTTCCTGATCGTGAGAGATTTAATTTGTTCAGAAAAGCCTCAAAGTTTCCGGACAGAGCGCCGCAAAGCGGCACGAACCCCCCGGCTTATGGTTCCCGGACAAAGTGCCGCGAAGCGGCGCTTTGGCCGGGGTTTTCCTGATCGTGAGAGATTTAATTTGTTCAGAAAAGCCACAAAGTTTCCGGACAGAGCGCCGCGAAGCGACGCGAACCCCCCGGCTTATGGTTCCCAGACAAAGTGCCACCAAGCGGCGCTTTGGCCGGGGTTTTCCTGATCGTGAGAGATTTAATTTGTTCAGAAAAGGCACAAAGTTTCCGGACAGAGCGCCGCGAAGCGGCACGAACCTCCCGGTATATGGTTCCCGGACGAAGCGCCGCGAAGCGGCCCTTTTACCGGAGTTTTCCTGATCGTGAGAGATTTAATTTGTTCAGAGAAGCCACAAACTTCCGGACGAAGCGCCGCGAAGCGGCCCTTTTACCGGAGTTTTCCTGATCGTGAGAGATTCATATTGTTCAGAAAAGCCACGAAGTTTCCGGACAGAGCGCCGCGAAGCGGCGCGAACCCCCCGGCTTATGGTTCCCGGACAAAGCGACTCGAAACGGCGCTTTGTCCGGGGTTTTCCTGATCGTGAGAGATTTAATTCGTTCAGAAAAGCCACAAAGTTTCCGGACAGAGCGCCGCGAAGCGGCACGAACCTCCCGGTATATGGTTAACGGATGAAGCGCCGCGAAGCGGCCCTTTTACCGGAGTTTTCCTGATCGTGAGAGATTTAATTTGTTCAGAGAAGCCACAAACTTCCGGACAGAGCGCCGCGAAGCGACGCGAACCCCCCGGCTTATGGTTCTCAGACAAAGTGCCGCGAAGCGGCGCTTGGTCGGAGTTTTCCTGATCGTGAGAGATTTAATTTGTTCAGAAAAGCCTCAAAGTTTCCGGACAGAGCGCCGCGAAGCGGCACGAACCTCCCGGTATATGGTTCCCGGACGAAGCGCCGCGAAGCGGCCCTTTTACCGGAGTTTTCCTGATCGTGAGAGATTTAATTTGTTCAGAGAAGCCACAAACTTCCGGACAGAGCGCCGCGAAGCGACGCGAACCCCGGCTTATGGTTCCCAGACAAAGTGCCGCAAGCGGCGCTTTGGCCGGGGTTTTCCTGATCGCGAGAGATTTAATTTGTTCAGAAAAGCCTCAAAGTTTCCGGACAGAGCGCCGCAAAGCGGCACGAACCCCCCGGCTTATGGTTCCCGGACAAAGTGCCACCAAGCGGCGCTTTGGCCGGGGTTTTCCTGATCGTGAGAGATTTAATTTGTTCAGAGAAGCCACAAACTTCCGGACAGAGCGCCGCAAAGCGACGCGAACCCCCCGGCTTATGGTTCCCAGACAAAGTGCCACCAAGCGGCGCTTTGGCCGGGGGTTTCCTGATCGTGAGAGATTTAATTTGTTCAGAAAAGGCACAAAGTTTCCGGACAGAGCGCCGCGAAGCGGCACGAACCTCCCGGTATATGGTTCCCGGACAAAGTGCCGCGAAGCGGCGCTTTGGCCGAGGTTTTCCTGATCGTGAGAGATTTAATTTGTTCAGAAAAGGCACAAAGTTTCCGGACAGAGCGCCGCGAAGCGGCACGAACCTCCCGGTATATGGTTCCCGGACGAAGCGCCGCGAAGCGGCCCTTTTACCGGAGTTTTCCTGATCGTGAGAGATTTAATTTGTTCAGAAAAGCCACAACGTTTCCGGACAGAGCGCCGCAAAGCGGCACGAACCCCCCGGCTTGTGGTTCCCAGACAAAGTGCCACCAAGCGGCGCTTTGGCCGGGGTTTTCCTGATCGTGAGAGATTTAATTTGTTCAGAAAAGGCACAAAGTTTCCGGACAGAGCGCCGCGAAGCGGCACGAACCTCCCGGTATATGGTTCCCGGACGAAGCGCCGCGAAGCGGCCCTTTTACCGGAGTTTTCCTGATCGTGAGAGATTTAATTTGTTCAGAGAAGCCACAAACTTCCGGACAGAGCGCCGCGAAGCGACGCGAACCCCCCGGCTTATGGTTCCCAGACAAAGTGCCGCGAAGCGGCGCTTTGGCCGGGGTTTTCCTGATCGTGAGAGATTTAATTTGTTCAGAAAAGCCACAAAGTTTCCGGACAGAGCGCCGCGAAGCGGCACGAACCTCCCGGTATATGGTTCCCGGACGAAGCGCCGCGAAGCGGCCCTTTTACCGGAGTTTTCCTGATCGTGAGAGATTTAATTTGTTCAGAGAAGCCACAACGTTTCCGGACAGAGCGCCGCGAAGCGACGCGAACCCCCCGGCTTATGGTTCCCAGACAAAGTGCCACCAAGCGGCGCTTTGGCCGGGGTTTTCCTGATCGTGAGAGATTTAATTTGTTCAGAAAAGCCTCAAAGTTTCCGGACAGAGCGCCGCAAAGCGACGCGAACCCCCCGGCTTATGGTTCCCAGACAAAGTGCCACCAAGCGGCGCTTTGGCCGGGGTTTTCCTGATCGTGAGAGATTTAATTCGTTCAGAAAAGCCACAAAGTTTCCGGACGAAGCGCCGCGAAGCGGCCCTTTTACCGGAGTTTTCCTGATCGTGAGAGATTTATATTGTTCAGAAAAGCCTCAAAGTTTCCGGACAGAGCGCCGCGAAGCGGCGCGAACCCCCCGGCTTATGGTTCCCGGACAAAGCGACTCGAAACGGCGCTTTGTCCGGAGTTTTCCTGATCGTGAGAGATTTAATTCGTTCAGAAAAGCCACAAAGTTTCCGGACAGAGCGCCGCGAAGCGGCGTGAACTTCCCGGCTTATATTTTGCAGGGGTTTTCCTGATCGTGAGAGATTTAGTTTGTACAGAAAAGCCACAAAGTTTCCGGACAAAGCGCCGCGAAGCGGCGCGAACCACCCGGCTTATGGTTCCCGGACAAAGCGCCGCGAAGCGGCGCGAATCCCCCGGCCTATGATTCCCGGACAAAGCGCCGCGAAGGAGCGCTTCGGCCGGGGTTTTCCTGATCGTGAGAGATTTATATTGTTCAGAAAAGCCACAAAGTTTCCGGACAAAGCGCCGCGAAGCGGCGCGAACCCCCCGGCCTATGGTTCCCGGACAAAGCGCCGCGAAGCAGCGCTTCGGCCGGGGTTTTCCTGATTGTGAGAGATTTATATTGTTCAGAAAAGCCACGAAGTTTCCGGACAGAGCGCCGTGAAGCGGCGCGAATCCCCCGGCCTATGATTCCCGGACAAAGCGCCGCGAAGCAGCGCTTCGGCCGGGGTTTTCCTGATCGTGAGAGATTTAGTTTGTTCAGAAAAGCCACAAAGTTTCCGGACAGAGCGCCGCAAAGCGGCGCGAACCCCCCGGCCTATGGTTAACGGACAAAGCGCCGCGAATTCCCCGGCTTATGATTCCCGGACAAAGCGCCACGAAGCAGCGCTTTGGCCTGGGCTTTCCTGATCGTGAGAGATTTATATTGTTCAGAAAAGCCACAAAGTTTCCGGACAAAGCGCCGCGAAGCGGCGCGAACTCCCCGGCCTATGGTTCCCGGACAAAGCGCCGCGAAGCAGCGCTTCGGCCGGGGTTTTTCTGATCGTGAGAGATTTAGTTTGTTCAGAAAAGCCACAAAGTTTCCGGACAAAGCGCCGCGAAGCGGCGCGAACTCCCCGGCCTATGGTTCCCGGACAAAGCGCCGCGAAGCAGCGCTTCGGCCGGGGTTTTCCTGATCGTGAGAGATTTAGTTTGTTCAGAAAAACCACAAAGTTTCCGGACAGAGCGCCGCAAAGCGGCGCGAACCCCCCGGCCTATGGTTAACGGACAAAGCGCCGCGAATTCCCCGGCTTATGATTCCCGGACAAAGCGCCACGAAGCAGCGCTTTGGCCTGGGTTTTCCTGATCGTGAGAGATTTATATTGTTCAGAAAAGCCACAAAGTTTCCGGACAGAGCGCCGCGAAGCGGCGCGAACCCCCCGGCCTATGGTTCCCGGACAAAGCGCCGCGAAGCGGCCCAAATTCCCCGGCTTATGGTTCCCGGACAAAGCGCCACGAAGCAGCGCTTTGGCCGGGGTTTTCCTGATCGTGAGAGATTTATATTGTTCAGAAAAGCCACAAAGTTTCCGGACAGAGCGCCGCGAAGCGGCGCGACCCCCCGGCCTATGGTTCCCGGACAAAGCGCCGCCAAGCGGCGCGAATTCCCCGGCTTATGATTCCCGGACAAAGCGCCACGAAGCAGCGCTTTGTCCGGGGTTTTCCTGATCGTGAGAGATTTAATTCGTTCAGAAAAGCCACAAAGTTTCCGGACAAAGCGCCGCGAAGCGGCGCGAACCACCCGTCTTATAGTTCCCGAACAAAGTGCCGCGAAGCGGCGCTTTTGCAGGGGTTTTCCCGATCGTGAGAGATTTAATTTGTACAGAAAAGCCACAAAGTTTCCGGACAAAGCGCCGCGAAGCGGCGCGAACCACCCGGCTTATGGGCGGCGCGAATTTCCTGGCTTATGGTTCCCGCGAAGCGGCGCTTGGTCGGGGTTTTCCTGATCGTGAGAGATTTGATTTGTCCAGAAAAGCCACAAAGTTTCCGGACAGAGCGCCGCGAAACGGCACAAACCCCCCGGCCTATGGTTCCCGGACAAAGCGCCGCGAAGCGGCGCGAATTCCCCGGCTTATGGTTCCTGGACAAAGCGCCGCGAAGCAGCGCTTCGGCCGGGGTTTTCCTGATCGTGAGAGATTTATATTGTTCAGAAAAGCCACGAAGTTTCCGGACAGAGCGCCGCAAAGCGGCGCGAGCCACCCGGCTTATGGGCTGCGCGAATTTCCTGGCTTATGGTTCCCGCGAAGCGGCGCGTTGGCCGGGGTTTTTCTGATTGTGAGAGATTTAATTCGTTCAGAAAAGCCACAAAGTTTCCGGACAAAGCGCCGCGAAGCGGCGCGAACCCCCCGGTTTATGGTTCCCGGACAAAGCGCAGCGAAGCGGCGCGAATTCCCCGGCTTATGATTCCCGGACAAAGCGCCACGAAGCAGCGCTTTGGCCTGGGTTTTCCTGATCGTGAGAGATTTAGTTTGTACAGAAAAGCCACAAAGTTTCCGGACAAAGCGCCGCGAAGCGGCGCGAACCACCCGGCTTATAGTTCCCGAACAAAGTGCCGCGAAGCGGCGCTTTTGCAGGGGTTTTCCCGATCGTGAGAGATTTAATTTGTACAGAAAAGCCACAAAGTTTCCGGACAAAGCGCCGCGAAGCGGCGCGAACCCCCCGGTTTATGGTTCCCGGACAAAGCGCAGCGAAGCGGCGCGAATTCCCCGGCTTATGAATCCTGGACAAAGCGCCACGAAGCAGCGCTTTGGCCTGGGTTTTCCTGATCGTGAGAGATTTAGTTTGTACAGAAAAGCCACAAAGTTTCCGGACAAAGCGCCGCGAAGCGGCGCGAACCCCCCGGTTTATGGTTCCCGGACAAAGCGCAGCGAAGCGGCGCGAATTCCCCGGCTTATGAATCCTGGACAAAGCGCCACGAAGCAGCGCTTTGGCCTGGGTTTTCCTGATCGTGAGAGATTTAGTTTGTACAGAAAAGCCACAAAGTTTCCGGACAAAGCGCCGCGAAGCGGCGCGAACCACCTGGCTTATAGTTCCCGAACAAAGTGCCGCGAAGCGGCGCTTTTGCAGGGGTTTTCCCGATCGTGAGAGATTTAATTTGTACAGAAAAGCCACAAAGTTTCCGGACAAAGCGCCGCGAAGCGGCGCGAACCACCCGGCTTATGGGCGGCGCGAATTTCCTGGCTTATGGTTCCCGCGAAGCGGCGCTTGGTCGGGGTTTTCCTGATCGTGAGAGATTTGATTTGTCCAGAAAAGCCACAACGTTTCCGGACAGAGCGCCGCGAAGCGGCACAAACCCCCCGGCCTATGGTTCCCGGACAAAGCGCCGCGAAGCGGCGCGAATTCCCCGGCTTATGGTTCCTGGACAAAGCGCCGCGAAGCAGCGCTTCGTCCGGGGTTTTCCTGATCGTGAGAGATTTATATTGTTCAGAAAAGCCACGAAGTTTCCGGACAGAGCGCCGCAAAGCGGCGCGAGCCACCCGGCTTATGGGCTGCGCGAATTTCCTGGCTTATGGTTCCCGCGAAGCGGCGCTTTGGCCGGGGTTTTTCTGATTGTGAGAGATTTAATTCGTTCAGAAAAGCCACAAAGTTTCCGGACAAAGCGCCGCGAAGCGGCGCGAACCCCCCGGTTTATGGTTCCCGGACAAAGCGCAGCGAAGCGGCGCGAATTCCCCGGCTTATGGTTCGCAGACAAAGCGCCGCGAAGCAGCGCTTCGGCTGGGGTTTTCCTGATCGTGAGAGATTTAGTTTATACAGAAAAGCCACAAAGTTTCCGGACAAAGCGCCGCGAAGCGGCGCGAACCACCCGGCTTATGGGCTGCGCGAATTTCCTGGCTTATGGTTCCCGCGAAGCGGCGCTTTTGCAGGGGTTTTCCTGATCGTGAGAGATTTAATTTGTACAGAAAAGCCACAAAGTTTCCGGACAAAGCGCCGCGAAGCGGCGCGAACCCCCCGGCCTATGGTTAACGGACAAAGCGCCACGAAGCAGCGCTTTGGCCTGGGTTTTCCTGATCGTGAGAGATTTATATTGTTCAGAAAAGCCACAAAGTTTCCGGACAGAGCGCCGCAAAGCGGCGCGAACCCTTCGGCCTATGGTTCCCGGACAAAGCGCAGCGAAGCGGCGCGAATTCCCCGGCTTATGGTTCGCAGACAAAGCGCCGCGAAGCAGCGCTTTGGCCTGGGTTTTCCTGATCGTGAGAGATTTATATTGTTCAGAAAAGCCACAAAGTTTCCGGACAGAGCGCCGCAAAGCGGCGCAGAACCCTTCGGCCTATGGTTCCCGGACAAAGCGCAGCGAAGCGGCGCGAATTCCCCGGCTTATGGTTCGCAGACAAAGCGCCGCGAAGCAGCGCTTTGGCCTGGGTTTTCCTGATCGTGAGAGATTTATATTGTTCAGAAAAGCCACAAAGTTTCCGGACAGAGCGCCGCGAAGCGGCGTAAACTTCCCGGCTTATAGTTCCCGAACAAAGTGCCGCGAAGCGGCGCTTTTGCAGGGGTTTTCCTGATCGTGAGAGATTTAATTTGTACAGAAAAGCCACAAAGTTTCCGGACAGAGCGCCGCAAAGCGGCGCGAACCCCCCGGCCTATGGTTAACGGACAAAGCGCCGCGAAGCGGCGCGAATTCCCCGGCTTATGATTCCCGGACAAAGCGCCACGAAGCAGCGCTTTGGCCTGGGTTTTCCTGATCGTGAGAGATTTAATTCGTTCAGAAAAGCCACAAAGTTTCCGGACAAAGCGCCGCGAAGCGGCGCGAACCACCCGGCCTATGGGCGGCGCGAATTTCCTGGCTTATGGTTCCCGCGAAGCGGCGCTTTGGCCGGGGTTTTTCTGATTGTGAGAGATTTAATTCGTTCAGAAAAGCCACAAAGTTTCCGGACAAAGCGCCGCGAAGCGGCGCGAACCCCCCGGTTTATGGCTCCCGGACAAAGCGCCGCGAGGCAGCGCGAACTTCCTGGCTTATGTTTCCCGGACAAAGCGACTCGGAACGGCGCTTTGTCCGGGGTTTTCCTGATCGTGAGAGATTTAATTCGTTCAAAAAAGCCACAAAGTTTCCGGACAAAGCGCCGCGAAGCGGCGCGAACCCCCCGGTTTATGGTTCCCGGACAAAGCGCAGCGAAGCGGCGCGAATTCCCCGGCTTATGGTTCGCAGACAAAGCGCCGCGAAGCAGCGCTTTGGCCGGGGTTTTCCTGATCGTGAGAGATTTAGTTTGTACAGAAAAGCCACAAAGTTTCCGGACAAAGCGCCGCGAAGCGGCGCGAACCACCCGGCTTATGGGCTGCGCGAATTTCCTGGCTTATGGTTCCCGCGAAGCGGCGCTTGGTCGGGGTTTTCCTGATCGTGAGAGATTTGATTTGTCCAGAAAAGCCACAAAGTTTCCGGACAGAGCGCCGCGAAGCGGCGCGAACCACCCGGCTTATGGGCGGCGCGAATTTCCTGGCTTATGGTTCCCGCGAAGCGGCGCTTGGTCGGGGTTTTCCTGATCGTGAGAGATTTAATTTGTCCAGAAAAGCCACAAAGTTTTCGGACAGAGCGCCGCAAAGCGGCGCGAACCCTTCGGCCTATGGTTCCCGGACAAAGCGCCGCGAAGCAGCGCTTCGGCCGGGGTTTTCCTGATCGTGAGAGATTTATATTGTTCAGAAAAGCCACGAAGTTTCCGGACAGAGCGCCGCAAAGCGGCGCGAACCCCCCGGCCTATGGTTAACGGACAAAGCGCCGCGAATTCCCCGGCTTATGATTCCCGGACAAAGCGCCACGAAGCAGCGCTTTGGCCTGGGTTTTCCTGATCGTGAGAGATTTATATTGTTCAGAAAAGCCACAAAGTTTCTGGACAGAGCGCCGCGAAGCGGCGCGAACCCCCCGGCCTATGGTTCCCGGACAAAGCGCCGCGAAGCGCCGCGAACCACCCGGCTTATAGTTCCCGAACAAAGTGCCGCGAAGCGGCGCTTTTGCAGGGGTTTTCCCGATCGTGAAAGATTTAATTTGTACAGAAAAGCCACAAAGCTTCCGGACAAAGCGCCGCGAAGCGGCGCGAACCACCCGGCTTATGGGCGGCGCGAATTTCCTGGCTTATGGTTCCCGCGAAGCGGCGCTTGGTCGGGGTTTTCCTGATCGTGAGAGATTTGATTTGTCCAGAAAAGCCACAAAGTTTCCGGACAGAGCGCCGCGAAGCGGCGCGAACCACCCGGCTTATGGGCGGCGCGAATTTCCTGGCTTATGGTTCCCGCGAAGCGGCGCTTGGTCGGGGTTTTCCTGATCGTGAGAGATTTGATTTGTCCAGAAAAGCCACAAAGTTTCCGGACAAAGCGCCGCGAAGCGGCGCGAACCACCCGGCTTATGGGCTGCGCGAATTTCCTGGCTTATGGTTCCCGCGAAGCGGCGCTTTGGCCGGGGTTTTTCTGATTGTGAGAGATTTAATTCGTTCAGAAAAGCCACAAAGTTTCCGGACAAAGCGCCGCGAAGCGGCGCGAACCTCCCGGTTTATGGTTCCCGGACAAAGCGCAGTGAAGCAGCGCTTTGGCTGGGGTTTTCCTGATCGTGAGAGATTTAGTTTGTACAGAAAAGCCACAAAGTTTCCGGACAAAGCGCCGCGAAGCGGCGCGAACCCCCCAGTTTATGGTTCCCGGACAAAGCGCCGCGAGGCAGCGCAAACTTCCTGGCTTATGTTTCCCGGACAAAGCGCCTCGAATCGCCGCTTTGTCCGGGGTTTTCCTGATCGTGAGAGATTTAATTCGTTCAGAAGAGCCACAAAGTTTACGCACAGAGCGCCGCGAAGCGGCGTGAACTTCCCGGTTTATAGTTCCCAAACAAAGTGCCGCGAAGCGGCGCTTTTGCAGGGGTTTTCCCGATCGTGAGAGATTTAATTTGTACAGAAAAGCCACAAAGTTTCCGGACAAAGCGCCACGAAGCGGCGCGAACCACCCGGCTTATAGTTCCCGAACAAAGTGCCGCGAAGCGGCGCTTTTGCAGGGGTGTTCCCGATCGTGAGAGATTTAATTTGTACAGAAAAGCCACAAAGTTTCCGGACAAAGCGCCGCGAAGCGGCGCGAACCACCCGGCTTATGGGCGGCGCGAATTTCCTGGCTTATGGTTCCCGCGAAGCGGCGCTTGGTCGGGGTTTTCCTGATCGTGAGAGATTTATTTGTCCAGAAAAGCCACAAAGTTTCCGGACAGAGCGCCGCGAAGCGGCGCGAACCCCCCGGCCTATGGTTCCCGGACAAAGCGCCGCGAAGCGGCGCTAATTCCCCGGCTTATGGTTTCCGGACAAAGCGCCACGAAGCAGCGCTTTTGCAGGGGTTTTTCTGATCGTGAGAGATTTAATTTGTACAGAAAAGCCACAAAGTTTCCGGACAAAGCGCCGCCAAGCGGCGCGAATTCCCCGGCTTATGATTCCCGGACAAAGCGCCACGAAGCAGCGCTTTGTCCGGGGTTTTCCTGATCGTGAGAGATTTAATTCGTTCAGAAAAGCCACAAAGTTTCCGGACAAAGCGCCGCGAAGCGGCGCGAACCACCCGGCTTATAGTTCCCGAACAAAGTGCCGCGAAGCGGCGCTTTTTCAGGGGTTTTCCCGATCGTGAGAGATTTAATTTGTACAGAAAAGCCACAAAGTTTCCGGACAAAGCGCCGCGAAGCGGCGCGAACCACCCGGCTTATGGGCGGCGCGAATTTCCTGGCTTATGGTTCCCGCGAAGCGGCGCTTGGTCGGGGTTTTCCTGATCGTGAGAGATTTGATTTGTCCAGAAAAGCCACAAAGTTTCCGGACAAAGCGCCGCGAAGCGGCGCGAACCACCCGGCTTATGGGCTGCGCGAATTTCCTGGCTTATGGTTCCCGCGAAGCGGCGCTTTGGCCGGGGTTTTTCTGATTGTGAGAGATTTAATTCGTTCAGAAAAGCCACAAAGTTTCCGGACAAAGCGCCGCGAAGCGGCGCGAACCTCCCGGTTTATGGTTCCCGGACAAAGCGCAGTGAAGCAGCGCTTTGGCTGGGGTTTTCCTGATCGTGAGAGATTTAGTTTGTACAGAAAAGCCACAAAGTTTCCGGACAAAGCGCCGCGAAGCGGCGCGAACCCCCCAGTTTATGGTTCCCGGACAAAGCGCCGCGAGGCAGCGCAAACTTCCTGGCTTATGTTTCCCGGACAAAGCGACTCGGAACGGCGCTTTGTCCGGGGTTTTCCTGATCGTGAGAGATTTAATTCGTTCAGAAAAGCCACAAAGTTTCGGGACAGAGCGCCGCGAAGCGGCGTGAACTTCCGGTTTATAGTTCCCGAACAAAGTGCCGCGAAGCGGCGCTTTGCAGGGTTTTCCCGATCGTGAGAGATTTAATTTGTACAGAAAAGCCACAAAGTTTCCGGACAAAGCGCCGCGAAGCGGCGCGAACCACCCGGCTTATGGGCGGCGCGAATTTCCTGGCTTATGGTTCCCGCGAAGCGGCGCTTTGGCCAGGGTTTTTCTGATTGTGAGAGATTTAATTCGTTCAGAAAAGCCACAAAGTTTCCGGACAAAGCGCCGCGAAGCGGCGCGAACCCCCCAGTTTATGGTTCCCGGACAAAGCGCCGCGAGGCAGCGCAAACTTCCTGGCTTATGTTTCCCGGACAAAGCGACTCCGGAACGGCGCTTTGTCCGGGGTTTTCCTGATCGTGAGAGATTTAATTCGTTCAGAAAAGCCACAAAGTTTCCGGACAGAGCGCCGCGAAGCGGCGTGAACTTCCCGGTTTATAGTTCCCGAACAAAGTGCCGCGAAGCGGCGCTTTTGCAGGGGTTTTCCCGATCGTGAGAGATTTAATTTGTACAGAAAAGCCACAAAGTTTCCGGACAAAGCGCCGCGAAGCGGTGCGAACCACCCGGCTTATGGGCTGCGCGAATTTCCTGGCTTATGGTTCCCGCGAAGCGGCGCTTGGTCGGGGTTTTCCTGATCGTGAGAGATTTAATTTGTCCAGAAAAGCCACAAAGTTTCCGGACAGAGCGCCGCGAAGCGGCGTGAACTTCCCGGTTTATAGTTCCCGAACAAAGTGCCGCGAAGCGGCGCGAATTCCCCGGCTTATGGTTCGCAGACAAAGCGCCGCGAAGCAGCGCTTTGGCCGGGGTTTTCCTGATCGTGAGAGATTTAGTTTGTACAGAAAAGCCACAAAGTTTCCGGACAAAGCGCCGCGAAGCGGCGCGAACCACCCGGCTTATGGGCTGCGCGAATTTCCTGGCTTATGGTTCCCGCGAAGCGGCGCTTGGTCGGGGTTTTCCTGATCGTGAGAGATATAATTTGTCCAGAAAAGCCACAAAGTTTCCGGACAGAGCGCCGCAAAGCGGCGCGAACCCTTCGGCCTATGGTTCCCGGACAAAGCGCAGCGAAGCGGCGCGATAAACCCCGGCTTATGGTTCGCAGACAAAGCGACTCGGAACGGCGCTTTGTCCGGGGTTTTCCTGATCGTGAGAGATTTAATTCGTTCAGAAAAGCCACAAAGTTTCCGGACAGAGCGCCGCGAAGCGGCGTGAACTTCCCGGTTTATAGTTCCCGAACAAAGTGCCGCGAAGCGGCGCTTTTGCAGGGGTTTTCCCGATCGTGAGAGATTTAATTTGTACAGAAAAGCCACAAAGTTTCCGGACAACGCGCCGCGAAGCGGTGCGAACCACCCGGCTTATGGGCTGCGCGAATTTCCTGGCTTATGGTTCCCGCGAAGCGGCGCTTGGTCGGGGTTTTCCTGATCGTGAGAGATTTAATTTGTCCAGAAAAGCCACAAAGTTTCCGGACAGAGCGCCGCAAAGCGGCGCGAACCCTTCGGCCTATGGTTCCCGGAAAAAAGCGCAGCGAAGCGGCGCGAATTCCCCGGCTTATGGTTCGCAGACAAAGCGCCGCGAAGCAGCGCTTTGGCCGGGGTTTTCCTGATCGTGAGAGATTTAGTTTGTACAGAAAAGCCACAAAGTTTCCGGACAAAGCGCCGCGAAGCGGCGCGAACCACCCGGCTTATGGGCTGCGCGAATTTCCTGGCTTATGGTTCCCGCGAAGCTACAGCTTTTCGGGGTTTTCCTGATCGTGAGAGATATAATTTGTCCAGAAAAGCCACAAAGTTTCCGGACAGAGCGCCGCAAAGCGGCGCGAACCCTTCGGCCTATGGTTCCCGGACAAAGCGCAGCGAAGCGGCGCGATAAACCCCGGCTTATGGTTCGCAGACAAAGCGCCGCGAAGCAGCGCTTTGGCCGGGGTTTTCCTGATCGTGAGAGATTTAGTTTGTACAGAAAAGCCACAAGGTTTCCGGACAAAGCGCCGCGAAGCGGCGCGAACCACCCGGCTTATGGGCTGCGCGAATTTCCTGGCTTATGGTTCCCGCGAAGCGGCGCTTGGTCGGGGTTTTCCTGATCGTGAGAGATATAATTTGTCCAGAAAAGCCACAAAGTTTCCGGACAGAGCGCCGCAAAGCGGCGCGAACCCTTCGGCCTATGGTTCCCGGACAAAGCGCAGCGAAGCGGCGCGATAAACCCCGGCTTATGGTTCGCAGACAAAGCGCCGCGAAGCAGCGCTTTGGCCGGGGTTTTTCTGATCGTGAGAGATTTAATTCGTTCAGAAAAGCCACAAAGTTTCCGGACAGAGCGCCGTGAAGCGGCGTGAACTTCCCGGCTTATAGTTCCCGAACAAAGTGCCGCGAAGCGGCGCTTTTGCAGGGGTTTTCCTGATCGTGAGAGATTTAATTTGTACAGAAAAGCCACAAAGTTTCCGGACAAAGCGCCGCGAAGCGGCGCGAATTCCCCGGCCTATGATTCCCGGACAAAGCGCCACGAAGCAGCGCTTTGGCCTGGGTTTTCCTGATCGTGAGAGATTTATATTGTTCAGAAAAGCCACAAAGTTTCCGGACAGAGCGCCGCAAAGCGGCGCGAACCCTTCGGCCTATGGTTCCCGGACAAAGCGCAGCGAAGCGGCGCGAATTCCCCGGCTTATGGTTCGCAGACAAAGCGCCGCGAAGCAGCGCTTTGGCTGGGGTTTTCCTGATCGTGAGAGATTTATATTGTTCAGAAAAGCCACAAAGTTTCCGGACAGAGCGCCGCAAAGCGGCGCGAACCCTTCGGCCTATGGTTCCCGGACAGAGCGCCGTGAAGCGGCGTGAACTTCCCGGCTTATAGTTCCCAAACAAAGTGCCGCGAAGCGGCGCGAATTCCCCGGCCTATGGTTCCCGGACAAAGCGCCACGAAGCAGCGCTTTGTCCGGGGTTTTCCTGATCGTGAGAGATTTAATTCGTTCAGAAAAGCCACAAAGTTTCCGGACAAAGCGCCGCGAAGCGGCGCGAACCACCCGGCTTATGGGCGGCGCGAATTCCCCGGCTTATGGTTCGCAGACAAAGCGCCGCGAAGCAGCGCTTTGGCCGGGGTTTTTCTGATCGTGAGAGATTTAATTCGTTCAGAAAAGCCACAAAGTTTCCGGACAGAGCGCCGTGAAGCGGCGTGAACTTCCCGGCTTATAGTTCCCAAACAAAGTGCCGCGAAGCGGCGCTTTTGCAGGGGTTTTCCTGATCGTGAGAGATTTAATTTGTACAGAAAAGCCACAAAGTTTCCGGACAAAGCGCCGCGAAGCGGCGCGAACCCCCCGGCCTATGGTTAACGGACAAAGCGCCGCGAAGCGGCGCGAATTCCCCGGCCTATGATTCCCGGACAAAGCGCCACGAAGCAGCGCTTTGGCCTGGGTTTTCCTGATCGTGAGAGATTTAATTCGTTCAGAAAAGCCACAAAGTTTCCGGACAGAGCGCCGCAAAGCGGCGCGAACCCTTCGGCCTATGGTTCCCGGACAGAGCGCAGCGAAGCGGCGCGATAAACCCCGGCTTATGGTTCGCAGACAAAGCGCCGCGAAGCAGCGCTTTGGCCGGGGTTTTCCTGATCGTGAGAGATTTAATTCGTTCAGAAAAGCCACAAAGTTTCCGGACAGAGCGCCGTGAAGCGGCGTGAACTTCCCGGCTTATAGTTCCCGAACAAAGTGCCGCGAAGCGGCGCTTTTGCAGGGGTTTTCCTGATCGTGAGAGATTTAATTTGTACAGAAAAGCCACAAAGTTTCCGGACAAAGCGCCGCGAAGCGGCGCGAACCACCCGGCTTATGGGCGGCGCGAATTTCCTGGCTTATGGTTCCCGCGAAGCGGCGCTTGGTCGGGGTTTTCCTGATCGTGAGAGATTTAATTCGTTCAGAAAAGCCACAAAGTTCCCGGACAGAGCGCCGCGAAGCGGCGTGAACTTCACGGTTTATAGTTCCCGAACAAAGTGCCGCGAAGCGGCGCTTTTTTAGGGGTTTTCCCGATCGTGAGAGATTTAATTTGTACAGAAAAGCCACAAAGTTTCCGGACAAAGCGCCGCGAAGCGGCGCGAACCACCCGGCTTATGGGCGGCGCGAATTTCCTGGCTTATGGTTCCCGCGAAGCGGCGCTTGGTCGGGGTTTTCCTGATCGTGAGAGATTTAATTTGTCCAGAAAAGCCACAAAGTTTCCGGACAAAGCGCCGCGAAGCGGCGCGAACCCCCCGGTTTATGGTTCCCGGACAAAGCGCAGCGAAGCGGCGCGAATTCCCCGGCTTATGGTTCCTGGACAAAGCGCCACGAAGCAGCGCTTTGGCCGGGGTTTTCCTGATCGTGAGAGTTTTAGTTTGTACAGAAAAGCCACAAAGTTTCCGGACAAAGCGCCGCGAAGCGGCGCGAACCACCCGGCTTATAGCTCCCGAACAAAGTGCCACAAAGCGGCGCTTTTGCAGGGGTTTTCCTGATCGTGAGAGATTCAATTTGTATAGAAAAGCCACAAAGTTTCCGGACAAAGCGCCGCGAAGCGGCGCGAACCACCCGGCTTATGGGCTGCGCGAATTTCCTGGCTTATGGTTCCCGCGAAGCGGCGCTTTGGCCGGGGTTTTTCTGATTGTGAGAGATTTAATTCGTTCAGAAAAGCCACAAAGTTTCCGGACAAAGCGCCGCGAAGCGGCGCGAACCCCCCGGTTTATGGTTCCCGGACAAAGCGCAGCGAAGCAGCGCTTTGGCCGGGGTTTTCCTGATCGTGAGAGATTTAATTCGTTCAGAAAAGCCACAAAGTTTCCGGACAGAGCGCCGCGAAGCGGCGTGAACTTCCCGGCTTATAGTTCCCGAACAAAGTGCCGCTAAGCGGCGCTTTTGCAGGGGTTTTCCTGATCGTGAGAAATTTAATTTGTACAGAAAAGCCACAAAGTTTCCTGACAAAGCGCCGCGAAGCGGCGCGAACCACCCGGCTTATGGGCTGCGCGAATTTCCTGGCTTATGGTTCCCGCGAAGCGGCGCTTTGGCCGGGGTTTTTCTGATTGTGAGAGATTTAATTCGTTCAGAAAAGCCACAAAGTTTCCGGACAAAGCGCCGCGAAGCGGCGCGAACCCCCCGGTTTATGGTTCCCGGACAAAGCACCGCGAGGCAGCGCGAACTTCCCGGCTTATGTTTCCCGGACAAAGTGCCGCGAAGCGGCGCTTTTGCAGGGGTTTTCCTGATCGTGAGAGATTTAATTTGTACAGAAAAGCCACAAAGTTTCCGGACAAAGCGCCGCGAAGCGGCGCGAACCACCCGGCTTATGGGCTGCGCGAATTTCCTGGCTTATGGTTCCCGCGAAGCGGCGCTTTGGCCGGGGTTTTTCTGATTGTGAGAGATTTAATTCGTTCAGAAAAGCCACAAAGTTTCCGGACAAAGCGCCGCGAAGCGGCGCGAACCCCCCGGTTTATGGTTCCCGGACAAAGTGCCGCAAAGCGGCGCTTTTGCAGGGGTTTTCCCGATCGTGAGAGATTTAATTTGTACAGAAAAGCCACAAAGTTTCCGGACAAAGCGCCGCGAATTTCCTGGCTTATGGTTCCCGCGAAGCGGCGCTCGGTCGGGGTTTTCCTGATCGTGAGAGATTTAATTTGTCCAGAAAAGCCACAAAGTTTCCGGACAGAGCGCCGCGAAGCGGCGCAAACTCCCCCGGCCTATGGTTCCCGGACAAAGCGCCGCGAAGCGTCGCGAATTCCCCGGCTTATGGTTCCCGGACAAAGCGCCACGAAGCAGCGCTTTGGCCGGGGTTTTCCTGATCGTGAGAGATTTATATTGTTCAGAAAAGCCACGAAGTGACCGGCCAAAGCGCAGCGAAGCGGCACGAACCACCCGGCTTATGGGCGACGCGGATTTCCTGGCTTATGGTTCCCGCGAAGCGGCGCTTGGTCGGGGTTTTCCTGATCGTGAGAGATTTGATTTGTCCAGAAAAGCCACAAAGTTTCCGGACAGAGCGCCGCGAGGCGTCGCGAATTCCCCGGCTTATGGTTCCCGGACAAAGCGCCACGAAGCAGCGCTTTGGCCGGGGTTTTCCTGATTGTGAGAGATTTATATTGTTCAGAAAAGCCACGAAGTTTCCGGACAGAGCGCCGCGAAGCGGCGCGAAACCCCCGGCCTATGGTTCCCGGACAAAGTGCCGCGAAGCAGCGCTTCGGCCGGGGTTTTCCTGATCGTGAGAGATTTATATTGTTCAGAAAAGCCACGAAGTTTCCGGACAGAGCGCCGCAAAGCGGCGCGAACCCCCCGGCCTATAGTTAACGGACAAAGCGCCGCGAAGCGGCGCGAATTCCCCGGCTTATGGTTCCCGGACAAAGCGACTCGAAACGGCACTTTGTCCGGGGTTTTCCTGATCGTGAGAGATTTATTCGTTCAGAAAAGCCACAAAGTTTCCGGACAGAGCGCCGCGAAGCGGCGTGAACTTCCCGGCTTATAGTTCCCGAACAAAGTGAAGCGAAGCGGCGCTTTTGCAGGGGTTTTCCTGATCGTGAGAGATTTAATTTGTACACAAAAGCCACAAAGTTTTCGGACAAAGCGCCGCGAAGCGGCGCGAACCACCCGGCTTATGGGCGGCGCGAATTTCCTGGCTTATGGTTCCCGCGAGGCGGCGCTTTGGCCGGGGTTTTTCTGATTGTGAGAGATTTAATTAGTTAAGAAAAGCCACAAAGTTTCCGGACGGAGCGCCGCGAAGCGGCGCAAACCCCCCGGCCTATGGTTCCCGGACAAAGCGCCGCGAAGCGGCGCAAATTCCCCGGCTTATGGTTCCCGGACAAAGCGCCGCGAAGCAGCGCTTTGGCCGGGGTTTTTCTGATCGTGAGAGATTTATATTGTTCAGAAAAGCCACGAAGTTTCCGGACAGAGCGCCGCGAAGCGGCGCGAACCACCCGGCTTATGGGCGGCGCGAATTTCCTGGCTTATGGTTCCCGCGAAGCGGCGCTTGGTCGGGGTTTTCCTGATCGTGAGAGATTTAATTTGTCCAGAAAAGCCACAAAGTTTCCGGACAAAGCGCCGCGAAGCGGCGCGAACCCCCCGGTTTATGGTTCCCGGACAAAGCGCCGCGAGGCAGCGCGAACTTCCCGGCTCATGTTTCCCGGACAAAGCGACTCGAAACGGCCCTTTGTCCGGGGTTTTCCCGATCAAAAGAGATTTAATTTGTACAGAAAAGCCACAAAGTTTCCGGACAAAGCGCCGCGAAGCGGCGCGAACCACCCGGCTTATGGGCGGCGCGGATTTCCTGGCTTATGGTTCCCGCGAAGCGGCGCTTGGTCGGGGTTTTCCTGATCGTGAGAGATTTAATTTGTCCAGAAAAGCCACAAACTTTCCGGACAGAGCGCCGCGAAGCGGCGCGAAACCCCCGGCCTATGGTTCCCGGACAAAGCGCCGCGAGGCAGCGCGAACTTCCCGGCTCATGTTTCCCGGACAAAGCGACTCGAAACGGCCCTTTGTCCGGGGTTTTCCCGATCAAAAGAGATTTAATTTGTACAGAAAAGCCACAAAGTTTCCGGACAAAGCGCCGCGAAGCGGCGCGAACCACCAACTTATGGGCGGCGCGAATTTCCTGGCTTATGGTTCCCGCGAAGCGGCGCTTGGTCGGGGTTTTCCTGATCGTGAGAGATTTAATTTGTCCAGAAAGCCACAAAGTTTCCGGACAAAGCGCCGCGAAGCGGCGCGAACCCCGGTTTATGGTTCCCGGACAAAGCGCCGCGAGGCAGCGCGAACTTCCCGGCTCATGTTTCCCGGACAAAGCGACTCGAAACGGCCCTTTGTCCGGGGTTTTCCCGATCAAAAGAGATTTAATTTGTACAGAAAAGCCACAAAGTTTCCGGACAAAGCGCCGCGAAGCGGCGCGAACCACCCGGCTTATGGGCGGCGCGAATTTCCTGGCTTATGGTTCCCGCGAAGCGGCGCTTGGTCGGGGTTTTCCTGATCGTGAGAGATTTAATTTGTCCAGAAAAGCCACAAAGTTTCCGGACAAAGCGCCGCGAAGCGGCGCGAACCCCCCGGTTTATGGTTCCCGGACAAAGCGCCGCCAGGCACCGCGACCTTCCCGGCTCATGTTTCCCGGACAAAGCGACTCGAAACGGCCCTTTGTCCGGGGTTTCCTGATCAAAAGAGATTTAATTTGTACAGAAAAAGCCACAAAGTTTCCGGGCAAAGCGCCGCGAAGCGGCGCGAACCACCCGGCTTATGGGCGGCGCGGATTTCCTGGCTTATGGTTCCCGCGAAGCGGCGCTTGGTCGGGGTTTTCCTGATCGTGAGAGATTCAATTTGTCCAGAAAAGCCACAAAGTTTCCGGACAGAGCGCCGCGAAGCGGCGCGAACCCCCCGGCCTATGTTTCCCGGACAAAGCGCCGCGAAGCAGCGCTTTGGCAGGGGTTTTCCTGATCGTGAGAGATTTAGTTTGTTCAGAAAAGCCACAAACTTTCCGGACAGAGCGCCGCGAAGCGGCGCGAAACCCCCGGCCTATGGTTCCCGGACAAAGTGCCGCGAAGCAGCGCTTCGGCCGGGGTTTTCCTGATCGTGAGAGATTTATATTGTTCAGAAAAGCCACGAAGTTTCCGGACAGAGCGCCGCAAAGCGGCGCGAACCCCCCGGCCTATGGTTAACGGACAAAGCGCCGCGAAGCGGCGCGAATTCCCCGGCTTATGGTTCCCGGACAAAGTGCCGCGAAGCGGCGCTTTTGCAGGGGTTTTCCTGATCGTGAGAGATTTAATTTGTACACAAAAGCCACAAAGTTTTCGGACAAAGCGCCGCGAAGCGGCGCGAACCACCCGGCTTATGGGCGGCGCGAATTTCCTGGCTTATGGTTCCCGCGAGGCGGCGCTTTGGCCGGGGTTTTTCTGATTGTGAGAGATTTAATTCGTTCAGAAAAGCCACAAAGTTTCCGGACAGAGCGCCGCGAAGCGGCGCAACCCCGGCCTATGGTTCCCGGACAAAGCGCCACGAAGCAGCGCTTTGGCAGGGGTTTTCCTGATCGTGAGAGATTTAGTTTGTTCAGAAAAGCCACAAACTTTCCGGACAGAGCGCCGCGAAGCGGCGCGAACCACCCGGCTTATGGGCGGCGCGGATTTCCTGGCTTATGGTTCCCGCGAAGCGGCGCTTGGTCGGGGTTTTCCTGATCGTGAGAGATTTAATTTGTCCAGAAAAGCCACAAACTTTCCGGACAGAGCGCCGCGAAGCGGCGCGAAACCCCCGGCCTATGGTTCCCGGACAAAGTGCCGCGAAGCAGCGCTTCGGCCGGGGTTTTCCTGATCGTGAGAGATTTATTCGTTCAGAAAAGCCACAAAGTTTCCGGACAGAGCGCCGCGAAGCGGCGTGAACCCCCCGGCCTATGGTTAACGGACAAAGCGCCGCGAAGCGGCGCGAATTCCCCGGCTTATGGTTCCCGGACAAAGCGACTCGAAACGGCGCTTTGTCCGGGGTTTTCCTGATCGTGAGAGATTTATTCGTTCAGAAAAGCCACAAAGTTTCCGGACAGAGCGCCGCGAAGCGGCGTGAACTTCCCGGCTTATAGTTCCCGAACAAAGTGCCGCGAAGCGGCGCTTTTGCAGGGGTTTTCCTGATCGTGAGAGATTTAATTTGTACAGAAAAGCCACAAAGTTTCCGGACAAAGCGCCGCGAAGCGGCGCGAACCACCCGGCTTATGGGCGGCGCGAATTTCCTGGCTTATGGTTCCCGCGAAGCGGCGCTTTGGCCGGGGTTTTTCTGATTGTGAGAGATTTAATTCGTTCAGAAAAGCCACAAAGTTTCCGGACAAAGCGCCGCGAAGCGGCGCGAACCCCCGGCCTATGGTTAACGGACAAAGCGCCGCGGAGCGGCGCGAATTCCCCGGCTTATGGTTCCCGGACGAAGCGCCACGAAGCAGCGCTTTTGCAGGGGTTTTCCTGATCGTGAGAGATTTATATTGTTCAGAAAAGCCACGAAGTTTCCGGACAGAGCGCCGCAAAGCGGCGCGAACCCCCCGGCCTATGGTTCCCGGACAAAGCGCCGCGAAGCGGCGCGAATTCCCCGGCTTATGATTCCCGGACACAGCGCCACGAAGCAGCGCTTTGGCCGGGGTTTTCCTGATCGTGAGAGATTTATATTGTTCAGAAAAGCAACGAAGTTTCCGGACAAAGCGCCGCAAAGCGGCGCGAACCCCCCGGCCTGTGGTTCCCGGACAAAGCGCCGCGAAGCGGCGCAAATTCCCCGGCTTATGGTTCCCGGACACAGCGCCACGAAGCAGCGCTTTGGCCGGGGTTTTCCTGATCGTGAGAGATTTATATTGTTCAGAAAAGCCACAGAGTTTCCGGACAAAGCGCCGCAAAGCGGCGCGAACCCCCCGGCCTGTGGTTCCCGGACAAAGCGCCGCGAAGCGGCGCGAATTCCCCGGATTATGGTTTCCGGACAAAGCGCCACTAAGCAGCGCTTTGGCCGGGGTTTTCCTGATCGTGAGAGATTTATATTGTTCAGAAAAGCCACAAAGTTTCCGGACAAAGCGCCGCAAAGCGGCGCGAACCCCCCGGCCTGTGGTTACCGGACAAAGCGCCGCGAAGCGGCGCGAATTCCCCGGCTTATGATTCCCGGACACAGCGCCACGAAGCAGCGCTTTGGCCGGGGTTTTCCTGATTGTGAGAGATTTATATTGTTCAGAAAAGCCACAAAGTTTCCGGACAAAGCGCCGCAAAGCGGCGCGAACCCCTCGGCCTGTGGTTCCCGGACAAAGCGCCGCGAAGCGGCGCAAATTCCCCGGCTTATGGTTCCCGGACAAAGCGCCACGAAGCAGCGCTTTGGCCGGGGTTTTCCTGATCGTGAGAGATTTATATTGTTCAGAAAAGCCACAAAGTTCCCGGACAGAGCGCCGCGAGGCGGCGCGACCCCCCCGGCCTATGGTTCCCGGACAAAGCGCCGCCAAGCGGCGCGAATTCCCCGGCTTATGATTCCCGGACAAAGCGCCACGAAGCAGCGCTTTGGCCGGGGTTTTCCTGATCGTGAGAGATTTATATTGTTCAGAAAAGCCACAAAGTTTCAGGACAGAGCGCCGCGAAGCGGCGCGAACCCCGGCCTATGGTTCCCGGACAAAGCGCCGCGAAGCGGCCCGAATTCCCGGCTTATGATTCCGGACACAGCGCCACGAAGCAGCGCTTTGGCCGGGGTTTTCCTGATCGTGAGAGATTTAATTCGTTCAGAAAAGCCACAAAGTTTCCGGACAAAGCGCCGCGAAGCGGCGCGAACCGGCTTATGGTTAACGGACAAAGCGCCGCGAAGCGGCGCAAATTCCCGGCTTATGGTTCCCGGACGAAGCGCCACGAAGCAGCGCTTTGCAGGGTTTTCCTGATCGTGAGAGATTTATATTGTTCAGAAAAAGCCACGAAGTTTCCGGCCAGAGCGCCGCAAAGCGGCGCGAACCCCCCGGCCTGTGGTTCCCGGACAAAGCGCCGCGAAGCGGCGCGAATTCCCCGGATTATGGTTCCCGGACAAAGCGCCACTAAGCAGCGCTTTGGCCGGGGTTTTCCTGATCGTGAGAGATTTATATTGTTCAGAAAAGCCACAAAGTTTCCGGACAAAGCGCCGCAAAGCGGCGCGAACCCCCCGGCCTGTGGTTACCGGACAAAGCGCCGCGCAGCGGCGCGAATTCCCCGGCTTATGATTCCCGGACACAGCGCCACGAAGCAGCGCTTTGGCCGGGGTTTTCCTGATTGTGAGAGATTTATATTGTTCAGAAAAGCCACAAAGTTTCCGGACAAAGCGCCGCAAAGCGGCGCGAACCCCTCGGCCTGTGGTTCCCGGACAAAGCGCCGCGAAGCGGCGCAAATTCCCCGGCTTATGGTTCCCGGACAAAGCGCCACGAAGCAGCGCTTTGGCCGGGGTTTTCCTGTGAGAGATTTATATTGTTCAGAAAAGCCACAAAGTTTCCGAACAGAGCGCCGCGAAGCGGCAGAACCCCCCCCCCCGGCCTATGGTTCCCGGACAAAGCGCCGCCAAGCGGCGCGAATTCCCAACTTATGAGTCCCGGCCAAACCGGCACGAAGCAGCGCTTTGGCCGGGGTTTTCCTGATCGTGAGAGATTTATATTGTTCAGAAAAGCCACGAAGTTTCCGGACAGAGCGCCGCAAAGCGGCGCGAACCCCCCGGCCTATGTTTCCCGGACAAAGCGCCGCGAAGCGGCGCTTTTGCAGGGGTTTTCCTGATCGTGAGAGATTTAATTTGTACAGAAAAGCCACAAAGTTTTCGGACAAAGAGCCGCAAAGCGGCGCGAACCACCCGGCTTATGGGTGGCGCGATTTTCCTGGCTTATGGTTCCCGCGAAGCGGCGCTTTGGCCGGGGTTTTTCTGATTGTGAGAGATTTAATTCGTTCAGAAAAGCCACAAAGTTTCCGGACAAAGCGCCGCGAAGCGGCGCGAACCCCCCGGCCTATGGTTAACGGACAAAGCGCCGCGAAGCGGCGCGAATTCCCCGGCTTATGGTTCCCGGACGAAGCGCCACGAAGCAGCGCTTTTGCAGGGGTTTTCCTGATCGTGAGAGATTTAATTTGTACAGAAAAGCCACAAAGTTTCCGGACAAAGCGCCGCAAAGCGGCGCGAACCCTTCGGCCTATGGTTCCCGGACAAAGCGCAGCGAAGCGGCGCGAATTCCCCGGCTTATGGTTCGCAGACAAAGCGCCGCGAAGCAGCGCTTTGGCCGGGGTTTTCCTGATCGTGAGAGATTTAATTCGTTCAGAAAAGCCACAAAGTTTCCGGACAGAGCGCCGCAAAGCGGCGCGAACCCTTCGGCCTATGGTTCCCGGACAAAGCGCAGCGAAGCGGCGCGAATTCCCCGGCTTATGGTTCCTGAACAAAGCGCCACGAAGCAGCGCTTTTGCAGGGGTTTTCCTGATCGTGAGAGATTTAATTTGTACAGAAAAGCCACAACGTTTTCGGACAAAGCGCCGCAAAGCGGCGCGAACCCCCCGGCCTGTGGTTACCGGACAAAGCGCCGCGAAGCGGCGCGAACCACCCGGCTTATGGGCGGCGCGAATTTCCTGGCTTATGGTTCCCGCGAAGCGGCGCTTGGTCGGGGTTTTCCTGATCGTGAGAGATTTAATTTGTCCAGAAAAGCCACAAAGTTTCCGGACAGAGCGCCGCGAAGCGGCACAAACCCCCCGGCCTATGGTTCCCGGACAAAGCGCAGCGAAGCGGCGCGAATTCCCCGGCTTATGGTTCCTGAACAAAGCGCCACGAAGCAGCGCTTTTGCAGGGGTTTTCCTGATCGTGAGAGATTTATATTGTTCAGAAAAGCCACAAAGTTTCCGGACAAAGCGCCGCAAAGCGGCGCGAACCCCCCGGCCTGTGGTTACCGGACAAAGCGCCGCGAAGCGGCGCGAACCACCCGGCTTATGGGCGGCGCGAATTTCCTGGCTTATGGTTCCCGCGAAGCGGCGCTTGGTCGGGGTTTTCCTGATCGTGAGAGATTTAATTTGTCCAGAAAAGCCACAAAGTTTCCGGACAGAGCGCCGCGAAGCGGCACAAACCCCCCGGCCTATGGTTCCCGGACAAAGCGCCGCGAAGCGGCGCGAATTCCCCGACTTATGGTTCCTGGACAAAGCGCCACGAAGCAGCGCTTTGGCCGGGGTTTTCCTGATCGTGAGAGATTTAGTTTGTTCAGAAAAGCCACAAAGTTTCCGGACAGAGCGCCGCGAAGCGGCGCGAATCCCCCGGCCTATGGTTCCCGGACAAAGCGCCGCGAAGCAGCGCTTTGTCCGGGGTTTTCCTGATCGTGAGAGATTTAATTCGTTCAGAAAAGCCACAAAGTTTCCGGACAAAGCGCCGCGAAGCGGCGCGAACCACCCGGCTTATGGGCGGCGCGAATTTCCTGGCTTATGGTTCCCGCGAGGCGGCGCTTTGGCCGGGGTTTTTCTGATTGTGAGAGATTTAATTCGTTCAGAAAAGCCACAAAGTTTCCGGACAGAGCGCCGCGAAGCGGCGCAAACCCCCCCCCCCCCGGCCTATGGTTCCCGGACAAAGCGCCGCGAAGCGTCGCGAATTCCCCGGCTTATGGTTCCCGGACAAAGCGCCACGAAGCAGCGCTTGAGCCGGGGTTTTCCTGATCGTGAGAGATTTATATTGTTCAGAAAAGCCACGAAGTTTCCGGACAGAGCGCCGCGAAGCGGCGCGAACCACCCGGCTTATGGGCGGCGCGAATTTCCTGGCTTATGGTTCCCGCGAAGCGGCGCTTGGTCGGGGTTTTCCTGATCGTGAGAGATTTAATTTGTCCAGAAAAGCCACAAAGTTTCCGGACAAAGCGCCGCGAAGCGGCGCGACCCCCCCGTTTTATGGTTCCCGGCCAAAGCGCCGCGAGGCAGCGCGAACTTCCCGGCTCATGTTTCCCGGACAAAGCGACTCGAAACGGCCCTTTGTCCGGGGTTTTCCCGATCAAAAGAGATTTAATTTGTACAGAAAAGCCACAAAGTTTCCGGACAAAGCGCCGCGAAGCGGCGCGAACCACCCGGCTTATGGGCGGCGCGGATTTCCTGGCTTATGGTTCCCGCGAAGCGGCCTTTGGCAGTCGGGGTTTTCCTGATCGTGAGAGATTTAATTTGTCCAGAAAAGCCACAAACTTTCCGGACAGAGCGCCGCGAAGCGGCGCGAAACCCCCGGCCTATGGTTCCCGGACAAAGTGCCGCGAAGCAGCGCTTCGGCCGGGGTTTTCCTGATCGTGAGAGATTTATTCGTTCAGAAAAGCCACAAAGTTTCCGGACAGAGCGCCGCGAAGCGGCGTGAACCCCCCGGCCTATGGTTAACGGACAAAGCGCCGCGAAGCGGCGCGAATGCCCCGGCTTATGGTTCCGGGACGAAGCGACTCGAAACGGGGCTTTGGCGGGGGTTTTCCTGATGGTGAGAGATTTATTCGTTCAGAAAAGCCACAAAGTTTCCGGACAGAGCGCCGCGAAGCGGCGTGAACTTCCCGGCTTATAGTTCCCGAACAAAGTGCCGCGAAGCGGCGCTTTGCAGGGTTTTCCTGAACGTGAGAGATTTAATTTGTACACAAAAGCCACAAAGTTTCCGGACAAAGCGCCGCGAAGCGGCGCTGAACCACCCGGGTTATGGGCGGCGCGAATTTCCTGGCTTATGGTTCCCGCGAAGCGGCGCTTTGGCCGGGGTTTTTCTGATTGTGAGAGATTTAATTCGTTCAGAAAAGCCACAAAGTTTCCGGACAAAGCGCCGCGAAGCGGCGCGAATGAACCCGGCCTATGGTTAACGGACAAAGCGCCGCGGAGCGGCGCGAATTCCCGGCTTATGGTTCCCGGACGAAGCGCCACGAAGCAGCGCTTTGCAGGGGTTTTCCTGATCGTGAGAGATTTATATTGTTCAGAAAAGCCACGAAGTTTCCGGACAGAGCGCCGCAAAGCGGCGCAGAACCCCGGCCTATGGTTCCCGGACAAAGCGCCGCGAAGCGCGCGAATTCCCGGCTTATGATTCCCGGACACAGCGCCACGAAGCAGCGCTTTGGCCGGGGTTTTCCTGCTCGTGAGAGATTTATATTGTTCAGAAAAGCCACGAAGTTTCCGGACAAAGCGCCGCAAAGCGGCGCGAACCCCCCGGCCTGTGGTTCCCGGACAGAACGCCGCGAAGCGGCGCGAATTCCCCGGCTTATGGTTCCCGGACAAAGCGCCACGAAGCAGCGCTTTGGCCGGGGTTTTCCTGATCGTGAGATTTATATTGTTCAGAAAAAGCCACAGAGTTTCCGGACAAAGCGCCGCAAAGCGGCGCGAACCCCAACCTGTGGTTCCCGGACAAAGCGCCGCGAAGCGGCGCAATTCCCAGATTATGGTTCCCGGACCAAAGCGCCACTAAGCAGCGCTTTGGCCGGGTTTTCTGATCGTGAGAGATTTATATTGTTCAGAAAAGCCACAAAGTTTCCGGACAAAGCGCCGCAAAGCGGCGCGAACCCCCCGGCCTGTGGTTACCGGACAAAGCGCCGCGAAGCGGCGCGAATTCCCCGGCTTATGATTCCCGGACACAGCGCCACGAAGCAGCGCTTTGGCCGGGGTTTTCCTGATTGTGAGAGATTTATATTGTTCAGAAAAGCCACAAAGTTTCCGGACAAAGCGCCGCAAAGCGGCGCGAACCCCTCGGCCTGTGGTTCCCGGACAAAGCGCCGCGAGGCGACCCAAATTCCCCGGCTTATGGTCCCCGGACAAAGCGCCACGAAGCAGCGCTTTGGCCGGGGTTTTCCTGTGAGAGATTTATATTGTTCAGAAAAGCCACAAAGTTTCCGAACAGAGCGCCGCGAAGCGGCGCGACCCGGCCTATGGTTCCCGGACAAAGCGCCGCCAAGCGGCGCGAATTCCCCGGCTTATGATTCCCGGACAAAGCGCCACGAAGCAGCGCTTTGGCCGGGGTTTTCCTGATCGTGAGAGATTTATATTGTTCAGAAAAGCCACGAAGTTTCCGGACAGAGCGCCGCAAAGCGGCGCGAACCCCCCGGCCTATGTTTCCCGGACAAAGCGCCGCGAAGCGGCGCTTTTGCAGGGGTTTTCCTGATCGTGAGAGATTTAATTCGTTCAGAAAAGCCACAAAGTTTCCGGACAAAGCGCCGCGAAGCGGCGCGAACCCCCGGCTTATGGTTAACGGACAAAGCGCCGCGGAGCGGCGCGAATTCCCCGGCTTATGGTTCCCGGACGAAGCGCCACGAAGCAGCGCTTTTGCAGGGGTTTTCCTGATCGTGAGAGATTTATATTGTTCAGAAAAGCCACGAAGTCTCCGGACATAGCCCCGCAATCCGGCTCGAACCCCCCGGCCTATGGTTCCCGGACAAAGCGCCGCGAAGCGGCCCCAATTTCCCGGCTTATGATTCCCGGACACAGCGCCACGAAGCAGCGCTTTGGCCGGGGTTTTCCTGATCGTGAGAGATTTATATTGTTCAGAAAAGCAACGAAGTTTCCGGACAAAGCGCCGCAAAGCGGCGCGAACCCCCCGGCCTGTGGTTCCCGGACAAAGCGCCGCGAAGCGGCGCAAATTCCCCGGCTTATGGTTCCCGGACACAGCGCCACGAAGCAGCGCTTTGGCCGGGGTTTTCCTGATCGTGAGAGATTTATATTGTTCAGAAAAGCCACAGAGTTTCCGGACAAAGCGCCGCAAAGCGGCGCGAACCCCCCGGCCTGTGGTTCCCGGACAAAGCGCCGCGAAGCGGCGCGAATTCCCCGGATTATGGTTCCCGGACAAAGCGCCACTAAGCAGCGCTTTGGCCGGGGTTTTCCTGATCGTGAGAGATTTATATTGTTCAGAAAAGCCACAAAGTTTCCGGACAAAGCGCCGCAAAGCGGCGCGAACCCCAACCTGTGGTTACCGGACAAAGCGCCGCGCAACTGCGCGAATTCCCCGGCTTATGATTCCCGGACACAGCGCCACGAAGCAGCGCTTTGGCCGGGGTTTTCTGATTGTGAGAGATTTATATTGTTCAGAAAAGCCACAAAGTTTCCGGACAAAGCGCCGCAAAGCGGCGCAGAACCCTCGGCCTGTGGTTCCCGGACAAAGCGCCGCGAAGCGGCGCGAATTCCCCGGCTTATGGTTCCCGGACAAAGCGCCACGAAGCAGCGCTTTGGCCGGGGTTTTCCCGTGAGAGATTTATATTGTTCAGAAAAGCCACAAAGTTTCCGAACAGAGCGCCGCGAAGCGGCGCGACCCCCCCCCCCCCGGCCCATGGTTCCCGGACAAAGCGCCGCCAAGCGGCGCGAATTCCCCGGCTTATGATTCCCGGACAAAGCGCCACGAAGCAGCGCTTTGGCCGGGGTTTTCCTGATCGTGAGAGATTTATATTGTTCAGAAAAGCCACGAAGTTTCCGGACAGAGCGCCGCAAAGCGGCCCGAACCCCCCGGCCTATGTTTCCCGGACAAAGCGCCGCGAAGCGGCGCTTTTGCAGGGGTTTTCCTGATCGTGAGAGATTTAATTTGTACAGAAAAGCCACAAAGTTTTCGGACAAAGCGCCGCAAAGCGGCGCGAACCACCCGGCTTATGGGTGGCGCGATTTTCCTGGCTTATGGTTCCCGCGAAGCTCGCACAGCCGGGGTTTTTCTGATTGTGAGAGATTTAATTCGTTCAGAAAAGCCACAAAGTTTCCGGACAAAGCGCCGCGAAGCGCGCGAACCCCGGCCTATGGTTAACGGACAAAGCGCCGCGAAGCGCGCTGAATTCCAACTTATGGTTCCCGGACGAAGCGCCACGAAGCAGCGCTTTTGCAGGGTTTTCCTGATCGTGAGAGATTTAATTTGTACAGAAAAGCCACAAAGTTTCCGGACAAAGCGCCGCAAAGCGGCGCGAACCCTTCGGCCTATGGTTCCCGGACAAAGCGCAGCGAAGCGGCGCGAATTCCCCGGCTTATGGTTCGCAGACAAAGCGCCGCGAAGCAGCGCTTTGGCCGGGGTTTTCCTGATCGTGAGAGATTTAATTCGTTCAGAAAAGCCACAAAGTTTCCGGACAGAGCGCCGCAAAGCGGCGCGAACCCTTCGGCCTATGGTTCCCGGACAAAGCGCAGCGAAGCGGCGCGAATTCCCCGGCTTATGGTTCCTGAACAAAGCGCCACGAAGCAGCGCTTTTGCAGGGGTTTTCCTGATCGTGAGAGATTTAATTTGTACAGAAAAGCCACAAAGTTTTCGGACAGAGCGCCGCGAAGCGGCACAAACCCCCCGGCCTATGGTTCCCGGACAAAGCGCAGCGAAGCGGCGCGAATTCCCCGGCTTATGGTTCCCGGACAAAGCGCCACGAAGCAGCGCTTTGGCCGGGGTTTTCCCGTGAGAGATTTATATTGTTCAGAAAAGCCACAAAGTTTCCGAACAGAGCGCCGCGAAGCGGCGCGACCCCCCGGCCTATGGTTCCCCGGACAAAGCGCCGCCAAGCGGCGCGAATTCCCAACTTATGATTCCCGGACAAAGCGCCACGAAGCAGCGCTTTGGCCGGGGTTTTTCCTGATCGTGAGAGATTTATATTGTTCAGAAAAGCCACGAAGTTTCCGGACAGAGCGCCGCAAAGCGGCGCGAACCCCGGCCTATGTTTCCCGGACAAAGCGCCGCGAAGCGCGCTTTGCAGGAATTTTCCTGATCGTGAGAGATTTAATTTGTACAGAAAAGCCACAAAGTTTTCGGACAAAGAGCCGCAAAGCGGCGCGAACCACCGGCTTATGGGTGGCGCGATTTTCCTGGCTTATGGTTCCCGCGAAGCTGCTTTGCACGCCGGGGTTTTCTGATTGTGAGAGATTTAATTCGTTCAGAAAAGCCACAAAGTTTCCGGACAAAGCGCCGCGAAGCGCGCGCCTGAACCCCGGCCTATGGTTAACGGACAAAGCGCCGCGAAGCGGCGCGAATTCCGGCTTATGGTTCCCGGACGAAGCGCCACGAAGCAGCGCTTTGCAGGGGTTTTCCTGATCGTGAGAGATTTAATTTGTACAGAAAAGCCACAAAGTTTCCGGACAGAGCGCCGCGAAGCGGCGCGAACCCTTCGGCCTATGGTTCCCGGACAAAGCGCAGCGAAGCGACGCGGATTCCCCGGCTTATGGTTCGCAGACAAAGCGCCGCGAAGCAGCGCTTTGGCCGGGGTTTTCCTGATCGTGAGAGATTTAATTCGTTCAGAAAAGCCACAAAGTTTCCGGACAGAGCGCCGCGAAGCGGCGCGAACCCTTCGGCCTATGGTTCCCGGACAAAGCGCAGCGAAGCGGCGCGAATTCCCGGCTTATGGTTCCTGAACAAAGCGCCACGAAGCAGCGCTTTTTGCAGGGGTTTTCCTGATCGTGAGAGATTTAATTTGTACAGAAAAGCCACAAAGTTTTCCGGACAGAGCGCCGCGAAGCGGCACAACCGGCCTATGGTTCCCGGACAAAGCGCAGCGAAGCGGCGCGAATTCCCCAACTTATGGTTCCTGAACAAAGCGCCACGAAGCAGCGCTTTTGCAGGGGTTTTCCTGATCGTGAGAGATTTATATTGTTCAGAAAAGCCACAAAGTTTCCGGACAAAGCGCCGCAAAGCGGCGCAGAACCAACCTGTGGTTACCGGACAAAAGCGCCGCGAAGCGCGCGAACCACCGGCTTATGGGCGGCGCGAATTTCCTGGCTTATGGTTCCCGCGAAGCTGGCAGTCGGGGTTTTCCTGATCGTGAGAGAATTTAATTTGTCCAGAAAAGCCACACACTTTCCGCCCAGAGCGCCGCGAAGCGGCACCAACCCCCCGGCCTATGGTTCCCGGACAAAGCGCCGCGAAGCGGCGCGAATTCCGACTTATGGTTCCTGGACAAAGCGCCACGAAGCAGCGCTTTGGCCGGTTTTTTCTTATCGTGAGAGGTTTAGTTTGTTCAGAAAAGCCACAAAGTTTCCGGACAGAGCGCCGCGAAGCGCCGCTGAATCCAACCTATGGTTCCCGGACAAAGCGCCGCGAAGCGGCGCTTTGGCCGGGGCTTTCCTGATCGTAAGAGATTTAATTCGTTCAGAAAAGCCACAAAGTTACCGGAAAAAGCGCCGCGAAGCGGCACGAACCCCCCGGCTTATGGGCGGCGCGAATTTCCTGGCTTATGGTTCCCGCGAAGCGGCGCTACAGCGTCGGGGTTTTCCTGATCGTGAGAGATTTAATTTGTCCAGAAAAGCCACAAAGTTTCCGGACAGAGCGCCGCGAAGCGGCACAAACCCCCCGGCCTATGGTTCCCGGACAAAGCGCCGCGAAGCGGCGCGAATTCCCCGACTTATGGTTCCTGGACAAAGCGCCACGAAGCAGCGCTTTGGCCGGGGTTTTCCTGATCGTGAGAGATTTATATTGTTAAGAAAAGCAACGAAGTTTCCGGACAAAGCGCCGCAAAGCGGCGCGAACCCCCCGGCCTGTGGTTCCCGGACAAAGCGCCGCGAAGCGGCGCTTTTGCAGGGGTTTTCCTGATCGTGAGAGATTTAATTTGTACAGAAAAGCCATAACGTTTTCGGACAAAGCGCCGCGAAGCGGCGCGAACCACCCGGCTTATGGGCGGCGCGAATTTCCTGGCTTATGGTTCCCGCGAAGCGGCGCTTGGTCGGGGTTTTCCTGATCGTGAGAGATTTAATTTGTCCAGAAAAGCCACAAAGTTTCCGGACAGAGCGCCGCGGGACGGCGCAACCCCCACCCCCCGGCTTATGGTTCCCGGACAAAGCGCCACGAAGCAGCGCTTTGGCAGGGGTTTTCCTGATCGTGAGAGATTTAATTTGTTCAGAAAAGCCACAAAGTTTCCGGACAGAGCGCCGCGAAGCGGCGCGAATCCCCCGGCCTATGGTTCCCGGACAAAGCGCCGCGAACCAGCGCTTTGTCCGGGGTTTTCCTGATCGTGAGAGATTTAATTCGTTCAGAAAAGCCACAAAGTTTCCGGACAAAGCGCCGCGAAACGGCGCGAACCACCCGGCTTATGGGCGGCGCGAATTTCCTGGCTTATGGTTCCCGCGAAGCTCTGGCGAATCGGGGTTTTCCTGATCGTGAGAGATTTAGTTTGTCCAGAAAAGCCCCAAAGTTTCCGGACAGGGCGCCGCGAAGCGCCCCAAACCCCCCGGCCTATGGTTCCCGGACAAAGCGCCGCGAAGCGGCGCAGATTCCCGACTTATGGTTCCTGGACAAAGCGCCACGAAGCAGCGCTTTGGCCGGGGTTTTCTGATCGTGAGAGATTTATATTGTTAAGAAAAGCAACGAAGTTTCGGACAAAGCGCCGCAAAGCGGCGCGAACCAACCTGTGGTTCCCGGACAAAGCGCCGCGAAGCGGCGCTTTGCAAGGGATTTTCCTGATCGTGAGAGATTTAATTTGTACAGAAAAGCCACAAAGTTTTCCGGACAAAGCGCCGCGAAGCGGCGCGAACCACCCGGCTTATGGGCGGCGCGAATTTCCTGGCTTATGGTTCCCGCGAAGCCGGCTTGATCGGGGTTTTCCTGATCGTGAGAGATTTAATTTGTCCAGAAAAGCCACAAAGTTTCCGGACAGAGCGCCGCGGAGCGGCGCAACCCCCACCCCCCGGCTTATGGTTCCCGGACAAAGCGCCACGAAGCAGCGCTTTGGCAGGGGTTTTCCTGATCGTGAGAGATTTAGTTTGTTCAGAAAAGCCACAAAGTTTCCGGATAGAGCGCCGCGAAGCGTGCGAATCCCAACCTATGGTTCCCGGACAAAGCGCCGCGAAGCAGCGCTTTGTCCGGGTTTCTGATCGTGAGAGATTTATTTCGTTCAGAAAAGCCACAAAGTTTCCGGACAAAGCGCCGCGAAGCGGCGCGAACCACCTGGCTTATGGGCGGCGCGAATTTCCTGGCTTATGGTTCCCGCCAAGCGGCGCTTGGTCGGGGTTTTCCTGATCGTGAGAGATTTAATTTGTCCAGAAACGCCACAAAGTTTCCGGACAGAGCGCCGCGAAGCGGCACAAACCCCCCGGCCTATGGTTCCCGGACAAAGCGCCGCGAAGCGGCGCGAATTCCCAACTTATGGTTCCTGGACAAAGCGCCACGAAGCAGCGCTTTGGCCGGGTTTTCCTGATCGTGAGAGATTTAGTTTGTTCAGAAAAGCCACGAAGTTTCCGGACAGAGCGCCGCAAAGCGGCGCAGACCCTTCGGCCTATGGTTCCCGGACAAAGCGCCGCGAAGCGGCGCAATTCCCGGCTTAGGGTTCCTGGGCAAAGCGCCCAGAAGCAGCGCTGGGGGCGGGGTTCTCCTGATCGTGAGAGATTTAGTTTGTTCAGAAAAGCCACGAAGTTTCCGGACAGAGCGCCGCAAAGCGGCGCGAACCCTTCGGCCTATGTTTCCCGAACAAAGCGCCGCGAAGCGGCGCGAATTCCCCGGCTTATGGTTCCTGGACAAAGCGCCACGAAGCAGCGCTTTGGCCGGGGTTTTCCTGATCGTGAGAGATTTAGTTTGTTCAGAAAAGCCACGAAGTTTCCGGACAGAGCGCCGCAAAGCGGCGCGAACCCTTCGGCCTATGGTTCCCGGACAAAGCGCCGCGAAGCGGCGCGAATTCCCCGGCTTATGGTTCCTGGACAAAGCGCCACGAAGCAGCGCTTTGGCCGGGGTTTTCCTGATCGTGAGAGATTTAGTTTGTTCAGAAAAGCCACGAAGTTTCCGGACAGAGCGCCGCGAAGCGGCGTGAATTTCCCGGCTTATAGTTCCCGAACAAAGTGCCGCGAAGCGGCGCTTTTGCAGGGGTTTTCCTGATCGTGAGAGACTTAGTTTGTACTGAAAAGCCACAAAGTTTCCGGACAAAGCGCCGCGAAGCGGCGCGAACCACCCGGCTTATGGGCTGCGCGAATTTCCTGGCTTATGGTTCCCGCAAGCTACGGCGCACGGCCGGGGTTTTTCTGATTGTGAGAGATTTAATTCGTTCAGAAAAGCCACAAAGTTTCCGGACAAAGCGCCGCGAAGCGGCGCGAACCCTTCGGCCTATGGTTCCCGGACAAAGCGCCGCGAAGCGGCGCGAATTCCCCGGCTTATGGCTCCTGGACAAAGCGCCACGAAGCAGCGCTTTGGCCGGGGTTTTCCTGATCGTGAGAGATTTAGTTTGTTCAGAAAAGCCACGAAGTTTCCGGACAGAGCGCCGCAAAGCGGCGCAGACCCTTCGGCCTATGTTTCCCCGGACAAAGCGCCGCGAAGCGGCGCGAATTCCCCGGCTTATGGTTCCTGGACAAAGCGCCACGAAGCAGCGCTTTGGCCGGGGTTTTCCTGATCGTGAGAGATTTAGTTTGTTCAGAAAAGCCACGAAGTTTCCGGACAGAGCGCCGCAAAGCGGCGCGAACCCTTCGGCCTATGGTCCCCGGACAAAGCGCCACGAAGCAGCGCTTTGGCCGGGGTTTTCCTGATCGTGAGAGACTTAATTTGTCCAGAAAAGCCACAAAGTTTCCGGACAGAGCGCCGCGAAGCGGCACAAACCCCCCGGCCTATGGTTCCCGGACAAAGCGCCGCGAAGCGGCGCGAATTCCCCGGCTTATGGTTCCTGGACAAAGCGCCACGAAGCAGCGCTTTGGCCGGGGTTTTCCTGATCGTGAGAGATTTAGTTTGTTCAGAAAAGCCACGAAGTTTCCGGACAGAGCGCCGCAAAGCGGCGCGAACCCTTCGGCCTATGGTTCCCGGACAAAGCGCAGTGAAGCGGCGCGAATTCCCCGGCTTATGGTTCCTGGACAAAGCGCCGCGAAGCAGCGCTTTGGCCGGGGTTTTCCTGATCGTGAGAGATTTAATTCGTTCAGAAAAGCCACAAAGTTTCCGGACAGAGCGCCGCGAAGCGGCGTGAACTTCCCGGCTTATAGTTCCCGAACAAAGTGCCGCGAAGCGGCGCTTTTGCAGGGGTTTTCCTGATCGTGAGAGACTTAGTTTGTACTGAAAAGCCACAAAGTTTCCGGACAAAGCGCCGCGAAGCGGCGCGAACCACCCGGCTTATGGGCTGCGCGAATTTCCTGGCTTATGGTTCCCGCGAAGCGGCGCTTTGGCCGGGGTTTTTCTGATTGTGAGAGATTTAATTCGTTCAGAAAAGCCACAAAGTTTCCGGACAAAGCGCCGCGAAGCGGCGCGAACCCCCCGGTTTATGGTTCCCGGACAAAGCACCGCGAGGCAGCGCGAACTTCCCGGCTTATGTTTCCCGGACAAAGCGACTCGAAACGGCGCTTTGTCCGGGGTTTTCCTGATCGTGAGAGATTTAATTCGTTCAGAAAAGCCACAAAGTTTCCGGACAGAGCGCCGCGAAGCGGCGTGAACTTCCCGGTTTATAGTTCCCGAACAAAGTGCCGCGAAGCGGCGCTTTTGCAAATTTTCCCGATCGTGAGAGATTTAATTTGTACAGAAAAGCCACAAAGTTTCCGGACAAAGCGCCGCGAATTTCCTGGCTTATGGTTCCCGCGAAGCGGCGCTTTGGCCGGGGTTTTTCTGATTGTGAGAGATTTAATTCGTTCAGAAAAGCCACAAAGTTTCCGGACAGAGCGCCGCAAAGCGGCGCGAACCCCCCGGCCTGTGGTTCCCGGACAAAGCGCCGCGAAGCGGCGCGAATTCCCCGGCTTATGGTTCCTGGACAAAGCGCCACTAAGCAGCGCTTTGGCCGGGGTTTTCCTGATCGTGAGAGATTTAGTTTGGTCAGAAAAGCCACGAAGTTTCGGACAGAGCGCCGCAAAGCGGCGCGAACCGCTGGCCTATGGTTCCCGGACAAAGCGCAGCGAAGCGGCGCGAATTCCCCGGCTTATGGTTCCTGGACAAAGCGCCGCGAAGCAGCGCTTTGGCCGGGGTTTTCCTGATCGTGAGAGATTTAATTCGTTCAGAAAAGCCACAAAGTTTCCGGACAGAGCGCCGCGAAGCGGCGTGAACTTCCCGGTTTATAGTTCCCGAACAAAGTGCCGCGAAGCGGCGCTTTTGCAGGGGTTTTCCCGATCGTGAGAGATTTAATTTGTACAGAAAAGCCACAAAGTTTCCGGACAAAGCGCCGCGAATTTCCTGGCTTATGGTTCCCGCGAAGCGGCGCTTTGGCCGGGGTTTTTCTGATTGTGAGAGATTTAATTCGTTCAGAAAAGCCACAAAGTTTCCGGACAGAGCGCCGCAAAGCGGCGCGAACCAACCTGTGGTTCCCCGGACAAAGCGCCGCGAAGCGGCGCGAATTCCCCGGCTTATGGTTCCCGGACAAAGCGCCCCGAAGCGGCGCTTTGGCCGGGGTTTTCCTGATCGTGAGAGATTTATATTGTTCAGAAAAGCCACAAAGTTTCCGGACAGAGCGCCGCGAAGCGGCGCGACCCCCCCGGCCTATGGTTCCCGGACAAAGCGCCGCCAAGCGGCGCGAATTCCCCGGCTTATGATTCCCGGACAAAGCGCCACGAAGCAGCGCTTTGGCCGGGGTTTTCCTGATCGTGAGAGATTTATATTGTTCAGAGAAGCCACAAAGTTTCCGGACAGAGCGCCGCGAAGCGGCGCGATTCCCCCGGCCTATGGTTCCCGGACAAAGCGCCGCGAGGCGGCGCGAATTCCCCGGCTTATGGTTCCCGGACAAAGCGCCACGAAGCAGCGCTTTGGCCGGGGTTTTCCTGATCGTGAGAGATTTATATTGTTCAGAGAAGCCACAAAGTTTCCGGACAGAGCGCCGCAAAGCGGCGCGAACCCTTCGGCCTATGGTTCCCGGACAAAGCGCCGCGAAGCGGCGCGAATTCCCCGGCTTATGGTTCCTGGACAAAGCGCCACGAAGCAGCGCTTTGGCCGGGGTTTTCCTGATCGTGAGAGATTTAGTTTGTTCAGAAAAGCCACGAAGTTTCCGGACAGAGCGCCGCGAAGCGCCCCAAACCCCCCCGGCCTATGGTTCCCGGACAAAGCGCCGCGAAGCAGCGCTTTGGCCGGGGTTTTCCTGATCGTGAGAGATTTAGTTTGTTCAGAAAAGCCACGAAGTTTCCGGACAGAGCGCCGCAAAGCGGCGCGAACCCTTCGGCCTATGGTTCCCGGACAAAGCGCCGCGAAGCGGCGCGAATTCCCCGGCTTATGGTTCGCAGACAAAGCGCCGCGAAGCAGCGCTTTGGCCGGGGTTTTCCTGATCGTGAGAGATTTAATTCGTTCAGAAAAGCCACAAAGTTTCCGGACAGAGCGCCGCGAAGCGGCACAAACCCCCCGGCCTATGATTCCCGGACAAAGCGCCGCGAAGCGGCGCGAATTCCCCGGCTTATGGTTCCTGGACAAAGCGCCACGAAGCAGCGCTTTGGCAGGGGTTTTCCTGATCGTGAGAGATTTAGTTTGTTCAGAAAAGCCACAAAGTTTCCGGACAGAGCGCCGCGAAGCGGCGCGAATCCAACCTATGGTTCCCGGACAAAGCGCCGCGAAGCAGCGCTTTGTCCGGAAATTTCTGATCGTGAGAGATTTAATTCGTTCAGAAAAGCCACAAAGTTTCCGGACAAAGCGCCGCGAAGCGGCGCGAACCACCCGGCTTATGGGCGGCGCGAATTTCCTGGCTTATGGTTCCGCGAAGCGGCGCTTTGTCAGGGTTTTCCTGATCGTGAGAGATTTAATTTGTCCAGAAAAGCCACAAAGTTTCCGGACAGAGCGCCGCGAAGCGGCCAAGCCCGGCCTATGGTTCCCGGACAAAGCGCCGCGAAGCGGCGCGAATTCCCCGACTTATGGTTCCTGGACAAAGCGCCACGAAGCAGCGCTTTGGCCGGGGTTTTCCTGATCGTGAGAGATTTATATTGTTAAGAAAAGCAACGAAGTTTCCGGACAAAGCGCCGCAAAGCGGCGCGAACCCCCCGGCCTGTGGTTCCCGGACAAAGCGCCGCGAAGCGGCGCTTTTGCAGGGGTTTTCCTGATCGTGAGAGATTTAATTTGTACAGAAAAGCCACAAAGTTTTCGGACAAAGCGCCGCGAAGCGGCGCGAACCACCCGGCTTATGGGCGGCGCGAATTTCCTGGCTTATGGTTCCCGCGAAGCGGGGCTTGGTCGGGGTTTTCCTGATCGTGAGAGATTTAATTTGTCCAGAAAAGCCACAAAGTTTCCGGACAGAGCGCCGCGGAGCGGCGCAACCCCCACCCCCCGGCTTATGGTTCCCGGACAAAGCGCCACGAAGCAGCGCTTTGGCAGGGGTTTTCCTGATCGTGAGAGATTTAGTTTGTTCAGAAAAGCCACAAAGTTTCCGGACAGAGCGCCGCGAAGCGGCGCGAATCCCCCGGCCTATGGTTCCCGGACAAAGCGCCGCGAAGCAGCGCTTTGTCCGGGGTTTTCCTGATCGTGAGAGATTTAATTCGTTCAGAAAAGCCACAAAGTTTCCGGACAAAGCGCCGCGAAGCGGCGCGAACCACCCGGCTTATGGGCGGCGCGAATTTCCTGGCTTATGGTTCCCGCGAAGCGGCGCTTGGTCGGGGTTTTCCTGATCGTGAGAGATTTAATTTGTCCAGAAAAGCCACAAAGTTACCGGACAGAGCGCCGCGAAGCGGCACAAACCCCCCGGCCTATGGTTCCCGGACAAAGCGCCGCGAAGCGGCGCGAATTCCCCGACTTATGGTTCCTGGACAAAGCGCCACGAAGCAGCGCTTTGGCCGGGGTTTTCCTGATCGTGAGAGATTTATATTGTTAAGAAAAGCAACGAAGTTTCCGGACAAAGCGCCGCAAAGCGGCGCGAACCCCCCGGCCTGTGGTTCCCGGACAAAGCGCCGCGAAGCGGCGCGAATTCCCCGACTTATGGTTCCTGGACAAAGCGCCACGAAGCAGCGCTTTGGGCGGGGTTTTCCTGATCGTGAGAGATTTATATTGTTAAGAAAAGCAACGAAGTTTCCGGACAAAGCGCCGCGAAGCGGCGCGAATCCCCCGGCCTATGGTTCCCGGACAAAGCGCCACGAAGCAGCGCTTTGGCAGGGGTTTTCCTGATCGTGAGAGATTTAGTTTGTTCAGAAAAGCCACGAAGTTTCCGGACAGAGCGCCGCAAAGCGGCGCAGACCCTTCGGCCTATGGTTCCGGACAAAGCGCCGCGAAGCGGCGCTGAATTCCCGGCTTATGGTTCCTGGACAAAGCGCCGCGAAGCAGCGCTTTGGCCGGGGTTTTCCTGATCGTGAGAGATTTAATTCGTTCAGAAAAGCCACAAAGTTTCCGGACAGAGCGCCGCGAAGCGGCGCGAACCCTTCGGCCTATGGTTCCCGGACAAAGCGCAGCGAAGCGACGCGGATTCCCCGGCTTATGGTTCGCAGACAAAGCGCCGCGAAGCAGCGCTTTGGCCGGGGTTTTCCTGATCGTGAGAGATTTAATTCGTTCAGAAAAGCCACAAAGTTTCCGGACAGAGCGCCGCGAAGCGGCACAAACCCCCCGGCCTATGGTTCCCGGACAAAGCGCCGCGAAGCGGCGCGAATTCCCCGGCTTATGGTTCCTGGACAAAGCGCCACGAAGCAGCGCTTTGGCCGGGGTTTTCCTGATCGTGAGAGATTTAGTTTGTTCAGAAAAGCCACGAAGTTTCCGGACAGAGCGCCGCAAAGCGGCGCGAACCCTTCGGCCTATGGTTCCCGGACAAAGCGCAGCGAAGCGGCGCGAATTCCCCGGCTTATGGTTCCTGGACAAAGCGCCACGAAGCAGCGCTTTGGCCGGGGTTTTCCTGATCGTGAGAGATTTAGTTTGTTCAGAAAAGCCACGAAGTTTCCGGACAGAGCGCCGCGAAGCGGCACAAACCCCCCGGCCTATGGTTCCCGGACAAAGCGCAGCGAAGCGGCGCGAATTCCCCGGCTTATGGTTCGCAGACAAAGCGCCGCGAAGCAGCGCTTTGGCCGGGGTTTTCCTGATCGTGAGAGATTTAATTCGTTCAGAAAAGCCACAAAGTTTCCGGACAGAGCGCCGCGAAGCGGCGCGAACCCTTCGGCCTATGATTCCCGGACAAAGCGCAGCGAAGCGACGCGGATTCCCGGCTAATGGTTCCCGGACAAAGCGCCGCGAAGCAGCGCTTTGGCCGGGGTTTTCTGATCGTGAGAGATTTATATTGTTCAGAAAAGCCACAAAGTTTCGGACAGAGCGCCGCGAAGCGGCGCAAACCCCGGCCTATGGTTCCCGGACAAAGCGCCGCCAAGCGGCGCGAATTCCCGGCTAATGGTTCCTGGACAAAGCGCCGCGAAGCAGCGCTTTGGCCGGGGTTTTCCTGATCGTGAGAGATTTATATTGTTCAGAAAAGCCACGAAGTTTCCGGACAGAGCGCCGCGAAGCGCGCGAATTCGGCCTATGGTTCCCGGACAAAGCGCCGCCAAGCGGCGCGAATTCCCGGCTAATGGTTCCCGGACAAAGCGCCGCGAAGCCGCGCTTTGGCCGGGGTTTTCCTGATCGTGAGAGATTTAATTTGTTCAGAAAAGTCACAAAGTTTCCGGACTGAGCGCCGCGAAGCGGCGCGAAGCCCCCGGCCTATGGTTCCCGGACAAAGCGCCGCGAAGCGGCGCGAATTCCCCGGCTTATGGTTCCCGGACAAAGCGCCGCGAAGCAGCGCTTTGGCCGGGGTTTTTCTGATCGTGAGAGATTTATATTGTTCACAAAAACCACAAAGTTTCCGGACAGAGCGCCGCGAAGCGGCGCGACCCCCCCGGCATATGGTTCCCGGACAAAGCGTCGCGAAGCGGCGCGAACCCCCCGGCTAATGGTTCCCAGACAAAGCGCTGCGAAGCGGCGCTTTGGCCGGGGTTTTCCTGATCGCGAGAGATTTAATTTGTTCAGAAAAGCCACAAAGTTTCCGTACAGAGCGCCGCGAAGCGGCTCGAACCCCCCGGCCTATGGTTCCCGGACAAAGCGCCGCGAAGCGGCGCGAATTCCCCGGCTAATGGTTCCCAGACAAAGCGCCGCGAAGCAGCGCTTTGGCCGGGGTTTTCCTGATCGTGAGAGATTTATATTGTTCAGAAAAGCCACAAAGTTTCCGGACAGAGCGCCGCGAAGCGCGCAGACCTTCAACCTATGGTTCCCGGACAAAGCGCCGCGAAGCGGCGCGAATTCCGGCTTATGGTTCCCGGACAAAGCGCCGCGAAGCAGCGCTTTGGCCGGGTTTCCTGATCGTGAGAGATTTATATTCGTTCAGAAAAGCCACAAAGTTTCCGGACAGAGCGCCGCGAAGCGCCTGAACCCCAGCCTATGGTTCCCGGACAAAGCGCCGCCAAGCGGCGCAGATTCCCGGCTTATGGTTCCCGGACAAAGCGCCGCGAAGCAGCGCTTTGGCCGGGGTTTTCCTGATCGTGAGAGATTTATATTCGTTCAGAAAAGCCACAAAGTTTCCGGACAGAGCGCCGCGAAGCGCGCGAACTTCCCGGCTCATGATTCCCGGAAAAAGCGCCGCAAAGCGGCGCTTTTGCCGGGGTTCTCCTGATCGTGAGAGACTTAGTTTGTACTGAAAAGCCACAAAGTTTCCGGACAAAGCGCCGCGAAGCGGCGCGAACCACCCGGCTTATGGGCTGCGCGAATTTCCTGGCTTATGGTTCCCGCGAAGCGGCGCTTTGGCCGGGGTTTTTCTGATTGTGAGAGATGTAATTCGTTCAGAAAAGCCACAAAGTTTCCGGACAAAGCGCCGCGAAGCGGCGCGAACCCTTCGGCCTATGGTTCCCGGACAAAGCGCAGCGAAGCGGCGCGAATTCCCCGGCTTATGGTTCCTGGACAAAGCGCCACGAAGCAGCGCTTTGGCCGGGGTTTTCCTGATCGTGAGAGATTTAGTTTGTTCAGAAAAGCCACGAAGTTTCCGGACAGAGCGCCGCGAAGCGGCACAAACCCCCCGGCCTATGGTTCCCGGACAAAGCGCAGCGAAGCGGCGCGAATTCCCAACTAATGGTTCGCAGACAAAGCGCCGCGAAGCAGCGCTTTGGCCGGGGTTTTCCTGATCGTGAGAGATTTAATTGTTCAGAAAAGCCACAAAGTTTCCGGACAGAGCGCCGCGAAGCGGCACTCCAGCCTATGGTTCCCGGACAAAGCGCCGCGAAGCGGCGCAAAATTCCCCGGTTATGGTTCCCGGACAAAGCGCCACGAAGCAGCGCTTTGGCCGGGGTTTCCTGATCGTGAGAGATTTAGTTTGTTCAGAAAAGCCACGAAGTTTCCGGACAGAGCGCCGCGAAGCGACACAAACCCCCCGCCCTATGGTCCCCGGGCAAAGCGCAGCGAGGCGGCGCGAGTTCCCGGCTTATGGTTCCTGGACAAAGCGCCACGAAGCAGCGCTTTGGCCGGGGTTTTCCTGATCGTGAGAGATTTAGTTTTGTTCAGAAAAAGCCACGAAGTTTCCGGACAGAGCGCCGCGAAGCGCGCGAACCCCGGCCTATGGTTCCCGGACAAAGCGCCGCGAAGCGGCGCGAATTCCCCGGCTTATGGTTCCTGGACAAAGCGCCGCGAAGCAGCGCTTTGGCCGGGGTTTTCCTGATCGTGAGAGATTTAATTCGTTCAGAAAAGCCACAAAGTTTCCGGACAGAGCGCCGCGAAGCGGCGCGAACCCTTCGGCCTATGGTTCCCGGACAAAGCGCAGCGAAGCGACGCGGATTCCCCGGCTTATGGTTCCTGGACAAAGCGCCGCGAAGCAGCGCTTTGGCCGGGGTTTTCCTGATCGTGAGAGATTTAATTTGTACAGAAAAGCCACAAAGTTTCCGGACAAAGCGCCGCGAAGCGACAAGAACCACCCGGCTTATGGGCTGCGCGAATTTCCTGGCTTATGGTTCCCGCGAAGCGACGCTTTGGCCGGGGTTTTCTGATCGTGAGAGATTTAGTTCGTTCAGAAAAAGTCACAAAGTTTCCGGACAGAGCGCCGCGAAGCGGCGCAGAACCGGTTTATGGTTCCCGGACAAAGCACCGCGAAGCGGCGCGAACTTCGGCTTATGGTTCCCGGACAAAGCGCCACGAAGCAGCGCTTTGGCCGGGGTTTTCCTGATCGTGAGAGATTTAATTCGTTCAGAAGAGCCACAAAGTTTACGCACAGAGCGCCGCGAAGCGGCGTGAACTTCCCGGTTTATAGTTCCCAAACAAAGTGCCGCGAAGCGGCGCTTTGGCCGGGGTTTTCCCGATCGTAAAAGATTTAATTTGTCCAGAAAAGCCACAAAGTTTCCGGACAAAGCGCCGCGAAGCGGCGCGAACCCCCCGGCCTATGGTTCCCGGACAAAGCGCCGCGAACCCCCCGGCCTATAGTTCCCGGACAAAGCGCCGCGAAGCGGCGCTTTGGCCGGGGTTTTCCTGATCATGAGAGATTTATATTGTTCAGAAAAAGCCACGAAGTTTCCGGACAGAGCGCCGCGAAGCGGCGCGAACCCCGGCCTATGGTTCCCGGACAAAGCGCAGCGAAGCGGCGCGAATTCCCGGCTTATGGTTCCCGGACAAAGCGCCGCGAAGCAGCGCTTTGGCCGGGGTTTTCCTGATCGTGAGAGATTTATATTCGTTCAGAAAAGCCACAAAGTTTCCGGACAGAGCGCCGCGAAGCGGCGCGAACCCGGCCTATGGTTCCCGGACAAAGCGCCGCGAAGCGGCGCGAATTCCGGCTTATGGTTCCCGGACAAAGCGCCACGAAGCAGCGCTTTGGCCGGGGTTTTCCTGATCGTGAGAGATTTATATTGTTCAGAAAAGCCACGAAGTTTCCGGACAGAGCGCCGCGAAGCGGCGCTAAACCCCGGCCTATGGTTCCCGGACAAAGCGCCGCGAAGCGGCGCGAATTCCGGCTAATGGTTCGCAGACAAAGCGCCGCGAAGCAGCGCTTTGGCCGGGAGTTTTCCTGATCGTGAGAGATTTAATTTGTTCAGAAAAGCCACAAAGTTTCCGGACAGAGCGCCGCGAAGCGGCGCGAACCCCCCGGCCTATGGTTCCCGGACAAAGCGCCGCGAAGCAGCGCTTTGGCCGGGGTTTTCCTGATCGTGAGAGATTTAATTTGTTCAGAAAAGCCACAAAGTTTCCGGACAGAGCGCCGCGAAGCGCGAAACCCGGCCTATGGTTCCCGGACAAAGCGCCGCGAAGCGGCGCGAATTCCGGCTTATGGTCCCCGGACAAAGCGCCGCGAAGCAGCGCTTTGGCCGGGGTTTTCCTGATTGTGAGAGATTTATATTGTTCAGAAAAGCCACGAAATTTCCGGACAGAGCGCCGCGAAGCGCCACGAACTCCCCGACCTATGGTTTCCGGACAAAGCGCCGCGAAACGGCGCGAATTCCCCGGCTTATGGTTCCCGGACAAAGCGCCGCGAAGCAGCGCTTTGGCCGTGGTTTTCCTGATTGTGAGAGATTTATATTGTTCAGAAAAGCCACAAAGTTTCCGGACAGAGCGCCGCGAAGCGGCGTGAACTTCCCGGCTTATGGTTCCCGGACAAAGTGCCGCGAAGCGCCGCTTTGGCAGGGGTTTTCCTGATCGTGAGAGACTTAGTTTGTACTGAAAAGCCACAAAGTTTCCGGACAAAGCGCCGCGAAGCGCGCGCAAACCAACTATGGTTCCCGGACAAAGCGCCGCGAAGCAGTTCGCAGAAATCCAGCCTAATGGTTCCCGGACAAAGCGCCGCGAAGCAGCGCTTTGGCCGGGGTTTTCTGATCGTGAGAGATTTATATTCGTTCAGAAAAGCCACAAAGTTTCCGGACAAAGCGCCGCGAAGCGGCGCGAACCCCGGCCTATGGTTCCCGGACAAAGCACCGCGAAGCAGCGCGAACTTCCCGGCTTATGGTTCCCGGACAAAGCGCCACGAAGCAGCGCTTTGGCCGGGTTTCCTGATCGTGAGAGATTTATATTGTTCAGAAAAAGCCACAAAGTTTCCGGACAGAGCGCCGCGAAGCGGCGCAACTTCCGGTTTATGGTTCCCGGACAAAGCGCCGCGAAGCGCGCTTTGGCCGGAGTTTTCCCGATCGTGAGAGATTTAATTTGTTCAGAAAAAGCCACAAAGTTTCCGGAAAAAGCGCCGCGAATTTCCCGGGCTTATGGTGCCCGGACAAAGCGCCGCGACGCGGCGCTTTGGCCGGGATTTTTCTGATCGTGAGAGATTTATATTGTTCAGAAAAGCCACAAAGTTTCCGGACAGAGCGCCGCGAAGCGGCGCGAACCCCCCGGCCTATGGTTCCCGGACAAAGCGCCGCCAAGCGGCGCGAATTCCCCGGCTAATGGTTCCCGGACAAAGCGCCGCGAAGCAGCGCTTTGGCCGAGGTTTTCCTGATCGTGAGAGATTTATATTGTTCAGAAAAGCCACAAAGTTTCCGGACAGAGCGCCGCGAAGCGGCGCGAATTCCCCGGCTTATGGTTCCCGGACAAAGCGCCGCCAAGCGCCGCGAGTTCCCGGCTTATGGTTCCCGGACAAAGCGCCACGAAGCAGCGCTTTGGCCGGGGTTTTCCTGATCGTGAGAGATTTATATTGTTCAGAAAAGCCACAAAGTTTCCGGACAGAGCGCCGCGAAGCGCGCGAACCGGCCTATGGTTCCCGGACAAAGCGCCGCCAAGCGGCGCGAATTCCAGCTTATGGTTCCCGGACAAAGCGCCACGAAGCAGCGCTTTGGCCGGGATTTTTCTGATCGTGAGAGATTTATATTGTTCAGAAAAGCCACAAAGTTTCCGGACAGAGCGCCGCGAAGCGGCGCGAACCCCCCGGCCTATGGTTCCCGGACAAAGCGCCGCGAAGCGGCGCGAATTCCCCGGCTTATGGTTCCCGGACAAAGCGCCACGAAGCAGCGCTTTGGCCGGGGTTTTTCTGATCGTGAGAGATTTAATTAGTTAAGAAAAGCCATAAAGTTTCCGGACAGAGCGCCGCGAGGCAGCGCAAACTCCCCGGCTTATGGTTCCCGTACAAAGCGCCGCGAAGCGGCGCGAATTCCCCGGCTTATGGTTCCCGGACAAAGCGCCGCGAAGCAGCGCTTTGGCCGGGATTTTTCTGATCGTGAGAGATTTATATTGTTCAGAAAAGCCACAAAGTTTCCGGACAGAGCGCCGCGAAGCGGCGCAAACTCCCCGGCTTATGGTTCCCGTACAAAGCGCCGCGAAGCCGCGCTTTGGCCGGGGTTTTCCTGATCGTGAGAGATTTATATTGTTCAGAAAAGCCATAAAGTTTCCGGACAAAGCGCCGCGAAGCGGCGCGAATTCCCCGGCTTATGGTTCTCGGACAAAGCGCCACGAAGCAGCGCTTTGGCCGGGGTTTCTGACCGTGAGAGATTTATATTGTTCAGAAAAGCCACGAAGTTTCCGGACAGAGCGCCGCAAAGCGGCGCGAACCCCCCGGCCTATGGTTCCCGGACAAAGCGCCGCGAAGCGTCGCGAATTCCCCGGCTTATGGTTCCCGGACAAAGCGCCACGAAGCAGCGCTTTGGCCGGGGTTTTCCTGATTGTGAGAGATTTATATTGTTCAGAAAAGCCACGAAGTTTCCGGACAGAGCGCCGCAAAGCGGCGCGAACCCCCCGGCCTATGGTTCCCGGACAAAGCGCCGCGAAGCGGCGCGAACTCCCCGGCCTATGGTTCCCGGCCAAAGCGCAACGAAGCAGCGCTTTGGCCGGGGTTTTCCTGATCGTGAGAGATTTATATTGTTCAGAAAAGCCACAAAGTTCCCGGACAGAGCGCCGCGAAGCGGCGCAACCCCGGCCTATGGTTCCCGGACAAAGCGCCGCCAAGCGGCGCGAATTCCCAGCTAATGGTTCCCGGACAAAGCGCCGCGAAGCAGCGCTTTGGCTGGGGTTTTCCTGATCGTGAGAGATTTATATTGTTCAGAAAAGCCACAAAGTTTCCGGACAGAGCGCCGCGAAGCGGCGCGAACCCCCGGCCTATGGTTCCCGGACAGAACGCCGCGAAGCGGCGCGAATTCCCCGGCTTATGGTTCCCGGACACAGCGCCACGAAGCAGCGCTTTGGCCGGGGTTTTCCTGCTCGTGAGAGATTTATATTGTTCAGAAAAGCCCCAAAATTTCCGGACAGAGCGCCGGGAAGCGGCCCGAACCCCCCGGCCTATGGTTCCCGGACAGAACGCCGCGAAGCGGCGCGAATTCCCCGGCTTATGGTTCCCGGACAAAGCGCCACGAAGCAGCGCTTTGGCCGGGGTTTTCCTGATCGTGAGAGATTTATATTGTTCAGAAAAGCCACAAAGTTCCCGGACAGAGCGCCGCGAGGCGGCGCGACCCCCCCGGCCTATGGTTCCCGGACAGAACGCCGCGAAGCGGCGCGAATTCCCCGGCTTATGGTTCCCGGACAAAGCGCCACGAAGCAGCGCTTTGGCCGGGGTTTTCCTGATCGTGAGAGATTTATATTGTTCAGAAAAGCCACGAAGTTTCCGGACAAAGCGCCGCAAAGCGGCGCGAACCCCCCGGCCTATGGTTCCCGGACAGAACGCCGCGAAGCGGCGCGAATTCCCCGGCTTATGGTTCCCGGACAAAGCGCCACGAAGCAGCGCTTTGGCCGGGGTTTTCCTGATCGTGAGAGATTTATATTGTTCAGAAAAGCCACAAAGTTTCCGGACAGAGCGCCGCGAAGCGGCGCGAACCCCCCGGCCTATGGTTCCCGGACAAAGCGCCGCAAAGCGGCGCGAATTCCCCGGCTTATGGTTCCCGGACAAAGCGCCACGAAGCAGCGCTTTGGCCGAGGGTTTCCTGATCGTGAGAGATTTATATTGTTGAGAAAAGCCACAAAGTTTCCGGACAGAGCGCCGCGAAGCGCCGCAAACCCCCGGCCTATGGTTCCGGACAAAGCCCCGCCAAGCGGCGCAAAATCCGGGGCTAATGGTTCCCGGACAAAGCGCCGCGAAGCGGCGCTTTGTCCGTGGTTTTCCTGATCGTGAGAGATTTAAATTGTTCAGAAAAGCCACAAAGTTTCCGGACAGAGCGCCGCGAAGCGGCGCGAACCCCGGCCTATGGTTCCCGGACAAAGCGCCGCCAAGCGGCGCGAATTCAACTTATGGTTCCCGGACAAAGCGCCACGAAGCAGCGCTTTGGCCGGGTTTTCCTGATCGTGAGAGATTTATATTGTTCAGAAAAGCCACAAAGTTTCCGGACAGAGCGCCGCGAAGCGGCGCGAACCCCGGCCTATGGTTCCCGGACAAAGCGCCGCGAAGCGGCGCGAATTCCCGGCTTATGGTTCCCGGACAAAGCGCCACGAAGCAGCGCTTTGGCCGGGGTTTTCCTGATCGTGAGAGATTTATATTGTTCAGAAAAGCCACGAAGTTTCCGGACAGAGCGCCGCGAAGCGGCGCGAACCCCGGCCTATGGTTCCCGGACAAAGCGCCGCGAAGCGGCGCGAATTCCCGGCTAATGGTTCCCGGACAAAGCGCCGCGAAGCAGCGCTTTGGCCGGGGTTTTCCTGATCGTGAGAGATTTATATTGTTCACAAAAACCACAAAGTTTCCGGACAGAGCGCCGCGAAGCGGCGCGACCCCCCCGGCCTATGGTTCCCGGACAAAGCGCCGCCAAGCGGCGCGAGTTCCCCGGCTAATGGTTCCCGGACAAAGCGCCGCGAAGCAGCGCTTTGGCCGAGGTTTTCCTGATCGTGAGAGATTTATATTGTTCAGAAAAGCCACAAAGTTTCCGGACAGAGCGCCGCGAAGCGCGCGAACCCCGGCCTATGGTTCCCGGACAAAGCGCGGCGAAGCGGCGCGAATTCCCCGGCTTATGGTTCCCGGACAAAGCGCCACGAAGCAGCGCTTTGGCCGGGGTTTTCCTGATCGTGAGAGATTTATATTGTTCAGAAAAGCCACAAAGTTTCTGAACAGAGCGCCGCGAAGCGGCGCGACCCCCCGGCCTATGGTTCCCGGACAAACCGCCGCCAAGCGGCGCGAATTCCCCGGCTAATGGTTCCCGAACAAAGCGCCACGAAGCAGCGCTTCGGCCGGGGTTTTCCTGATCGTGAGAGATTTATATTGTTCAGAAAAGCCACGAAGTTCCCGGACAAAGCGCCGCGAAGCGGCGCGAATTCCCAGGCTAATGGTTCTCGGACAAAGCGCCACGAAGCAGCGCTTTGGCCGGGGTTTTCCTGATCGTGAGAGATTTATATTGTTCAGAAAAGCCACGAAGTTCCCGGACAGAGCGCCGCGAAGCGGCGCGAATTCCCCGGCTTATGGTTCTCGGCTCGGACAAAGCGCCACGAAGCAGCGCTTTGGCCGGGGTTTCCCTGATCGTGAGAAATTTATATTGTTCAGAAAAGCCACGAAGTTCCCGGACAGAGCGCCGCGAAGCGGCGCGAATACCCCGGCCTATGGTTCCCGGACAAAGCGCCGCGAAGCGGCGCGAATTCCCCGGCTTATGGTTCTCGGACAAAGCGCCACGAAGCAGCGCTTTGGCCGGGGTTTCCCTGATCGTGAGAAATTTATATTGTTCAGAAAAGCCACAAAGTTTCCGGACAGAGCGCCGCGAAGCGGCGCAAACCCCCCGGCCTATGGTTCCCGGACAAAGCGCCGCCAAGCGGCGCGAATTCCCCGGCTTATGGTTCGCAGACAAAGCGCCGCGAAGCAGCGCTTTGGCCGGGGTTTTCCTGATCGTGAGAGATTTATATTGTTCAGAAAAGCCACAAAGTTTCCGGACAGAGCGCCGCGAAGCGGCGCGAACCCCCGGCCTATGGTTCCCGGACAAAGCGCCGCCAAGCGGCGCGAAATCCCCGGCTAATGGTTCCCGGACAAAGCGCCGCGAAGCAGCGCTTTGGCCGGGGTTTTCCTGATCGTGAGAGATTTATATTGTTCAGAAAAGCCACAAAGTTTCCGGACAGAGCGCCGCAAAGCGGCGCGAACCCCCCGGCCTATGGTTCCCGGACAAAGCGCCGCGAAGCGGCGGGAATTCGGCTTATGGTTCCCGGCCAAAGCGCACCGAAGCACCGCTTTGGCCGGGGTTTTCCTGATCGTGAGAGATTTATATTGTTCAGAAAAGCCACAAAGTTTCCGGACAGAGCGCCGCGAAGCGGCGCAAGCCCCCCGGCCTATGGTTCCCGGACAAAGCGCCGCCAAGCGGCGCGAATTCCCCGGCTAATGGTTCCCGAACAAAGCGCCACGAAGCAGCGCTTCGGCCGGGGTTTTCCTGATCGTGAGAGATTTATATTGTTCAGAAAAGCCACGAAGTTTCCGGACAGAGCGCCGCGAAGCGGCGCAAGCACCCCGGCCTATGGTTCCCGGACAAAGCGCCGCCAAGCGGCGCGAATTCCCCGGCTAATGGTTCCCGAACAAAGCGCCGCGAAGCAGCGCTTCGGCCGGGGTTTTCCTGATCGTGAGAGATTTATATTGTTCAGAAAAGCCACGAAGTTCCCGGACAGAGCGCCGCGAAGCGGCGCGAATACCCCGGCCTATGGTTCCCGGACAAAGCGCCGCGAAGCGGCGCGAATTCCCCGGCTTATGGTTCTCGGACAAAGCGCCACGAAGCAGCGCTTTGGCCGGGGTTTCCCTGATCGTGAGAAATTTATATTGTTCAGAAAAGCCACAAAGTTTCCGGACAGAGCGCCGCGAAGCGGCGCGAATACCCCGGCCTATGGTTCCCGGACAAAGCGCCGCCAAGCGGCGCGAATTCCCCGGCTAATGGTTCCCGAACAAAGCGCCACGAAGCAGCGCTTTGGCCGGGGTTTCCCTGATCGTGAGAAATTTATATTGTTCAGAAAAGCCACAAAGTTTCCGGACAGAGCGCCGCGAAGCGGCGCGAATCCCCCGGCCTATGGTTCCCGGACAAAGCGCCGCCAAGCGGCGCGAATTCCCCGGCTAATGGTTCCCGGACAAAGCGCCGCGAAGCAGCGCTTTGGCCGGGGTTTTCCTGATCGTGAGAGATTTATATTGTTCAGAAAAGCCACAAAGTTTCCGGACAGAGCGCCGCGAAGCGGCGCGAACCCGCCGGCCTATGGTTCCCGGACAAAGCGCCGCCAAGCGGCGCGAAATCCCCGGCTAATGGTTCCCGGACAAAGCGCCGCGAAGCAGCGCTTTGTCCGGGGTTTTCCTGATCGTGAGAGATTTAAATTGTTCAGAAAAGCCACAAAGTTTCCGGACAGAGCGCCGCGAAGCGGCGCGAACCCCCCGGCCTATGGTTCCCGGACAAAGCGCCGCCAAGCGGCGCGAATTCCCCGGCTAATGGTTCCCGGACAAAGCGCCGCGAAGCAGCGCTTTGTCCGGGGTTTTCCTGATCGTGAGAGATTTAAATTGTTCAGAAAAGCCACAAAGTTTCCGGACAGAGCGCCGCGAAGCGGCGCGAACCCCGGCCTATGGTTCCCGGACAAAGCGCCGCAAAGCGGCGCGAATTCCGGGCTAATGGTCCCCGGACAACGCGCCGCGAAGCAGCGCTTTGTCCGGGGTTTTCCTGATCGTGAGAGATTTAAATTGTTCAGAAAAGCCACAAAGTTTCCGGACAGAGCGCCGCGAAGCGGCACGAACCCGCCGGCCTATGGTTCCCGGACAAAGCGCCGCCAAGCGGCGCGAATTCCGGCTAATGGTTCCCGGACAAAGCGCCGCGAAGCAGCGCTTTGGCCGGGGTTTTCCTGATCGTGAGAGATTTATATTGTTCAGAAAAGCCACAAAGTTTCCGGACAGAGCGCCGCGAAGCGGCGCGAACCCCCCGGCCTATGGTTCCCGGACAAAGCGCCGCCAAGCGGCGCGAAATCCCCGGCTAATGGTTCCCGGACAAAGCGCCGCGAAGCAGCGCTTCGGCCGGGGTTTTCCTGATCGTGAGAGATTTATATTGTTCAGAAAAGCCACGAAGTTTCCGGACAGAGCGCCGCGAAGCGGCGCAAGCACCCCGGCCTATGGTTCCCGGACAAAGCGCCGCCAAGCGGCGCGAATTCCCCGGCTAATGGTTCCCGAACAAAGCGCCGCGAAGCAGCGCTTCGGCCGGGGTTTTCCTGATCGTGAGAGATTTATATTGTTCAGAAAAGCCACGAAGTTTCCGGACAGAGCGCCGCAAAGCGGCGCGAACCCCCCGGCCTATGGTTCCCGGACAAAGCGCCGCCAAGCGGCGCGAATTCCCCGGCTAATGGTTCCCGGACAAAGCGCCGCGAAGCAGCGCTTTAGCCGGGGTTTTCCTGATCGTGAGAGATTTATATTGTTCAGAAAAGCCACGAAGTTCCCGGACAGAGCGCCGCGAAGCGGCGCGAACCCCCCGGCCTATGGTTCCCGGACAAAGCGCCGCGAAGCGGCGCGAATTCCCCGGCTTATGGTTCTCGGACAAAGCGCCACGAAGCAGCGCTTTGGCCGGGGTTTCCCTGATCGTGAGAAATTTATATTGTTCAGAAAAGCCACGAAGTTCCCGGACAGAGCGCCGCGAAGCGGCGCGAATACCCCGGCCTATGGTTCCCGGACAAAGCGCCGCCAAGCGGCGCGAATCCCGCGGCTAATGGTTCTCGGACAAAGCGCCACGAAGCAGCGCTTTGGCCGGGGTTTCCCTGATCGTGAGAAATTTATATTGTTCAGAAAAGCCACAAAGTTTCCGGACAGAGCGCCGCGAAGCGGCGCGAACCCCCCGGCCTATGGTTCCCGGACAAAGCGCCGCCAAGCGGCGCGAATTCCCCGGCTAATGGTTCCCGGACAAAGCGCCACGAAGCAGCGCTTTGGCCGAGGTTTTCCTGATCGTGAGAGATTTATATTGTTCAGAAAAGCCACAAAGTTTCCGGACAGAGCGCCGCGAAGCGGCGCGAACCCGCCGGCCTATGGTTCCCGGACAAAGCGCCGCCAAGCGGCGCGAATTCCCCGGCTAATGGTTCCCGGACAAAGCGCCGCCAAGCAGCGCTTTGTCCGGGGTTTTCCTGATCGTGAGAGATTTATATTGTTCAGAAAAGCCACAAAGTTTCCGGACAGAGCGCCGCGAAGCGGCGCGAACCCGCCGGCCTATGGTTCCCGGACAAAGCGCCGCCAAGCGGCGCGAAATCCCCGGCTAATGGTTCCCGGACAAAGCGCCGTGAAGCAGCGCTTTGGCCGGGGTTCTCCTGATCGTGAGAGATTTATATTGTTCAGAAAAGCCACGAAGTTCCCGGACAGAGCGCCGCGAAGCGGCGCGAATACCCCGGCCTATGGTTCCCGGACAAAGCGCCGCCAAGCGGCGCGAATTCCCCGGCTAATGGTTCCCGAACAAAGCGCCACGAAGCAGCGCTTCGGCCGGGGTTTTCCTGATCGTGAGAGATTTATATTGTTCAGAAAAGCCACAAAGTTTCCGGACAGAGCGCCGCGAAGCGGCGCGAACCCCCCGGCCTATGGTTCCCGGACAAAGCGCCGCCAAGCGGCGCGAATTCCCCGGCTAATGGTTCCCGGACAAAGCGCCGCGAAGCAGCGCTTTGGCCGGGGTTTTCCTGATCGTGAGAAATTTATATTGTTCAGAAAAGCCACAAAGTTTCCGGACAGAGCGCCGCGAAGCGGCGCAAACCCCCCGGCCTATGGTTCCCGGACAAAGCGCCGCCAAGCGGTGCGAATTCCCCGGCTAATGGTTCCCGAACAAAGCGCCGCGAAGCAGCGCTTTAGCCGGGGTTTTCCTGATCGTGAGAGATTTATATTGTTCAGAAAAGCCACGAAGTTCCCGGACAGAGCGCCGCGAAGCGGCGCAAACCCCCCGGCCTATGGTTCCCGGACAAAGCGCCGCGAAGCGGCGCGAATTCCCCGGCTTATGGTTCTCGGACAAAGCGCCACGAAGCAGCGCTTTGGCCGGGGTTTCCCTGAACGTGAGAAATTTATATTGTTCAGAAAAGCCATAAAGTTTCCGGACAGAGCGCCGCGAAGCGGCGCGAACCCCCCGGCCTATGGTTCCCGGATAAAGCGCCGCAAAGCGGCGCGAATTCGGCTAATGGTTCCCGGACAAAGCGCCGCGAAGCAGCGCTTTGGCCGGGGTTTTCCTGATCGTGAGAGATTTATATTGTTCAGAAAAGCCACAAAGTTCCCGGACAGAGCGCCGCGAGCGGGCGGGACCCCCCCGGCCAATGGTCCCCGGACAAAGCGCCGCGAAGCGGCGCGAATTCCCCGGCCTATGGTTCCCGGACAAAGCGCCACGAAGCAGCGCTTTGGCCGGGGTTTTCCTGATCGTTAGAGATTTATATTGTTCAGAAAAGCCACAAAGTTTCCGGACAGAGCGCCGCGAAGCGGCGCGACCCCCCGGCCTATGGTTCCCGGACAAAGCGCCGCCAAGCGGCGCGAATTCCCGGCTTATGGTTCCCGGACAAAGCGCCGCGAAGCAGCGCTTTGTCCGGGGTTTCCTGATCGTGAGAGATTTATATTGTTCAGAAAAGCCACAAAGTTTCCGGACAGAGCGCCGCGAAGCGGCGCGAACCCCCGGCCTATGGTTCCCGGACAAAGCGCCGCCAAGCGGCGCGAATTCTGGCTAATGGTTCCCGGACAAAGCGCCGCGAAGCAGCGCTTTGGCCGGGTTTTCCTGATCGTGAGAGATTTATATTGTTCAGAAAAGCCACAAAGTTTCCGGACAGAGCGCCGCGAAGCGGCGCGAACCCCGGCCTATGGTTCGGACAAAGCGCCGCCAAGCGGCGCGAACGGCCTATGGTTCCCGGACAAAGCGCCACGAAGCAGCGCTTTGGCCGGGGTTTTCCTGATCGTGAGAGATTTAATTTGTTCAGAAAAGCCACAAAGTTTCCGGACAGAGCGCCGCGAAGCGGCGCGAACCCCCCGACCTATGGTTCCCGGACAAAGCGCCGCGAAACGGCGCGAATTCCCCGGCTTATGGTTCCCGGACAAAGCGCCGCGAAGCAGCGCTTTGGCCGCGGTTTTCCTGATTGTGAGAGATTTATATTGTTCAAAAAAGCCACGAAATTTCCGGACAGAGCGCCGCGAAGCGGCGCGAACTCCCCGGCTTATGGTTCCCGGACAGGGCGCCGCGATGCGGCGCAAACTTCTCGGCTTATGGTTCCCGGACAAATCGCCGCGAAGCAGCGCTTTGGCCGGGGTTTTCCTGATTGTGAGAGATTTATATTGTTCAGAAAAGCCACAAAGTTTCCGGACAGAGCGCCGCGAAGCGGCGCAAACTCCCCGGCTTATGGTTCCCGGACAAAGCGCCGCCAAGCGGCGCGAAATCCCCGGCTAATGGTTCCCGGACAAAGCGCCGCGAAGCAGCGCTTTGTCCGGGGTTTTCCTGATCGTGAGAGATTTAAATTGTTCAGAAAAGCCACAAAGTTTCCGGACAGAGCGCCGCGAAGCGGCGCGAACCCCCCGGCCTATGGTTCCCGGACAAAGCGCCGCGAAGCGGCGCGAATTCCCCGGCTTATGGTTCCCGGACAAAGCGCCGCGAAGCAGCGCTTTGGCCGGGGTTTTCCTGATCGTGAGAGATTTATATTGTTCAGAAAAGCCACAAATTTTCCGGACAGAGCGCCGCGAAGCGACGCGAACCCCCCGGCCTATGGTTCCCGGACAAAGCGCCGCGAAGCGGCGCGAATTCCCCGGCTTATGGTTCCCGGACAAAGCGCCACGAAGCAGCGCTTTGGCCGAGGTTTTCCTGATCGTGAGAGATTTATATTGTTCAGAAAAGCCACAAAGTTTCCGGACAGAGCGCCACGAAGCGGCGCGAATCCCCCGGCCTATGGTTCCCGGACAAAGCGGCGCGAAGCGGCGCGAATTCGGCTTATGGTTCTCGGACAAAGCGCCACGAAGCAGCGCTTTAGCCGGGGTTTTCCTGATCGTGAGAGATTTATATTGTTCAGAAAAGCCACAAAGTTTCCGGACAGAGCGCCGCGAAGCGGCGCGAACCCCGGCCTATGGTTCCCGGACAAAGCGCCGCGAAGCGGCGCGAATTCCCGGCTTATGGTTCCCGGACAAAGCGCCACGAAGCAGCGCTTTGGCCGGGGTTTTCCTGATCGTGAGAGATTTATATTGTTCAGAAAAGCCACAAAGTTTCCGGACAGAGCGCCGCGAAGCGGCGCGAACCCCGGCCTATGGTTCCCGGACAAAGCGCCGCCAAGCGGCGCGAATTCCCGGCTTATGGTTCCCGGACAAAGCGCCACGAAGCAGCGCTTTGGCCGGGGTTTTCCTGATCGTGAGAGATTTATATTGTTCAGAAAAGCCACAAAGTTTCCGGACAGAGCGCCGCGAAGCGGCGCGAACCCCGGCCTATGGTTCCCGGACAAAGCGCCGCGAAGCGGCGCGAATTCCCGGCTAATGGTTCCCGGACAAAGCGCCACGAAGCAGCGCTTTGGCCGGGTTTTCCTGATCGTGAGAGATTTATATTGTTCAGAAAAGCCACAAAGTTTCCGGACAGAGCGCCGCGAAGCGGCGCGAACCCCGGCCTATGGTTCCCGGACAAAGCGCCGCCAAGCGGCGCGAATTCCCGGCTAATGGTTCCCGGACAAAGCGCCGCGAAGCAGCGCTTTGGCCTGGGTTTTCCTGATCGTGAGAGATTTATATTGTTCAGAAAAGCCACAAAGTTTCCGGACAGAGCGCCGCGAAGCGGCGCGAACCCCCCGGCCTATGGTTCCCGGACAAAGCGCCGCCAAGCGGCGCGAATTCCCCGGCTTATGATTCCCGGAAAAAGCGCCACGAAGCAGCGCTTTGGCCGGGGTTTTCCTGATCGTGAGAGATTTATATTGTTCAGAAAAGCCACAAAGTTTCCGGACAGAGCGCCGCGAAGCGGCGCGACCCCCCGGCCTATGGTTCCCGGACAAAGCGCCGCCAAGCGGCGCGAATTCCCCGGCTTATGGTTCGCAGACAAAGCGCCGCGAAGCAGCGCTTTGGCCGGGGTTTTCCTGATCGTGAGAGATTTATATTGTTCACAAAAACCACAAAGTTTCCGGACAGAGCGCCGCGAAGCGGCGCGACCCCCCCGGCCTATGGTTCCCGGACAAAGCGCCGCGAAGCGGCGCGAATTCCCCGGCTTATGGTTCCCGGACAAAGCGCCACGAAGCAGCGCTTTGGCCGGGGTTTTCCTGATCGTGAGAGATTTATATTGTTCAGAAAAGCCACAAAGTTTCCGGACAGAGCGCCGCGAAGCGGCGCGACTCCCCCGGCCCATGGTTCCCGGACAAAGCGCCGCCAAGCGGCGCGAATTCCCGGCTAATGGTCCCCGGCCAAAGCGCCGCGAAGCAGCGCTTTGGCCGAGGTTTTCCTGATCGTGAGAGATTTATATTGTTCAGAAAAGCCACAAAGTTTCCGGACAGAGCGCCGCGAAGCGGCGCGAATTCCCCGGCTTATGGTTCTCGGACAAAGCGCCGCCAAGCGGCGCGAGTTCCCCGGCTAATGGTTCCCGGACAAAGCGCCGCGAAGCAGCGCTTTGGCCGGGGTTTTCCTGATCGTGAGAGATTTATATTGTTCAGAAAAGCTACAAAGTTTCCGGACAGAGCGCAGCGAAGCGGCGCGAACCCCCCGGCCTATGGTTCCCGGACAAAGCGCCGCCAAGCGGCCCGAGTTCCCCGGCTAATGGTTCCCGGACAAAGCGCCGCGAAGCAGCGCTTTGGCCGGGGTTTTCCTGATCGTGAGAGATTTATATTGTTCAGAAAAGCCACAAAGTTTCAGGACAGAGCGCCGCGAAGCGGCGCGACCCACCCCGGCCTACGGTTCCCCGACAAAGCGCCGCGGAGCGGCGCGAATTCCCGGCTTATGGTCCCAGGACAAGGCGCCACGAGGCAGCGCTTTGGCCGTGGTTTTCCTGATCGTTAGAGATTTATATTGTTCAGAAAAGCCACAAAGTTTCCGGACAGAGCGCCGCGAAGCGGCAAGACCCCCCGGCCTATGGTTCCCGGACAAAGCGCCGCAAAGCGGCGCGAATTCCCGGCTAATGGTTCCCGGACAAAGCGCCGCGAAGCAGCGCTTTGGCCGGGGTTTTCCTGATCGTGAGAGATTTATATTGTTCAGAAAAGCCACAAAGTTTCCGGACAGAGCGCCGCGACGCGCCGCGAACCCGCCGGCCTATGGTTCCCGGACAAAGCGCCGCCAAGCGGCGCGAAATCCCCGGCTAATGGTTCCCGGACAAAGCGCCGTGAAGCAGCGCTTTGGACGGGGTTCTCCTGATCGTGAGAGATTTGTATTGTTCAGAAAAGCCACGAAGTTTCCGGACAGAACGCCGCGAAGCGGCGCGAACCCCCCGGCCTATGGTTCCCGGACAAAGCGCCGCCAAGCGGCGCGAGTTCCCCGGCTAATGGTTCCCGGACAAAGCGCCGCGAAGCAGCGCTTTAGCCGGGGTTTTCCTGATCGTGAGAGATTTATATTGTTCAGAAAAGCCACGAAGTTCCCGGACAGAGCGCCGCGAAGCGGCGCGAACCCCGGCCTATGGTTCCCGGACAAAGCGCCGCCAAGCGGCGCGAATTCCCGGCTTATGGTTCCCGGACAAAGCGCCACGAAGCAGCGCTTTGGCCGGGTTTTCCTGATCGTGAGAGATTTATATTGTTCAGAAAAGCCACAAAGTTTCCGGACAGAGCGCCGCGAAGCGGCGCGAACCCCGGCCTATGGTTCCCGGACAAAGCGCCGCCAAGCGGCGCGAATTCCCGGCTTATGGTTCCCGGACAAAGCGCCGCGAAGCAGCGCTTTGGCCGGGGTTTTCCTGATCGTGAGAGATTTATATTGTTCAGAAAAGCCACAAAGTTTCCGGACAGAGCGCCGCGAAGCGGCGCGAACCCCCCGGCCTATGGTTCCCGGACAAAGCGCCGCAAAGCGGCGCGAATTCCCCGGCTTATGGTTCCCGGACGAAGCGCCACGAAGCAGCGCTTTGGCCGGGGGTTTCCTGATCGTGGGAGATTTAAATTGTCCAGAAAAGCCACAAAGTTTCCAGACAGAGCGCCGCGAAGCGGCGCGCACCCGCCGGCCTTTGGTTCCCGGACAAAGCGCAGCCAAGCGGCGCGAATTCCCCGGCTAATGGTTCCCGGACAAAGCGCCGCGAAGCAGCGCTTTGGCCGAGGTTTTCCTGATCGTGAGAGATTTATATTGTTCAGAAAAGCCACAAAGTTTCCGGACAGAGCGCCACGAAGCGGCGCGAATCCCCCGGCCTATGGTTCCCGGACAAAGCGGCGCGAATTCCCCGGCTAATGGTTCCCGGACAAAGCGCCGCGAAGCAGCGCTTTGTCCGGGGTTTTCCTGATCGTGAGAGATTTAAATTGTTCAGAAAAGCCACAAAGTTTCCGGACAGAGCGCCGCGAAGCGGCGCGAACCCCCCGGCCTATGGTTCCCGGACAAAGCGCCGCAAAGCGGCGCGAATTCCCCGGCTTATGGTTCCCGGACAAAGCGCCACGAAGCAGCGCTTTGGCCGAGGTTTTCCTGATCGTGAGAGATTTATATTGTTCAGAAAAGCCACAAAGTTTCCGGACAGAGCGCCACGAAGCGGCGCGAATCCCCCGGCCTATGGTTCCCGGACAAAGCGCCGCAAAGCGGCGCGAATTCCCCGGCTTATGGTTCCCGGACAAAGCGCCGCGAAGCAGCGCTTTGGCCGGGATTTTTCTGATCGTGAGAGATTTATATTGTTCAGAAAAGCCACAAAGTTTCCGGACAGAGCGCCGCGAAGCGGCGCAAACTCCCCGGCTTATGGTTCCCGTACAAAGCGCCGCGAAGCGGCGCGAATTCCCCGGCTAATGGTTCCCGGACAAAGCGCCGCGAAGCAGCGCTTTGTCCGGGGTTTTCCTGATCGTGAGAGATTTAAATTGTTCAGAAAAGCCACAAAGTTTCCGGACAGAGCGCCGCGAAGCGGCGCGAACCCGCCGGCCTATGGTTCCCGGACAAAGCGCCGCCAAGCGGCGCGAAATCCCCGGCTAATGGTTCCCGGACAAAGCGCCGCGAAGCAGCGCTTTGTCCGGGGTTTTCCTGATCGTGAGAGATTTAAATTGTTCAGAAAAGCCACAAAGTTTCCGGACAGAGCGCCGCGAAGCGGCGCGAACCCCCCGGCCTATGGTTCCCGGACAAAGCGCCGCAAAGCGGCGCGAATTCCCCGGCTTATGGTTCCCGGACGAAGCGCCACGAAGCAGCGCTTTGGCCGAGGTTTTTCTGATCGTGAGAGATTTATATTGTTCAGAAAAGCCACAAAGTTTCCGGACAGAGCGCCGCGAAGCGGCGCAAACTCCCCGGCTTATGGTTCCCGTACAAAGCGCCGCAAAGCGGCGCGAACCCGCCGGCCTATGGTTCCCGGACAAAGCGCCACGAAGCAGCGCTTTGGCCGGGGTTTTCCTGATCGTGAGAGATTTAAATTGTTCAGAAAAGCCACAAAGTTTCCGGACAGAGCGCCGCGAAGCGGCACGAACCCGCCGGCCTATGGTTCCCGGACAAAGCGCCGCCAAGCGGCGCGAAATCCCCGGCTAATGGTTCCCGGACAAAGCGCCGCGAAGCAGCGCTTTGTCCGGGGTTTTCCTGATCGTGAGAGATTTATATTGTTCAGAAAAGCCACGAAGTTTCCGGACAAAGCGCCGCGAAGCGGCGCGAACCCCGGCCTATGGTTCCCGGACAAAGCGCCGCCAAGCGGCGCGAATTCCCCGGCTAATGGTTCCCGAACAAAGCGCCACGAAGCAGCGCTTTGGCCGGGGTTTCCCTGATCGTGAGAAATTTATATTGTTCAGAAAAGCCACGAAGTTCCCGGACAAAGCGCCGCGAAGCGGCGCGAATTCCCAGGCTAATGGTTCCCGAACAAAGCGCCACGAAGCAGCGCTTCGGCCGGGGTTTTCCTGATCGTGAGAGATTTATATTGTTCAGAAAAGCCACGAAGTTCCCGGACAGAGCGCCGCGAAGCGGCGCGAATTCCCCGGCTTATGGTTCTCGGCTCGGACAAAGCGCCACGAAGCAGCGCTTTGGCCGGGGTTTCCCTGATCGTGAGAAATTTATATTGTTCAGAAAAGCCACGAAGCCCCCGGCCAGAGCGCGGCGAAGCGCCCCAAATCCCGCGGCCTATGGTCCCCGGACAAAGCGCCGCGAAGCGGCGCTAATTCCCCGGCTTATGGTTCTCGGACAAAGCGCCACGAAGCAGCGCTTTGGCCGGGGTTCTCCTGATCGTGAGAGATTTATATTGTTCAGAAAAGCCACAAAGTTTCCGGACAGAGCGCCGCGAAGCGGCGCAAGCTCCCCGGCCTATGGTTCCCGGACAAAGCGCCGCCAAGCGGCGCGAATTCCCCGGCTAATGGTTCCCGAACAAAGCGCCGCGAAGCAGCGCTTCGGCCGGGGTTTTCCTGATCGTGAGAGATTTATATTGTTCAGAAAAGCCACGAAGTTTCCGGACAGAGCGCCGCAAAGCGGCGCGAACCCCCCGGCCTATGGTTCCCGGACAAAGCGCCGCCAAGCGGCGCGAATTCCCCGGCTAATGGTTCCCGGACAAAGCGCCGCGAAGCAGCGCTTTGTCCGGGGTTTTCCTGATCGTGAGAGATTTAAATTGTTCAGAAAAGCCACAAAGTTTCCGGACAGAGCGCCGCGAAGCGGCGCGAACCCGCCGGCCTATGGTTCCCGGACAAAGCGCCGCCAAGCGGCGCGAAATCCCCGGCTAATGGTTCCCGGACAAAGCGCCGTGAAGCAGCGCTTTGGCCGGGGTTCTCCTGATCGTGAGAGATTTAAATTGTTCAGAAAAGCCACAAAGTTTCCGGACAGAGCGCCGCGAAGCGGCGCGAACCCCCCGGCCTATGGTTCCCGGACAAAGCGCCGCAAAGCGGCGCGAATTCCCCGGCTTATGGTTCCCGGACGAAGCGCCACGAAGCAGCGCTTTGGCCGGGGTTTTCCTGATCGTGAGAGATTTAAATTGTTCAGAAAAGCCACAAAGTTTCCGGACAGAGCGCCGCGAAGCGGCGCGAACCCGCCGGCCTATGGTTCCCGGACAAAGCGCCGCCAAGCGGCGCGAAATCCCCGGCTAATGGTTCCCGGACAAAGCGCCGCGAAGCAGCGCTTTGTCCGGGGTTTTCCTGATCGTGAGAGATTTAAATTGTTCAGAAAAGCCACAAAGTTTCCGGACAGAGCGCCGCGAAGCGGCGCGAACTTCCCGGCCTATGGTTCCCGGACAAAGCGCCGCCAAGCGGCGCGAATTCCCGGCTAATGGTTCCCGGACAAAGCGCCGCGAAGCAGCGCTTTAGCCGGGGTTTTCCTGATCGTGAGAGATTTATATTGTTCAGAAAAGCCACGAAGTTCCCGGACAGAGCGCCGCGAAGCGGCGCGAACCCCGGCCTATGGTTCCCGGACAAAGCGCCACGAAGCAGCGCTTTGGCCGGGGTTTCCCTGATCGTGAGAGATTTATATTGTTCAGAAAAGCCACAAAGTTTCCGGACAGAGCGCCGCGAAGCGGCGCGAACCCCGCTATGGTTCCCGGACAAAGCGCCGCCAAGCGGCGCGAATTCTAATGGTCCCCGGACAAAGCGCCACGAAGCAGCGCTTTGTCCGGGGTTTTCCTGATCGTGAGAGATTTATATTGTTCAGAAAAGCCACGAAGTTCCCGGACAAAGCGCCGCGAAGCGGCGCGAACCCCCCGGCCTATGGTTCCCGGACAAAGCGCCGCGAAGCGGCGCGAATTCCCCGGCTTATGGTTCTCGGACAAAGCGCCACGAAGCAGCGCTTTGGCCGGGGTTTCCCTGATCAAGAGAAATTTATATTGTTCAGAAAAGCCACAAAGTTTCCGGACAGAACGCCGCGAAGCGGCGCGAACCCCCCGGCCTATGGTTCCCGGACAAAGCGCCGCCAAGCGGCGCGAGTTCCCCGGCTAATGGTTCCCGGACAAAGCGCCGCGAAGCAGCGCTTTGGCCGGGGTTTTCCTGATCGTGAGAGATTTAAATTGTTCAGAAAAGCCACAAAGTTTCCGGACTGAGCGCCGCGAAGCGGCGCGAACCCGCCGGCCTATGGTTCCCGGACAAAGCGCCGCAAAGCGGCGCGAGTTCCCCGGCTAATGGTTCCCGGACAAAGCGCCGCGAAGCAGCGCTTTGGCCGGGGTTTTCCTGATCGTGAGAGATTTATATTGTTCAGAAAAGCTACAAAGTTTCCGAACAGAGCGCCGCGAAGCGGCGCGAACCCCCCGACCTATGGTTCCCGGACAAAGCGCCGCGAAGCGGCGCGAATTCCCCGGCTTATGGTTCCCGGACAAAGCGCCACGAAGCAGCGCTTTGGCCGAGGTTTTCCTGATCGTGAGAGATTTATATTGTTCAGAAAAGCCACAAAGTTTCCGGACAGAGCGCCACGAAGCGGCGCGAACCCCAACCTATGGTTCCCGGACAAAGCGCCGCCAAGCGGCGCGAATTCCCGGCTAATGGTTCCCGGACAAAGCGCCACGAAGCAGCGCTTTGGCCGGGGTTTTCCTGATCGTGAGAGATTTATATTGTTCAGAAAAGCCACAAAGTTTCCGGACAGAGCGCCGCGAAGCGGCGCGAACCCCGGCCTATGGTTCCCGGACAAAGCGCCGCCAAGCGGCGCGAATTCCGGCTAATGGTTCCCGGACAAAGCGCCGCGAAGCAGCGCTTTGGCCGGGGTTTTCCTGATCGTGAGAGATTTATATTGTTCAGAAAAGCCACAAAGTTTCCGGACAGAGCGCCGCGAAGCGGCGCGAACCCCGGCCTATGGTTCCCGGACAAAGCGCCGCCAAGCGGCGCGAAATTCCCGGCTAATGGTTCCCGGACAAAGCGCCGCGAAGCAGCGCTTTGGCCGGGGTTTTCCTGATCGTGAGAGATTTATATTGTTCAGAAAAGCCACAAAGTTTCCGGACAGAGCGCCGCGAAGCGGCGCGAACCCCGGCCTATGGTTCCCGGACAAAGCGCCGCCAAGCGGCGCAATTCCCCGGCTAATGGTTCCCGGACAAAGCGCCGCGAAGCAGCGCTTTGGCCGGGGTTTTCCTGATCGTGAGAGATTTATATTGTTCAGAAAAGCCACAAAGTTTCGGACAGAGCGCCGCGAAGCGGCGCGAACCCCGGCCTATGGTTCCCGGACAAAGCGCCGCCAAGCGGCGCGAATTCCCAACTAATGGTTCCCGGACAAAGCGCCGCGAAGCAGCGCTTTGGCCGGGTTTTCCTGATCGTGAGAGATTTATATTGTTCAGAAAAGCCACGAAGTTTCCGGACAGAGCGCCGCGAAGCGGCGCGAACCCCCGGCCTATGGTTCCCGGACAAAGCGCCGCCAAGCGGCGCGAATTCCAACTAATGGTTCCCGGACAAAGCGCCGCGAAGCAGCGCTTTGGCCGGGGTTTTCCTGATCGTGAGAGATTTATATTGTTCAGAAAAGCCACAAAGTTTCCGGACAGAGCGCCGCGAAGCGGCGCGAACCCCCGGCCTATGGTTCCCGGACAAAGCGCCGCCAAGCGGCGCGAATTCCCGGCTAATGGTTCCCGGACAAAGCGCCACGAAGCAGCGCTTTGGCCGGGGTTTTCCTGATCGTGAGAGATTTATATTGTTCAGAAAAGCCACAAAGTTTCCGGACAGAGCGCCGCGAAGCGGCGCGAACCCGGCCTATGGTTCCCGGACAAAGCGCCGCCAAGCGGCGCGAATTCCCGGCTAATGGTTCCCGGACAAAGCGCCACGAAGCAGCGCTTTGGCCGGGGTTTTCCTGATCGTGAGAGATTTATATTGTTCAGAAAAGCCACAAAGTTTCCGGACAGAGCGCCGCGAAGCGGCGCAAACCCCCCGGCCTATGGTTCCCGGACAAAGCGCCGCCAAGCGGCGCGAATTCCCCGGCTAATGGTTCCCGGACAAAGCGCCGCGAAGCAGCGCTTTAGCCGGGGTTTTCCTGATCGTGAGAGATTTATATTGTTCAGAAAAGCCACGAAGTTCCCGGACAGAGCGCCGCGAAGCGGCGCGAACCCCCCGGCCTATGGTTCCCGGACAAAGCGCCGCCAAGCGGCGCGAAATCCCCGGCTAATGGTTCCCGGACAAAGCGCCGTGAAGCAGCGCTTTGGCCGGGGTTCTCCTGATCGTGAGAGATTTATATTGTTCAGAAAAGCCACAAAGTTTCCGGACAGAGCGCCGCGAAGCGGCGCAAGCCCCCCGGCCTATGGTTCCCGGACAAAGCGCCGCCAAGCGGCGCGAATTCCCCGGCTAATGGTTCCCGAACAAAGCGCCGCGAAGCAGCGCTTCGGCCGGGGTTTTCCTGATCGTGAGAGATTTATATTGTTCAGAAAAGCCACGAAGTTTCCGGACAGAGCGCCGCGAAGCGGCGCAAGCACCCCGGCCTATGGTTCCCGGACAAAGCGCCGCCAAGCGGCGCGAAATTCCCAACTAATGGTTCCCGGACAAAGCGCCACGAAGCAGCGCTTTGGCGGGGGTTTTCCTGATCGTGAGAGATTTATATTGTTCAGGAAAGCCACGAAGTTTCCGGACAGAGCGCCGCGAAGCGGCGCGAACCGACCTATGGTTCCCGGACAAAGCGCCGCGAAGCGGCGCGAATTCCGGCTAATGGTTCCCGGACAAAGCGCCACGAAGCAGCGCTTTGGCCGGGGTTTTCCTGATCGTGAGAGATTTATATTGTTCAGAAAAGCCACAAAGTTTCCGGACAGAGCGCCGCGAAGCGCGCGAACCCCCGGCCTATGGTTCCCGGACAAAGCGCCGCCAAGCGGCGCGAATTCCCGGCTTATGGTTCCCGGACAAAGCGCCGCGAAGCAGCGCTTTGGCCGGGGTTTTCCTGATCGTGAGAGATTTATATTGTTCAGAAAAGCCACAAAGTTTCCGGACAGAGCGCCGCGAAGCGGCGCGAACTCCCCGCCCCATGGTTCCCGGGCAAAGCGCCGCCAAGCGGCGCGAAATTCGGCTTATGGTTCTCGGACAAAGCGCCACGAAGCAGCGCTTTAGCCGGGGTTTTCCTGATCGTGAGAGATTTATATTGTTCAGAAAAGCCACAAAGTTTCCGGACAGAGCGCCGCGAAGCGGCGCGAACCCCCCGGCCTATGGTTCCCGGACAAAGCGCCGCCAAGCGGCGCGAATTCCCCGGCTAATGGTTCCCGGACAAAGCGCCGCGAAGCAGCGCTTTGGCCGAGGTTTTCCTGATCGTGAGAGATTTATATTGTTCAGAAAAGCCACAAAGTTTCCGGACAGAGCGCCGCGAAGCGGCGCGAACCCCCCGGCCTATGGTTCCCGGACAAAGCGCCACGAAGCAGCGCTTTGACCGAGGTTTTCCTGATCGTGAGAGATTTATATTGTTCAGAAAAGCCACAAAGTTTCCGGACAGAGCGCCGCGAAGCGGCGCGAATTCCCCGGCTTATGGTTCCCGGACAAAGCGCCACGAAGCAGCGCCTTGGCCGAGGTTTTCCTGATCGTGAGAGATTTATATTGTTCAGAAAAGCCACAAAGTTTCCGGACAGAGCGCCGCGAAGCGGCGCGAACCCCCCGGCCTATGGTTCCCGGACAAAGCGCCGCCAAGCGGCGCGAATTCCCAACTAATGGTTCCCGGACAAAGCGCCACGAAGCAGCGCTTTGGCCGGGGTTTTCCTGATCGTGAGAGATTTATATTGTTCAGAAAAGCCACGAAGTTCCCGGACAAAGCGCCGCGAAGCGGCGCGAATTCCCCGGCTAATGGTTCCCGAACAAAGCGCCACGAAGCAGCGCTTCGGCCGGGGTTTTCCTGATCGTGAGAGATTTATATTGTTCAGAAAAGCCACGAAGTTCCCGGACAGAGCGCCGCGAAGCGGCGCGAACCCCCCGGCCTATGGTTCCCGGACAAAGCGCCACGAAGCAGCGCTTTGGCCGGGGTTTCCCTGAACGTGAGAAATTTATATTGTTCAGAAAAGCCATAAAGTTTCCGGACAGAGCGCCGCGAAGCGGCGCGAACCCCCCGGCCTATGGTTCCCGGACAAAGCGCCGCCAAGCGGCGCGAATTCCCCGGCTAATGGTTCCCGAACAAAGCGCCACGAAGCAGCGCTTCGGCCGGGGTTTTCCTGATCGTGAGAGATTTATATTGTTCAGAAAAGCCACGAAGTTCCCGGACAAAGCGCCGCGAAGCGGCGCGAATTCCCCGGCTTATGGTTCTCGGACAAAGCGCCACGAAGCAGCGCTTTGGCCGGGGTTTTCCTGATCGTGAGAGATTTATATTGTTCAGAAAAGCCACGAAGTTCCCGGACAAAGCGCCGCGAAGCGGCGCGAATTCCCCGGCTAATGGTTCCCGAACAAAGCGCCACGAAGCAGCGCTTCGGCCGGGGTTTTCCTGATCGTGAGAGATTTATATTGTTCAGAAAAGCCACGAAGTTCCCGGACAAAGCGCCGCGAAGCGGCGCGAATTCCCCGGCTAATGGTTCTCGGACAAAGCGCCACGAAGCCGCGCTTTGGCCGGGGTTTTCCTGATCGTGAGAGATTTATATTGTTCAGAAAAGCCACGAAGTTCCCGGACAAAGCGCCGCCAAGCGGCGCGAATTCCCCGGCTAATGGTTCCCGAACAAAGCGCCACGAAGCAGCGCTTCGGCCGGGGTTTTCCTGATCGTGAGAGATTTATATTGTTCAGAAAAGCCACGAAGTTCCCGGACAAAGCGCCGCGAAGCGGCGCGAATTCCCCGGCTTATGGTTCTCGGACAAAGCGCCACGAAGCAGCGCTTTGGCCGGGGTTTCCCTGATCGTGAGAAATTTATATTGTTCAGAAAAGCCACAAAGTTTCCGGACAGAGCGCCGCGAAGCGCTGAAACCAACCTATGGTTCCCGGACAAAGCGCCGCCAAGCGGCGCGAATTCCCCGGCTAATGGTTCCCGAACAAAGCGCCACGAAGCAGCGCTTTGGCCGGGGTTTTCCTGATCGTGAGAGATTTATATTGTTCAGAAAAGCCACGAAGTTCCCGGACAGAGCGCCGCGAAGCGGCGCAAACCCCCCGGCCTATGGTTCCCGGACAAAGCGCCGCGAAGCGGCGCGAATTCCCCGGCTTATGGTTCTCGGACAAAGCGCCACGAAGCAGCGCTTTGGCCGGGGTTTCCCTGAACGTGAGAAATTTATATTGTTCAGAAAAGCCATAAAGTTTCCGGACAGAGCGCCGCGAAGCGGCGCAAACCCCCCGGCCTATGGTTCCCCGACAAAGCGCCGCCAAGCGGCGCGAATTCCCCGGCTAATGGTTCCCGAACAAAGCGCCACGAAGCAGCGCTTCGGCCGGGGTTTTCCTGATCGTGAGAGATTTATATTGTTCAGAAAAGCCACGAAGTTCCCGGACAAAGCGCCGCGAAGCGGCGCGAATTCCCCGGCTAATGGATCTCGGACAAAGCGCCACGAAGCCGCGCTTTGGCCGGGGTTTTCCTGATCGTGAGAGATTTATATTGTTAGAAAAGCCACGAAGTTCCCGGACAAAGCGCCGCGAAGCGGCCAGAACCTGCCGGCCTATGGTTCCCGGACAAAGCGCCGCCAAGCGGCGCGAATTCCCGGCTAATGGTTCCCGGACAAAGCGCCACGAAGCAGCGCTTTGGCCGGGGTTTTCCTGATCGTGAGAGATTTATATTGTTCAGAAAAGCCACGAAAGTTTCCGGACAGAGCGCCGCGAAGCGCTGAACCAACCTATGGTTCCCGGACAAAGCGCCGCGAAGCGGCGCGAATTCCTCGGCTTATGGTTCTCGGACAAAGCGCCACGAAGCAGCGCTTTGGCCGGGTTTTCCTGATCGTGAGAGATTTATATTGTTCAGAAAAGCCACAAAGTTTCCGGACAGAGCGCCGCGAAGCGCGAACCCCGGCCTATGGTTCCCGGACAAAGCGCCGCCAAGCGGCGCGAATTCCCGGCTAATGGTTCCCGGACAAAGCGCCACGAAGCAGCGCTTTGGCCGGGGTTTTCCTGATCGTGAGAGATTTATATTGTTCAGAAAAAGCCACGAAGTTCCCGGACAGAGCGCCGCGAAGCGCGCTGAACCAACCTATGGTTCCCGGACAAAGCGCCGCGAAGCGGCGCGAATTCCCCGGCCTATCGTTCTCGGACAAAGCGCCACGAAGCGGCGCTTTGGCCGGGAGTTTCCTGATCGTGAGAGATTTATATTGTTCAGAAAAGCCACGAAGTTTCCGGACAGAGCGCCGCGAAGCGGCGCAAACCAACCTATGGTTCCCGGACAAAGCTCCGCGAAGCGGCGCGGAATCCCCGCCTAATGGTTCCCGGACAGACCGCCGCGAAGCAGCGCTTTGTCCGAGGTTTTTCTGATCGTGAGAGATTTATATTGTTCAGAAAAGCCACAAAGTGTCCGGACAGAGCGCCGCGAAGCGCGCGAACCGGCCTATGGTTCCCGGACAAAGCGCCGCGAAGCGGCGCGAATTCCCAACTAATGGTTCCCGGACAAAGCGCCACGAAGCAGCGCTTTGGCCGGGGTTTTCCTGATCGTGAGAGATTTATATTGTTCAGAAAAGCCACAAAGTTTCCGGACAGAGCGCCGCGAAGCGCGCGAAACCAGCCTATGGTTCCCGGACAAAGCGCCGCGAAGCGGCGCGAATTCCCAACTTATGGTTCCCGGACAAAGCGCCACGAAGCAGCGCTTTGGCCGGGGTTTTCCTGATCGTGAGAGATTTATATTGTTCAGAAAAGCCACAAAGTTTCCGGACAGAGCGCCGCGAAGCGCGAACCCCCAACCTATGGTTCCCGGACAAAGCGCCGCCAAGCGGCGCGAATTCCCCAACTAATGGTTCCCGGACAAAGCGCCGCGAAGCAGCGCTTTGGCCGGGGTTTTCCTGATCGTGAGAGATTTATATTGTTCAGAAAAGCCACGAAGTTCCCGGACAGAGCGCCGCGAAGCGGCGCGAATACCCCGGCCTATGGTTCCCGGACAAAGCGCCACGAAGCAGCGCTTTGGCCGGGGTTTCCCTGAACGTGAGAAATTTATATTGTTCAGAAAAGCCATAAAGTTTCCGGACAGAGCGCCACAGCGGCGCAAACCGGTTCCCGGACAAAGCGCCGCCAAGCAGCGCGAATTCCCCGGCTAATGGTTCCCGGACAAAGCGCCACGAAGCAGCGCTTTGGCCGGGGTTTCCTGATCGTGAGACATTTATATTGTTCAGAAAAGCCATAAAGTTTCCGGACAGAGCGCCGCAAAGCGGCGCGAACCCCCCGGCCTATGGTTCCCGGACAAAGCGCCGCCAAGCGGCGCGAATTCCCCGGCTAATGGTTCCCGGACAAAGCGCCGCGAAGCAGCGCTTTAGCCGGGGTTTTCCTGATCGTGAGAGATTTATGTTGTTCAGAAAAGCCACAAAGTTTCCGGACAGAGCGCCGCGAAGCGGCGCGAACCCCCCGGCCTATGGTTCCCGGACAAAGCGCCGCCAAGCGGCGCGAAATCCCCGGCTAATGGTTCCCGGACAAAGAGCCGTGAAGCAGCGCTTTGGCCGGGGTTTCCCTGAACGTGAGAAATTTATATTGTTCAGAAAAGCCATAAAGTTTCCGGACAGAGCGCCGCGAAGCGGCGCAAACCCCCCGGCCTATGGTTCCCGGACAAAGCGCCGCCAAGCGGCGCGAATTCCCCGGCTAATGGTTCCCGAACAAAGCGCCACGAAGCAGCGCTTCGGCCGGGGTTTTCCTGATCGTGAGAGATTTATATTGTTCAGAAAAGCCACGAAGTTTCCGGACAGAGCGCCGCAAAGCGGCGCGAACCCCCCGGCCTATGGTTCCCGGACAAAGCGCCGCCAAGCGGCGCGAATTCCCCGGCTAATGGTTCCCGGACAAAGCGCCGCGAAGCAGCGCTTTAGCCGGGGTTTTCCTGATCGTGAGAGATTTATATTGTTCAGAAAAGCCACAAAGTTTCCGGACAGAGCGCCGCGAAGCGGCGCGAACCCCCCGGCCTATGGTTCCCGGACAAAGCGCCGCCAAGCGGCGCGAAATCCCCGGCTAATGGTTCCCGGACAAAGCGCCGTGAAGCAGCGCTTTGGCCGGGGTTTCCCTGAACGTGAGAAATTTATATTGTTCAG
>JAPDOI010000919.1:0-254622 GCA_029168955.1 Aplectana chamaeleonis
AGAAAGAAAATGTCACTGCTGACAGCGATGTTCGGACAAAAATGACCGCTGCCCTATTGTGACAATCGCAAGCTACTAGAAATGCCCCAAAGCTTACATAAGGAAATCAGCGCGCGGGACACCAATGACAATAACCCTTCACTTCACTTTCATTCCTGCTCTGATCTTTCGATTGGGGGACGAAGCAGATCTTCGATGCACACCGCTGAAATGGTATGCTTGGCCGACGTTCCTATCGGAGCCTAAGCCTGATTTTTTTCGGAACCAGCACAGAAATTTCCGCCCAGCTGTTGGGCCTCTTTTTGAAGTCCAGGCCGCCGTGAAACAAACCAACCTCACCCGCGCAGAGTTCAATCGGACGCCATCTCTAAAGAGACGAAAGCAAGACTGATCGGTTTCTTTTCTTTACGCGATGCTTCTCGATCTATAGTTATGTGCTGATCGAGAATGGCATTGCTGAGACCACAGTTGAAAACAATGCCACACCAATGACGGTGTAAGTCACCACACCATAGATATGTACTTTTGCAGATCCCTTTTTTACTGCTTGCTACTCATGTTTAGTATAGCGATAGTATCGGAAACGGCAGTCATTTGTCGCTATTATTGATTTGATATCGACCAATGATGAAGATGATTTGCTGGAAGTATCATGGGGTATCCATTCTGCACTGCGATACTTCACGTCGGCTGTGGTTTTTCTTATAAGTCTCAACCGACTAGCAGTATTTTTTGAAGGCCGGTTGAACAACGTGTTCAAGAGATCAAGGTACGCTTGCCAGCACGATAATATGGGATGCTATAAGGAAGATAAATGACCGTGCTCTAGTGACGAGATTGAGAAGGTATTGGCTTCCATTTAGCTAACAACGCAAGCTATTACTTGTGCATGTAGTAGTCAGTACTACCATGCGAGAACGCGTTCGAGCTTAAAATGGCAGAATAGCATGAAAAGCCCGATCCATAGGTCTGCCCGCTAGCGTTGTTACGAGCCTGAAAAATTTCGCGCGCCATCGCACCTGCCTCTCAGTCTACGAAGAGCTAAATAGGCTATGCAGCTTTGTAGGTAGGAATGGTGCTGGGCCGGTGGCAAGGATTCAAGGCCTTTCTGAAGCTTTTTCGGTATTGCAAAGGCAGTTCTGAATTTCGAAGAAGACAAGCAGTTCTCCGGATAAGGGCAGGGCTGCTCGCACCGCGGCGAGATTCGGCGCAAGTTTTCATTATGATGATTCTAACAATGGAGCACGTTATACATATTTAAATCGTCTTAATTATAGGTGAAGACGAAACTGTTGAATAAAATAAAACTATTTATTTATTTATTTATTTATTTATTTGTTTATTTATTTGTTTATTTATTTATTTATTGAATACCTTAAGTGATGCAAACGCAAAGGAAAACAGGACGCTCACCACGCGAGTCGAAAGACTAGGAAAATCGAGTACACACTGGCATCATACTTCTAGACGCTCAATAACTTCTTCCCGGCGGGGCGTTTGAAATTGGACAGAACAGATGGAATAGACAGCCGCGTGATATCAATATTAAGAGAAATGTAGGTGGATCCTGCTCTGCAAGTGAATGAAGAGGCTCTCGTGTTGCTTTTTGGAGTTGCATATGATATTTTCTGTGTGCTTACCCTGGTCCTAGAGAGATTCCTAGAGACTTTGAAATATTTGTTTTCATAGTGCCAGCCAGTATTTTGAAAACCGTGCAGGCATAATTCATTTGTCGGCGAGGTTGCAAGGAATGGAGTTTTACTTGTCTATTCCTTGTCTCTGCATTAGGTATCGCTCCAGCCGCGAAGCGGCTGGAGAGGTTTGGTTTTGCCTAGGCCTTGTGATCACTTAGAATTTTATAAGATAGGAGAATCTTTCAGCCAAAAATTTCTGAAGATTTCTTTCTACATATAACTGAAGGGGTTCAGAACACACCTGCTGTCCAATTACAGCCAAATCGGTTCACAAATAACAAAGCAGAGCCCGAAAGCTTGAGAAAATTTTCATGGTGTGCGCCGTAGGCCGTGAGCCGATACCTTCGTAGGTCGTAGGGCCGTCACGCTTTTCAGAAAAGCAATCGTTGATAGCCACTGCCAGCTTGTCTGCAGGCAATCAACTTGGCAGAAAGGTGGTTTGGCAGAAGGCTGGTATGGGCTGGTAAGTAATCGATCTGTAGGTGAATGGGGATTCTGATGACGTCATCGGGACGTCGTGAAAAATGCTTCGGCTTGATGACGTCATTCGGACGTCGCGAAAAACGCTTCGGGCTTCTGATGACGTCATCGGACGTCGTAAAGTGCTTCGCTTCTGATGACGTCATCGGGACGTCGAAAATGCTTCGGGCTTCGGATGACGCTTTCATCGGACGTCGTGAAAAGTGGGCTTCGGCTTCTGATGACGTCATCGGGACGTCGTGAAAAAGTGCTTGGGCTTCTGATGACAGCTCATCGGGACGCCGTGAAAAGTGCTTCGGGCTTCTGATGATCGTTATCGGGATCGTCGTGAAAAGTGCTTTCGGGCTTCTGATGACGTCATCGGGATATGGGTCGTGAAAATGTGCTTCGGTGACGCAAATGTCATCGATCGTCAGAAAATGTCGCGCTTGATAACGCTGGTCATCGGGACGTCGTGAAAAATGTCAATATTCTGATGATCGTCATCGGACGTCGAAAGTATGCCTTCGGGCTTCTGATGACGTCATCGGGACGTCGTGAAAAGTGCTTGCGGGCTTCTGATGACGTCATCGACGTCGAAAAGTAGCTTCGGGCTTCTGATGACGTCATCGGGATCGTCGTGAAAAGTGTTTGGCTTGATGACGTCATCGGGACGTCGTGAAAATGCTTCTGGCTTCTGATGACGCTCACAATCGGGACGTCGTATAGGTGTAGAAAAGGCTTGGCATCTGATGACGTCATCGGGACGTCGTGAAAAGTGCTTCAGGCTTCTGATGACGTCATCGGGACGTCGTGAAAAGTGCTTCGGGCCTCTGATGACGTCATCGGGACGTCGAAAAGTGCTTCGGGCCTTGCTGACGTCGCCATCGGGACGTCGTGAAAAGTGCTTCGCGCTTGATGACGTCATCGGGACATCGTGAAAAAGTGCTTGGCTTCTGATGATCGTCATCGGGACGTCGTGAAAAGTGCTTTATTTCGTTGATGCCGGACGTCGGTCGCTTTATCTGATGACGTCATCGGACGTCAGGAAAATTGTTTGATGACGTCATCATCGGACGTCGTGAAAATGTCATTTGATAACGTCAATGATCGTGAAAATGTTTGCTTGATGACGTCATCGGACGCTGTGAAAAGTGCGCTTCGGGCTTGATGACGTCATCGGGACGTCGTGAAAATGCTAAGCCATTTGATGACGCCATTAATGGCTTCTGATGACGTCATCGGGACGTCGTGAAAATGCTTCGCGCTTTGATGACGTCATCGGGACGTCGTGAAAAGCGCTTTCGGGCTTCTATGACGTCATCGGGACGTCGAAAAGTGCTTCGGGCTTCTGATGACGTCATCGGGACGTCGTGAAAAGTGCTTCGGGCTTCTGATGACGTCATCGGGACGTCGTGAAAAGTGCTTCGCGCTTGATGACGTCATCGGGACGTCGTGAAAATGCTTCGGGCTTCTGATGACGTCATCGGGACGTCGTGAAAGTGCTTCGGGCTTGATGACGTCATCGGGACGTCGTGAAAAGTGCTTCGGGCTTGATGACGTCATCGGGACGTCGAAAAGTGCTTCGGGCTTCTGATGACGTCATCGGGACGTCGTGAAAAGTGCTTCGGGCTTCTGATGACGTCATCGGGACGTCGTGAAAAGTGCTTCGGGCTTGATGACGTCATCGATGTCGTGAAAAGTGCTTGGCTTCTGATGACGTCATCGGACGTCGTGAAAAGTGCTTCGGGCTTGATGACGTCATCGGGACGTCGTGAAAGTGCTTCGGGCTTGATGACGTCATCGGGACGTCGAAAATGCTTCGGGCTTCTGATGACGTCATCGGGACGTCGTGAAAAGTAAGCTTTGGGCTTCTGATGACGTCATCGGGACGTCGAAAAGTGCTTCGGGCTTCTGATGACGTCATCGACGTCGCGAAAATGCTTCGGGCTTCTGATGACGTCATCGACGTCGTGAAAAGTGCTTGGCTTCTGATGACGTCATCGGACGTCGAAAAGTGCTTGGCTTCTGATGACGTCATCGGGACGTCGTGAAAAGTGCTTCGGGCTTGATGACGTCATCGGGACGTCGTGAAAAGTGCTTCGGGCTTCTGATGACGTCATCGGGACGTCGTGAAAAGTGCTTCGGGCTTCTGATGACGTCATCGACGTCGTGAAAAGTGCTTCGGCTTCTGATGACGTCATCGGGACGTCGTGAAAAGTGCTTGGCTTGATGACGTCATCGGGACGTCGTGAAAAGTGCTTCGGGCTTCTGATGACGTCATCGGACGTCGAAAAGTGCTTCGGGCTTCTGATGACGTCATCGGGACGTCGTGAAAAGTGCTTCGGCTTGATGACGTCATCGGGACGTCGTGAAAAGTGCTTCGGCTTCTGATGACGTCATCGGGACGTCGTGAAAGTTCTTCGCTTCTGATGACGTCATCGGGACGTCGTGAAAAGTGCTTCGGCTTCTGATGACGTCATCGGGACGTCGTGAAAAGTGCTTCGGGCTTCTGATGACGTCATCGGGACGTCGTGAAAAATGCTTGGCTTGATGACGTCATCGGACGTCGTGAAAAGTGCTTGGCTTCTGATGACGTCATCGGGACGTCGTGAAAAGTGCTTCGGGCTTCTGATGACGTCATCGACGTCGAAAGTGCTTCGGGCTTCTGATGACGTCATCGGGACGTCGTGAAAAGTGCTTGGCTTCGATGACGTCATCGACGTCGTGAAAAATGCTTCGGGCTTGATGACGTCATCGAGACGTCGTGAAAAGTGCTTCGGGCTTCTGATGACGTCATCGGACGTCGTGAAAAGTGCTTCGGGCTTCTGATGACGTCATCGATCGTCGAAAAGTGCTTGGCTTCTGATGACGTCATCGGGACGTCGTGAAAAGTGCTTCGGGCTTCTGATGACGTCATCGGGACGTCGTGAAAATGCTTCGGGCTTCTGATGACGTCATCGGGACGTCGTGAAAAGTGCTTCGGGCTTCCTGATGACGTCATCGGACGTCGTGAAAAGTGCTTCGGGCTTCTGATGACGTCATCGGGACGTCGTGAAAAGTGCTTCGGGCTTCTGATGACGTCATCGAGACGTCGTGAAAAGTGCTTCGGGCTTCTGATGACGTCATCGGGACGTCGAAAAGTGCTTCGGGCTTCTGATGACGTCATCGACGTCGTGAAAAGTGCTTCGGCTTCTGATGACGTCATCGGGACGTCGTGAAAAGTGCTTCGGGCTTCTGATGACGTCATCGGACGTCGTGAAAAGTGCTTCGGGCTTCTGATGACGTCATCGGGACGTCGAAAGTGCTTCGGGCTTGATGACGTCATCGACGTCGAAAAATGCTTCGGGCTTCTGATGACGTCATCGACGTCGTGAAAAGTGCTTCGGGCTTCTGATGACGTCATCGGGACGTCGTGAAAAGTGCTTCGGGCTTGATGACGTCATCGGGACGTCGTGAAAGTGCTTCGGGCTTCTGATGACGTCATCGACGTCGTGAAAAGTGCTTCGGGCTTCTGATGACGTCATCGGGACGTCGTGAAAAGTGCTTCGGGCTTGATGACGTCATCGGGACGTCGTGAAAAGTGCTTCGGGCTTCTGATGACGTCATCGGGACGTCGTGAAAAGTGCTTCGGGCTTCTGATGACGTCATCGGGACGTCGAAAGTGCTTCGGGCTTCTGATGACGTCATCGGACGTCGTGAAAATGCTTCGGGCTTCTGATGACGTCATCGGGACGTCGTGAAAAGTGCTTGGGCTTTGATGACGTCATCGGGACGTCGTGAAAAGTGCTTCGGGCTTCTGATGAAGTCATCGGGACGTCGTGAAAAGTGCTTCGGGCTTCTGATGACGTCATCGGGACGTCGTGAAAAGTGCTTCGGGCTTCTGATGACGTCATCGACGTCGTGAAAAGTGCTTCGGCTTCTGATGACGTCATCGGGACGTCGTGAAAAGTGCTTCGGGCTTCTGATGACGTCATCGACGTCGTGAAAATGCTTCGGGCTTCTGATGACGTCATCGGGACGTCGAAAGTGCTTCGGGCTTCTGATGACGTCATCGGGACGTCGTGAAAAGTGCTTCGGGCTTGATGACGTCATCGGACGTCGTGAAAAGTGCTTCGGGCTTGATGACGTCATCGGGACGTCGTGAAAAGTGCTTCGGGCTTCTGATGACGTCATCGGGACGTCGTGAAAAGTGCTTCGGCTTCTGATGACGTCATCGGACGTCGTGAAAAGTGCTTCGGGCTCTGATGACGTCATCGGGACGTCGTGAAAAGTGCTTCGGGCTTGATGACGTCATCGACGTCGTGAAAAGTGCTTTGGCTTTGATGACGTCATCGGGACGTCGAAAAATGCTTCGGGCTTCTGATGACGTCATCGACGTCGTGAAAAGTGCTTCGGGCTTCTGATGACGTCATCGGGACGTCGTGAAAAGTGCTTCGGGCTTCTGATGACGTCATCGGACGTCGTGAAAAGTGCTTCGGGCTTCTTGATGACGTCATCGGGACGTCGTGAAAAGTGCTTTCAGGGCTTCTGATGACGTCATCGGACGTCGTGAAAAGTGCTTCGGGCTTCTGATGACGTCATCGACGTCGAAAAGTGCTTCGGGCTTCTGATGACGTCATCGGACGTCGTGAAAATGCTTGGCTTCTGATGACGTCATCGGGACGTCGTGAAAAGTGCTTCGGGCTTCTGATGACGTCATCGGGACGTCGAAAGTGCTTCGGGCTTCTGATGACGTCATCGGGACGTCGTGAAAAGTGCTTCGGGCTTGATGACGTCATCGGGACGTCGAAAAGTGCTTCGGGCTTTGATGACGTCATCGGGACGTCGTGAAAAATGCTTCGGGCTTGATGATGACGTCATCGGACGTCGAAAGTGTTTCGAGTTTCTGATGACGTCATCGGGACGTCGTGAAAGTGCTTCGGGCTTCTGATGACGTCATCGGGACTTCGTGAAAAGTGCTTCGGGCTTCTCGTGAAGTCATCGGGACGTCGTGAAAGTGCTTCGGGCTTCTGATGACGTCATCGGGACGTCGTGAAAAGTGCTTTGGGCTTCTCGTGAAGTCATCGGAACGTCGCGGAAAGTGCTTCGGGCTTCTGATGACGTCATCGGGACGTCGTGGAAAGTGCTCCGGGCTTCTGATGACGTCATCGGGACGTCGTGGAAAGTGCTCCGGGCTTCTGGTGACGTCATCGGGACGTCGTGAAATGCTTCGGGCTTCTGATGACGTCATCGGGACGTCGTGAAAAGTGCTTCGGGCTTCTGATGACGTCATCGGACGTCGTGAAAAGTGCTTCGGGCTTCTGATGACGTCATCGACGTCGTGAAAAGTGCTTCGGGCTTTGATGACGTCATCGACGTCGAAAAGTGCTTCGGGCTTGATGAAGTCATCGGGACGTCGTGAAAAGTGCTTCGCGCTTCTGATGACGTCATCGACGTCGTGAAAAGTGCTTCGCTTCTGATGACGTCATCGGGACGTCGTGAAAAGTGCTTCGCTTCTGATGACGTCATCTGACGTCGTGAAAATGCTTCGGGCTTGATGAAGTCATCGGGACGTCGCGAAAAGTGCTTCGGGCTTCTGATGACGTCATCGGACGTCGTGAAAAGTGCTTCGGGCTTGATGAAGTCATCGGGACGTCGTGAAAGTGCTTCGGGCTTCTGATGACGTCATCGGGACGTCGTGAAAAGTGCTTCGGGCTTCTGATGACGTCATCGACGTCGTGAAAGTGCTTCGGGCTTCTGATGACGTCATCGGACGTCGTGAAAAGTGCTTCGGGCTTCTGATGACGTCATCGGGACGTCGTGAAAAGTGCTTCGCGCTTCTGATGAAGTCATCGGGACGTCGCGAAAAGTGCTTCGGGCTTCTGATGACGTCATCGGGACGTCGTGAAAAATGCTTCGGGCTTCTGTTGACTTCATCGGGACGTCGTGAAAAATGCTTCGGGCTTCTGATGAATTCATCGGGATGTCGAGAAAGTGCTTCGGGATTCTGATGACGTCATCGGGACGTCGTGAAAAATGCTTCGGGCTTCTGTTGACGTCATCGGGACGTCGTGAAAAGTGCTTCGGGCTTCTGATGAAGTCATCGAGACGTCGTGAAAAGTGCTTCGGGCTTCTGATGACGTCATCTGGACGTCGTGAAAAATGCTTCGGGCTTCTTGATGACGTCATCGACGTCGTGAAAAGTGCTTCGGGCTTGATGACGTCATCGGACGTCGTGAAAAGTGCTTCGGGCTTTTGATGACGTCATCGGAACGTCGTGAAAAGTGCTTCGGGCTTCCGATGACGTCATCGGGCCGTCGTGCAGTGCTTCGGGTATTTGATGACGTCATCGGAACGTCGTGAAAAGTGCTTCGGGCTTCTGATGACGTCATCGGGACGTCGTGAAAAGTGCTTCGGGCTTCTGATGACGTCATCGGGACGTCGTGAAAAGTGCTTCGGGCTTCTGATGACGTCATCGGGACGTCGTGAAAAGTGCTTCGGGCTCTGATGACGTCATCGGGACGTCGAAAAGTGCTTCGGGCTTCTGATGACGTCATCGACGTCGTGAAAAGTGCTTCGGGCTTCTGATGACGTCATCGGACGTCGTGAAAAGTGCTTCGGGCTTCTGATGACGTCATCGGGACGTCGTGAAAAGTGCTTCGGGCTTCTGATGACGTCATCGGGACGTCGTGAAAAGTGCTTCGGGCTTCTGATGACGTCATCGGACGTCGTGAAAAGTGCTTCGGGCTTGATGACGTCATCGGGACGTCGTGAAAATGCTTCGGGCTCTGATGACGTCATCGGGACGTCGTGAAAAGTGCTTCGGGCTTCTGATGAAGTCATCGGGACGTCGTGAAAAGTGCTTCGGGCTTCTGATGACGTCATCGACGTCGTGAAAAGTGCTTCGGGCTTCTGATGACGTCATCGGGACGTCGTGAAAAGTGCTTCGGGCTTGATGACGTCATCGGGACGTCGTGAAAAGTGCTTCGGGCTTGATGACGTCATCGACGTCGTGAAAAGTGCTTCGGGCTTCTGATGACGTCATCGGGACGTCGAAAAGTGCTTGGCTTCTGATGACGTCATCGACGTCGTGAAAATGCTTCGGGCTTCTGATGACGTCATCGGACGTCGTGAAAAGTGCTTCGGGCTTGATGACGTCATCGGGACGTCGTGAAAATGCTTCGGGCTTCTGATGACGTCATCGGGACGTCGTGAAAAGTGCTTCGCGCTTCTGATGACGTCATCGGAGACGTCGTGAAAATGCTTCGGGCTTCTGATGACGTCATCGGGACGTCGAAAAGTGCTTCGGGCTTGATGACGTCATCGGGACGTCGTGAAAAGTGCTTCGCTTCTGATGACGTCATCGGGACGTCGAAAAGTGCTTCGGGCTTCTGATGACGTCATCGACGTCGTGAAAAGTGCTTCGGGCTTCTGATGACGTCATCGGGACGTCGTGAAAAGTGCTTCGGCTTGATGACGTCATCGGGACGTCGTGAAAAGTGCTTCGGGCTTCTGATGACGTCATCGACGTCGTGAAAAGTGCTTCGGGCTTGATGACGTCATCGGGACGTCGAAAAGTGCTTCGGGCTTGATGACGTCATCGGGACGTCGTGAAAAGTGCTTCGGGCTTCTAATGACGTCATCGGGTCGTCGTGAAAAGAGCTTCGGGCCTCTGATGACGTCAAAGGGACGTCGTGAAAAGTGCTTCGGGCTTCTGATGACGACATCGGGACGTGGTGAAAAGTGCTTCGGGCTTGATGACGTCATCGGGACGTCGTGAAAAGTGCTTCGGGCTTCTGATGACGTCATCGACGTCGAAAAGTGCGGGCTTGATATCTTCTGAAAGTGACGTTCATCGGGACGTCGTGAAAATGCCTTAGGCTTCTGATGACATCATCGGGACATCGTGAGAAGTGATTCAGGCTTTTTATGACGTCATCGTGACGTCGTGAAAAGAGCTTCGCGCTTCTGATGACGTCATCGGGACGTCGTGAAAAGAGCTTCGTGCTTCTGATGACGTCATCGGGACGTCGTGAAAAGTGTTCCGGGCTTCTGATGGCATCATCGGGACGTCGTGAAAAGTGCGTCGGGCTTCAGATGACGTCATCGGGACGTCGTGAAAAGTGCTTCGGGCTTCTGATGACGTCATCGAGACGTCGAAAGTGCTTCGGGCTTGATGACGTCATCGACGTCGTGAAAAGTGCTTCGGGCTTCTGATGACGTCATCGGGACGTCGAAAAGTGCTTCGTTTCTGATGACGTCATCGGGACGTCGTGAAAAGTGCTTCGGGCTTCTGATGACGTCATCGGGACGTCGTGAAAAGAGCTTCGCGCTTCTGATGACGTCATCGGGACGTCGTGGAAAGAGCTTCGGGCTTCTGATGACGTCATCGGGACGTCGTGGAAAGAGCTTCGGGCTTCTGATGACGTCATCGAGACGTCGTGAAAAGTGCTTCGGGCTTCTGATGACGTCATAGGGACGTCGGGAAAAGAGCTTCGGGCTTCTGATGACGTCATCGGGACGTCGTGAAAAGAGCTTCGGGCTTCTGATGACGTCATCGGGACGTCGTGAAAGGTGCTTCGGGCTTCTGATGACGTCATCGGGACGTCGTGAATATGCTTCGGGCTTCTGATGACGTCATCGGGACGTCGTGAATAGAGCTTCGGGCTTCTGATGACGTCATCGGGACGTCGTGAAAAGTGCTTCGGGCTTGATGACGTCATCGGGACGTCGTGAAAAGTGCTTCGGGCTTCTGATGACGTCATCGGGACGTCGTGAAAAGAGCTTCGGGCTTCTGATGACGTCATCGGGACGTCGTGAAAAGAGCTTCGGGCTTCTGATGACGTCATCGGGACGTCGTGAAAAGTGCTTCGGGCTTCTGATGACGTCATCGGGACGTCGTGAAAAGTGCTTCGGGCTTCTGATGACGTCATCGACGTCGAAAAGTGCTTCGCTTCTGATGACGTCATCGGGACGTCGTGAAAAGTGCTTCGGGCTTCTGATGACGTCATCGGACGTCGTGAAAAGTGCTTCGGCTTCTGATGACGTCATCGACGTCGTGAAAAGTGCTTCGGGCTTCTGATGACGTCATCGGGACGTCGTGAAAATGCTTCGGCTTCTGATGACGTCATCGGGACGTCGTGAAAAGTGCTTCGGGCTTCTGATGACGTCATCGGACGTCGAAAGTGCTTCGGGCTTCTGATGACGTCATCGGGACGTCGTGAAAAGTGCTTCGGGCTTCTGATGACGTCATCGGGACGTCGTGAAAATGCTTCGGGCTTGATGACGTCATCGACGTCGAAAGTGCTTCGGGCTTCTGATGACGTCATCGGGACGTCGTGAAAAGTGCTTCGGGCTTCTGATGACGTCATCGGGACGTCGTGAAAAGTGCTTCGGGCTTTGATGACGTCATCGGGACGTCGTGAAAAGTGCTTCGGGCTTCTGATGACGTCATCGGGACGTCGTGAAAAGTGCTTCGGGCTTCTGATGACGTCATCGGGACGTCGTGAAAAGTGCTTCGGCTTCTGATGACGTCATCGGACGTCGTGAAAAGTGCTTCGGGCTTCTGATGACGTCATCGGGACGTCGTGAAAGTGCTTCGGGCTTCTGATGAAGTCATCGACGTCGTGAAAAGTGCTTCGGGCTTCTGATGACGTCATCGGGACGTCGTGAAAAGTGCTTCGCTTCTGATGACGTCATCGGGACGTCGTGAAAAGTGCTTCGGGCTTCTGATGACGTCATCGGACGTCGAAAGTGCTTGGCTTCTGATGACGTCATCGGGACGTCGTGAAAGTGCTTCGGGCTTCTGATGACGTCATCGGGACGTCGTGAAAAGTGCTTCGGGCTTCTGATGACGTCATCGGGACGTCGAAAAGTGCTTCGGCTTGATGACGTCATCGGGACGTCGTGAAAAGTGCTTCGGGCTTCTGATGACGTCATCGACGTCGTGAAAAGTGCTTCGGCTTCTGATGACGTCATCGGGACGTCGTGAAAGTGCTTCGGGCTTCTGATGACGTCATCGGACGTCGTGAAAAGTGCTTCGGGCTTCTGATGACGTCATCGGACGTCGTGAAAAGTGCTTCGGGCTTCTGATGACGTCATCGGACGTCGTGAAAAGTGCTTCGGGCTTGATGACGTCATCGGGACGTCGAAAGTGCTTCGGGCTTCTGATGACGTCATCGACGTCGTGAAAATGCTTCGGGCTTCTGATGACGTCATCGGGACGTCGTGAAAAGTGCTTCAGGCTTCTGATGACGTCATCGGGACGTCGTGAAAAGTGCTTCGGGCTTCTGATGACGTCATCGGGACGTCGTGAAAAGTGCTTCGGGCTTCTGATGACGTCATCGGACGTCGAAAAGTGCTTCGGGCTTCTGATGACGTCATCGGGACGTCGTGAAAAGTGCTTCGGGCTTCTGATGACGTCATCGGGACGTCGTGAAAATGCTTCGGCTTCTGATGACGTCATCGGGACGTCGTGAAAAGTGCTTCGGGCTTGATGACGTCATCGGACGTCGTGAAAAGTGCTTCGGGCTTCTGATGACGTCATCGGGACGTCGTGAAAAGTGCTTCGCGCTTCTGATGACGTCATCGGACGTCGTGAAAGTGCTTCGGGCTTCTGATGACGTCATCGGACGTCGTGAAAAGTGCTTCGGGCTTCTGATGACGTCATCGGACGTCGTGAAAAGTGCTTCGGGCTTCTGATGACGTCATCGGGACGTCGTGAAAAAGTGCTTCGCTTCTGATGACGTCATCGGACGTCGTGAAAAGTGCTTCATTCTGATGACGTCATCGGGACGTCGTGAAAATGCTTCGGCTTCTGATGACGTCATCGACGTCGTGAAAAAGTGCTTCGGGCTTCTGATGACGTCATCGGGACGTCGTGAAAAGTGCTTCGGGCTCTGATGACGTCATCGGGACGTCGTGAAAAGTGCTTCGGGCTTCTGATGACGTCATCGGACGTCGTGAAAAGTGCTTCGGGCTTCTGATGACGTCATCGGGACGTCGTGAAAAGTGCTTCGGGCTTCTGATGACGTCATCGGGACGTCGTGAAAAGTGCTTCGCTTCTGATGACGTCATCGGACGTCGTGAAAAGTGCTTCGGGCTTCTGATGACGTCATCGGACGTCGTGAAAAGTGCTTCGCGCTTCTGATGACGTCATCGGACGTCGTGAAAAGTGCTTCGGGCTTCTGATGACGTCATCGGGACGTCGTGAAAAGTGCTTCGGGCTTCTGATGACGTCATCGACGTCGTGAAAAGTGCTTCGGGCTTCTGATGACGTCATCGGGACGTCGTGAAAATGCTTCGGGCTTCTGATGACGTCATCGGGACGTCGTGAAAATGCTTCGCTTCTGATGACGTCATCGGGACGTCGTGAAAAGTGCTTCGGGCTTCTGATGACGTCATCGGACGTCGTGAAAGTGCTTCGGGCTTGATGACGTCATCGGGACGTCGAAAAGTGCTTCGGGCTTCTGATGACGTCATCGGGACGTCGTGAAAATGCTTCGGGCTTCTGATGACGTCATCGGGACGTCGTGAAAGTGCTTCGGGCTTCTGATGACGTCATCGGGACGTCGTGAAAATGCTTCGCTTGATGACGTCATCGGGACGTCGTGAAAAGTGCTTCGGGCTTCTGATGACGTCATCGGGACGTCGTGAAAAGTGCTTCGGCTTCTGATGACGTCATCGGGACGTCGTGAAAAGTGCTTCGGGCTTCTGATGACGTCATCGGGACGTCGTGAAAAGTGCTTCGGGCTTTGATGACGTCATCGGGACGTCGTGAAAAGTGCTTCAGGCTTCTGATGACGTCATCGACGTCGTGAAAGTGCTTCGGGCTCTGATGACGTCATCGGGACGTCGTGAAAAGTGCTTCGGGCTTCTGATGACGTCATCGACGTCGTGAAAAGTGCTTCGCTTCTGATGACGTCATCGGGACGTCGTGAAAGTGCTTCGGGCTTCTGATGACGTCATCGACGTCGTGAAAAGTGCTTCGGGCTTCTGATGACGTCATCGGGACGTCGTGAAAAGTGCTTCGGGCTTCTGATGACGTCATCGACGTCGTGAAAAGTGCTTCGGGTTTGATGACGTCATCGGGACGTCGTGAAAAGTGCTTCGGGCTCTGATGACGTCATCGGGACGTCGTGAAAATGCTTCGGGCTTCTGATGACGTCATCGGACGTCGTGAAAAGTGCTTCGGGCTTCTGATGACGTCATCGGGACGTCGTGAAAAGTGCTTCGGGCTTGATGACGTCATCGGGACGTCGTGAAAAGTGCTTCGGGCTTCTGATGACGTCATCGGACGTCGTGAAAAGTGCTTCGCTTCTGATGACGTCATCGGGACGTCGTGAAAAGTGCTTCAGCTCTGATGACGTCATCGGGACGTCGTGAAAAGTGCTTCGGGCTTTGATGACGTCATCGGGACGTCGTGAAAAGTGCTTCGGGCTTCTGATGACGTCATCGAAAGTGCGTACGTGACGTCATCGAAAAGTGCTACTCGATGACGTCATCGGGATGTCGAAAAGTGCTTGGTCTCTGATGACGTCATCGGAACGTCGAAAGTGCTTCGGGCTTCTGATGACGTCATCGGACGTCGTGAAAAGTGCTTCGGGCTTGATGACGTCATCGACGTCGTGAAAAGTGCTTCGGGCTTGATGACGTCATCGGGACGTCGTGAAAAGTGCTTCGGGCTTCTGATGACGTCATCGGGACGTCGAAAAGTGCTTCGGGCTTCTGATGACGTCATCGGGACGTCGTGAAAAGTGCTTCGGGCTTCTGATGACGTCATCGGGACGTCGTGAAAAGTGCTTCGGGCTTCTGATGACGTCATCGGGACGTCGTGAAAAGTGCTTCGGGCTTCTGATGACGTCATCGGGACGTCGAAAAGTGCTTCGCGCTTCTGATGACGTCATCGACGTCGTGAAAATGCTTCGGGCTTCTGATGACGTCATCGACGTCGTGAAAAGTGCTTCGCTTTGATGACGTCATCGGGACGTCGTGAAAGTGCTTCGGGCTCTGATGACGTCATCGGGACGTCGTGAAAAGTGCTTCGGGCTTCTGATGACGTCATCGGGACGTCGTGAAAAGTGCTTGGCTTCTGATGACGTCATCGGGACGTCGTGAAAAGTGCTTCGGCTTCTGATGACGTCATCGACGTCGTGAAAAGTGCTTCGGGCTTCTGATGACGTCATCGGGACGTCGTGAAAAGTGCTTCGGGCTTCTGATGACGTCATCGGGACGTCGAAAAGTGCTTCGGCTTGATGACGTCATCGGACGTCGTGAAAAGTGCTTCGGGCTTCTGATGACGTCATCGGACGTCGTGAAAAGTGCTTTGGCTTCTGATGACGTCATCGGGACGTCGCGAAAAGTGCTTCGGGCTTCTGATGACGTCATCGGGACGTCGTGAAAAGTGCTTCGGGCTTCTGATGACGTCATCGGACGTCGTGAAAAGTGCTTCGGGCTTCTGATGACGTCATCGACGTCGTGAAAAGTGCTTCGGGCTTGATGACGTCATCGACGTCGTGAAAAGTGCTTCGGGCTTCTGATGACGTCATCGGGACGTCGTGAAAAGTGCTTCGGGCTTGATGACGTCATCGGGACGTCGTGAAAAGTGCTTCGGGCTTCTGATGACGTCATCGGGACGTCGTGAAAAGTGCTTCGGGCTTCTGATGACGTCATCGGACGTCGTGAAAAGTGCTTCGGGCTTCTATTGAAGTCATCGGGACGTCGAAAAGTGCTTCGGGCTTCTGATGACGTCATCGGACGTCGTGAAAAGTGCTTCGCGCTTCTGATGACGTCATCGGGACGTCGTGAAAAGTGCTTCAGGCTTGATGACGCTCATCGGGACGTCGTGAAAAGTGCGCTTCGGGCTTCTGATGACGTCATCGGGACGTCGTGAAAAGTGCTTCGGGCTTCTGATGACGTCATCGGAGACGTCGAAAAGTGCTTCGGCTTCTGATGACGTCATCGGGACGTCGTGAAAAGTGCTTCGGGCTTCTGATGACGTCATCGGACGTCGTGAAAAGTGCTTCGGGCTTCTGATGACGTCATCGGGACGTCGTGAAAAGTGCTTCGGGCTTGATGACAGTCACCGGGCGTCATGAAAAGTGCTTCGGGCTTCTGATGACGTCATCGGGACCTCGTGAAAAGTGCTTCGGGCTTCTGATGACGTCATCGGGACGTCGTGAAAATGCTTCGGGCTTCTGATGACGTCACCGGGCGTCATCAAAAGTGCTTCGGGCTTCTGATGACGTCATCGGACGTCGTGGAAAGTGCTTCGGGCTTCTGATGACGTCATCGACGTCGTGAAAAGTGCTTCGGGCTTGATGACGTCATCGGGACGTCGAAAAGTGCTTCGGGCTTGATGACGTCATCGGGACGTCGTGAAAGTGCTTCGGGCTTGATGACGTCATCGGGATACGTCGTGAAAAGTGCTTCGGGCTTGATGACGTCATCGGGACGTCGTGAAAAGTGCTTCGGGCTTCTGATGACGTCATCGGGACGTCGTGAAAAGTGCTTCGGGCTTCTGATGACGTCATCGACGTCGTGAAAAGTGCTTCGGCTTGATGACGTCATCGGGACGTCGTGAAAAGTGCTTCGGGCTTCTGATGACGTCATCGGACGTCGTGAAAAGTGCTTCGGGCTTCTGATGACGTCATCGGGACGTCGTGAAAAGTGCTTCGGGCTTCTGATGACGTCATCGGGACGTCGTGAAAATGCTTCGGGCTTCTGATGACGTCATCGGACGTCGTGAAAAGTGCTTCGGGCTTGATGACGTCATCGGACGTCGTGAAAAGTGCTTCGGGCTTCTGATGACGTCATCGGACGTCGTGAAAAGTGCTTCGGGCTTCTGATGACGTCATCGGGACGTCGTGAAAGTGCTTCGGGCTTCTGATGACGTCATCGACGTCGTGAAAAGTGCTTCGGGCTTCTGATGACGTCATCGGGACGTCGTGAAAAGTGCTTCGGGCTTTGATGACGTCATCGGGACGTCGTGAAAAGTGCTTCGGGCTTGATGACGTCATCGGGACGTCGTGAAAAGTGCTTCGGGCTTCTGATGACGTCATCGGGACGTCGTGAAAAATGCTTCGGGCTTCTGATGACGTCATCGGGACGTCGTGAAAAGTGCTTCGGGCTTCTGATGACGTCATCGGGACGTCGTGAAAAGTGCTTCGGGCTTCTGATGACGTCATCGGGACGTCGTGAAAAGTGCTTCGGGCTTGATGACGTCATCGGGACGTCGTGAAAAGTGCTTCGGGCTTCTGATGACGTCATCGGGACGTCCTGAAAAGTGCTTCGGGTTTCTGTTGACGTCATCGGGACGGCGTGAAAAGTGGTTTGGGCTTGATGACGTCATCGGGACGTCGTGAAAAGTGCTTCGGGCTTCTGATGACGTCATCGGGACGTCGTGAGAAATGCTTCGGGCTTCTGATGACGCCATCGGGACGTCGGAAAAAGTGCTTCGGGCTTCTGATGACGTCATCGGGACGTCGGGAAAAGTAAGCTTCGGGCTTCTGATGACGTCATCGGACGTCGTGAAAAGTGCTTGGCTTCTGATGACGTCATCGGGACGTCGTGAAAAGTGCTTCGGCTTCTGATGACGTCATCGGGACGTCGTGAAAAGTGCTTCGGGCTTCTGATGACGTCATCGGGACGTCGTGAAAAGTGCTTCGGGCTTCTGATGACGTCATCGAGACGTCGTGAAAAGTGCTTCGGGCTTCTGATGACGTCATCGGGACGTCGTGAAAAGTGCTTCGGGCTTCTGATGACGTCATCGGGACGTCGTGAAAAGTGCTTCGGTGATGACGTCATCGGGACGTCGTGAAAAGTGCTTCGGGCTTCTGATGACGTCATGGGACGTCGTGAAAAATGCTTCGGGCTTCTGATGACGTCATCGGGACGTCGTGAAAAGTGCTTCGGCTTCTGATGACGTCATCGGGACGTCGTGAAAAGTGCTTCGGGCTTCTGATGACGTCATCGGACGTCGAAAAGTGCTTTGGCTTGATGACGTCATCGGGACGTCGTGAAAAAGTGCTTCGGGCTTTGATGACGTCATCGGGACGTCGTGAAAAGTGCTTCGGGCTTCTGATGACGTCATCGGGACGTCGTGAAAAGTGCTTCTGGGCTTGATGACGTCATCGGGACGTCGTGAAAAGTGCTTCGGGCTTCTGATGACGTCATCGGGACGTCGTGAAAAAGTGCTTCGCTTCTGATGACGTCATCGGACGTCGTGAAAGTGCTTCGGGCTTCTAATGACGTCATCGGGACGTCAGAAAAGTGCTTCGGCTTGATGACGTCATCGGCGACGTCGTGAAAAGTGCTTCGGGCTTCTGATGACGTCATCGGGACGTCGTGAAAAGTGCTTCGGGCTTCTGATGACGTCATCGGGACGTCGTGAAAAAGTGCTTCGGGCTTCTGATGACGTCATCGGGACGTCGTGAAAAGTGCTTCGGGCTTCTGATGACGTCATCGGGACGTCGTGAAAAGTGCTTCGGGCTTCTGATGACGTCATCGGACGTCGTGAAAATGCTTCGGGCTTGATGACGTCATCGGGACGTCGTGAAAAGTGCTTCGGGCTTCTGATGACGTCATCGGGACGTCGTGAAAAGTGCTTCGGGCTTCTGATGACGTCATCGGGACGTCGTGAAAAGTGCTTCGCGCTTCTGATGACGTCATCGGGACGTCGTGAAAAGTGCTTCGCTTCTGATGACGTCATCGACGTCGTGAAAAGTGCTTCGGGCTTCTGATGACGTCATCGGACGTCGTGAAAGTGCTTCGGGCTTCTGATGACGTCATCGGACGTCGTGAAAAGTGCTTCGGGCTCTGATGACGTCATCGGGACGTCGTGAAAAGTGCTTCGGGCTTCTGATGACGTCATCGGGACGTCGTGAAAAGTGCTTCGGGCTCTGATGACGTCATCGACGTCGTGAAAAGTGCTTCGCTTCTGATGACGTCATCGGGACGTCGTGAAAAGTGCTTCGGGCTTCTGATGACGTCATCGGGACGTCGTGAAAAGTGCTTCGGCTTGATGACGTCATCGGGACGTCGTGAAAAGTGCTTCGGGCTTTGATGACGTCATCGGGACGTCGTGAAAAGTGCTTCGGGCTTCTGATGACGTCATCGGGACGTCGTGAAAAGTGCTTCGGGCTTCTGATGACGTCATCGGGACGTCGTGAAAAGTGCTTCGGGCTTCTGATGACGTCATCGGGACGTCGTGAAAAGTGCTTCGGGCTTGATGACGTCATCGGGACGTCGTGAAAAGTGCTTCGGGCTTCTGATGACGTCATCGGGACGTCGTGAAAAGTGCTTGGCTTGATGACGTCATCGGACGTCGCGAAAAGTGCTTCGGGCTCTGATGACGTCATCGGGACGTCGTGAAAAGTGCTTCGGGCTTGATGACGTCATCGGACGTCGCGAAAAGTGCTTCGGGCTTCTGATGACGTCATCGGGACGTCGAAAATGTGCTTCGGGCTTCTGATGACGTCATCGGGACGTCGTGAAAGTGCTTCGGGCTTCTGATGACGTCATCGACGTCGTGAAAAGTGCTTCGGGCTTCTGATGACGTCATCGACGTCGTGAAAAGGCTTCGGGCTTCTGATGACGTCATCGGGACGTCGTGAAAAGTGCTTCGGGCTTCTGATGACGTCATCGACGTCGAAAAGTGCGCTTCGGGCTTCTGATGACGTCATCGGGACGTCGTGAAAAGTGCTTGGCTTCTGATGACGTCATCGGGACGTCGTGAAAAGTGCTTCGGGTTTGATGACGTCATCGGGACGTCGTGAAAAGTGCTTCGGGCTTCTGATGACGTCATCGGGACGTCGTGAAAAGTGCTTCGGGCTTGATGACGTCATCGGACGTCGTGAAAAGTGCTTCGGGCTTCTGATGACGTCATCGACGTCGTGAAAAGTGCTTCGCTTCTGATGACGTCATCGGGACGTCGTGAAAGTGCTTCGGGCTTCTGATGACGTCATCGGGACGTCGTGAAAAGTGCTTCGGGCTTGATGACGTCATCGGGACGTCGTGAAAAGTGCTTCGGGCTTCTGATGACGTCATCGGACGTCGTGAAAAGTGCTTCGGGCTCTGATGACGTCATCGGACGTCGAAAAGTGCTTCGGGCTTCTGATGACGTCATCGGGACGTCGAAAAGTGCTTCGGGCTTCTGATGACGTCATCGGGACGTCGTGAAAAGTGCTTCGGCTTGATGACGTCATCGGGACGTCGAAAATGCTTCGGGCTTGATGACGTCATCGGGACGTCGTGAAAAGTGCTTCGGGCTTCCGATGACGTCATCGGGACGTCGTGAAAAGTGCTTCCGGCTTCTGATGACGTCATCGGGACGTCGTGAAAAGTGCTTCGGGCTTCCGATGACGTCATCGGGACGTCGTGAAAGTGCTTCGGGCTTCTGATGACGTCATCGGGACGTCGCGAAAAGTGCTTCGAGCTTCTGATGACGTCATCGGGACGTCGCGAAAAGTGCTTCGGGCTTCTGATGACGTCATCGGGACGTCGTGAAAAGAGCTTCGTGCTTCTGATGACGTCAACGGGACGTCGTGAAAAGTGCTTTGGGCTTCTGATGACGTCAACGGGACGTCGTGAAAAGTGCTTTGGGCTTCTGATGACGTCATCGGGACGTCGTGAAAAGAGCTTCGAGCTTCTGATGACGTCATCGGGACGTCGTGAAAAGTGCTTCGGGCTTCTGATGACGTCATCGGGACGTCGTGAAAAGTGCGTCGGGCTTCTGATGGCATCATCGGGACGTCGCGAAAAGTGCTTCGAGCTTCTGATGACGTCATCGGGACGTCGTGAAAAGTGCTTCGCTTGATGACGTCATCGACGTCGAAAAGTGCTTCGAGCTTCTGATGCCGTCATGGGGACGTCGTGAAAAGAGCTTCGTGCTTCTGATGACGTCATCGGGACGTCGTGAAAAGTGCTTCGGGCTTCTGATGACGTCATCGGGACGTCGTGAAAAGTGCTTCGGGCTTGATGACGTCATCGGACGTCGTGAAAGTGCTTCGGGCTTCTGATGACGTCATCGGGACGTCGAAAAGTAAGCTTCGGGCTTCTGATGACGTCATCGGACGTCGTGAAAGTGCTTCGGGCTTCTGATGACGTCATCGGGACGTCGTGAAAAGTGCTTCGGGCTTCTGATGACGTCATCGGGACGTCGTGAAAAGTGCTTGGCTTCTGATGACGTCATCGGGACGTCGAAAAGTGCTTCGGGTTTGATGACGTCATCGGGACGTCGTGAAAAGTGCTTCGGGCTTCTGATGACGTCATCGGGACGTCGTGAAAAGTGCTTCGGGCTTCTGATGACGTCATCGGGACGTCGTGAAAAGTGCTTCGGGCTTCTGATGACGTCATCGGGACGTCGTGAAAAGTGCTTCGGGCTTCTGATGACGTCATCGGGACGTCGTGAAAAGTGCTTCGGGCTTCTGATGACGTCATCGGGACGTCGTGAAAATGCTTCGGGCTCTGATGACGTCATCGGGACGTCGTGAAAAGTGCTTCGGGCTTCTGATGACGTCATCGGGACGTCGTGAAAAGTGCTTCGGGCTTCTGATGACGTCATCGACGTCGAAAAGTGCTTCGGGCTTCTGATGACGTCATCGGGACGTCGTGAAAAGTGCTTCGGGCTTCTGATGACGTCATCGGGACGTCGTGAAAAGTGCTTCGGGCTTCTGATGACGTCATCGGGACGTCGTGAAAAGTGCTTCGGGCTTCTGATGACGTCATCGGGACGTCGTGAAAAGTGCTTCGAGCTTCTGATGACGTCATCGGGACGTCGAAAAGTGCTTCGGGCTTCTGATGACGTCATCGGGACGTCGTGAAAAGTGCTTCGGGCTTGATGACGTCATCGGGACGTCGTGAAAAGTGCTTCGGGCTTTGATGACGTCATCGGGACGTCGTGAAAAGTGCTTCGGCTTCTGATGACGTCATCGGACGTCGTGAAAAGTGCTTCGGGCTTCTGATGACGTCATCGACGTCGAAAATGCTTCGGGCTTCTGATGACGTCATCAGGACGTCGTGAAAAGTGCTTCGGGCTTCTGAAGACGTCAGCGGGACGTGGTGAAAAGTGCTTCGGGCTTGATGACGTCATCGGACGTCGTGAAAAGTGCTTCGGGCTTGATGACGTCATCGGGACGTCGTGAAAAGTGCTTCGGGCTTTGATGACGTCATCGGGACGTCGAAAAGTGCTTCGGGCTTCTGATGACGTCATCGGGACGTCGTGAAAAGTGCTTCGGGCTTGATGACGCCATCGGACGTCGTGAAAAGTGCTTCGGGCTTTGATGACGTCATCGGGACGTCGTGAAAATGCTTCGCTTGATGACGTCATCAGGACGTCGTGAAAAGTCCTTCGGGCTTCTGAAGACGTCATCGGGACGTCGTGAAAAGTGCTTCGGCCTTCTGAAGACGTCATCGGGACGTCGTAAAAAGGGCTTCGGGCTTCTGATGACGTCATCGAGACGTCGTGAACAGTGCTTCGAGCTTCGAGCTTCTGAACATCGGGACGTCGTCAAAAGTGCTTCGGGCTTCTGATGACGTCATCGGGACGTCGTGAGAAGTGCATAGGGCTTCTGATGACGTTATCGGGACGTCGTGAAAAATGTATCGGGCTTCTGAAGACGTCATCGGGACGTCGTGAAAAGTGCTTCGGGCTTCTGATAACGTCATCGGGACGTCGTGAAAAGTGCATCGGGCTTCTGATGACGTCATCGGGACGTCGTGAAAAAATGCTTCGGGCTTCTGATGACGTCATCGGGACGTCGTGAAAAGTGCTTCGGGCTTCTGATGACGCCATCGGGACGTCGTGAAAAGTGCTTCAGGCTTTCGATGACGTTATCGGGACGTCGTGAAAAGTGCTTCGGACTTCTGATGACGTCATCGGGACGTCGTGAAAAGTGCTTCGGGCTTCTGATGACGTCATCGGGACGTCGTGAAAAGTGTTTCGGGCTTTCGATGACGTCATCGGGACGTCGTGAAAAATGCTTTGGGCTTCTGATGACGTCATCGGGACGTCGTGAAAACTGCTTCGGGCTTCTGCTGACGTCATCGGGACGTCGTGAAAAGTGCTTCGGGCTCCTGATGACGTCATCTGACGTCGTGAAAAGTGCTTCGGGCTTCTGATGACGTCATCGGGACGTCGTGAAAAGTGCGCTTCGGGTTTGATGACGTCATCGGGACGTCGAAAAGTGCTTCGCGCTCTGATGACGTCATCGGACGTCGTGAAAAGTGCTTCGGGCTTCTGATGACGTCATCGACGTCGAAAGTGCTTCGGGCTTGATGACGTCATCGGGACGTCGAGGGAAGTGCTTCGGGCTCCTGAGGACGCCATCGGGACGTCGTGAAAATGCTTCGGGCTTCTGTTGACGTCATCGGGACGTCGTGAAAAATGCTTCGGGCTTCTGATGACGTCATCGGGACGTCGTGAAAGTGCTTGGCTTCTGATGACGTCATCGGGACGTCGAAAAGTGCTTCGGGCTTCTAATGACGTCATCGGGACGTCGAAAAGTGCTTCGGGCTTTGATGACGTCATCGGGACGTCGTGAAAAGTGCTTCGGGCTTCTGATGACGTCATCGGGACGTCGTGAAAAGTGCTTCGGGCTTCTGATGACGTCATCGGGACGTCGTGAAAAGTGCTTCCGGCTTCCTGATGACGTCATCGGGACGTCGAAAAGTGCTTCGGGCTTCTGATGACGTCATCGGGACGTCGTGAAAAGTGCTTCGGGCTTCTGATGACGTCATCGGGACGTCGTGAAAAGTGCTTCGGGCTTCTGATGACGTCATCGGACGTCGTGAAAAGTGCTTCGGGCTTCTGATGACGTCATCGGGACGACGTGAAAAGTGCTTCGGGCTTCTGATGACGTCATCGGGACGTCGTGAAAAGTGCTTCGGGCTTCTGATGACGTCATCGGGACGTCGTGAAAAGTGCTTCGGGCTTCTGATGACGTCATTGGGACGTCGTGAAAGTGCTTCGGGCTTCTGATGACGTCATCGGGACGTCGTGAAAAGTGCTTCGGGCTTCTGATGACGCTCATCGGGACGTCGTGAAAAGTGCTTCGGGCTTCTGATGACGTCATCGGGACGTCGTGAAAAGTGCTTCCGGGCTTCTGATGACGTCATCGGGACGTCGTGAAAAGTGTTCCGGGCTTCTGATGACGTCATCGGGACGTCGTGAAAAGTGCTTGGCTTCTGATGATGTCAACGGAAGTCGTGAAAAGTGCTTCGGGCTTCTGATGACGTCATCGGGAAGTCGTGAAGAGTGCTTCGGGCTTCTGATGACGTCATCGGGACGTCGTGAAAAGTGCTTCGGGCTTCTGATGACGTCATCGGGACGTCGTGAAAAGTGCTTCGGGCTTCTGATGACGTCATCGAGAAGTCGTGAAAAGTGCTTCGGGCTTCTGATGACGTCATCGGGACGTCGTGAAAAGTGCTTCGGGGTTCTGAATGACGTCATCGGGGACGTCGTGAAAAAGTGCTTCGCGCTTCTGATGACGTCATCGGGACGTCGTGAAAAGTGCTTCGGGCTTCTGATGACGTCATCGGGACGTCGTGAAAAGTGCTTCGGGCTCTGATGACGTCATCGGGACGTCGTGAAAAGTGCTTCGGCTTCTGATGACGTCATCGGGACGTCGTGAAAAAGTGCTTCGGGCTTCTGATGACGTCATCGGGACGTCGTGAAAAGTGCTTCGGGCTTCTGATGACGTCATTGGGACGTCGTGAAAAGTGCTTCGGGCTTCTGATGACGTCATCGGGACGTCGTGAAAAATGCTTCGGGCTTCTGATGACGTCATCGGGACGTCGTGAAAAATGCTTCGGGCTTCTGATGACGTCATCGGGACGTCGTGAAAAGTGCTTCGGGCTTCTGATGACGTCATCGGGACGTCGTGAAAATGCTTCGGGCTTCTGATGACGTCATCGGGACGTCGTGAAAAGTGCTTCGGGCTTCTAATGACGTCATCGGGACGTCGTGAAAAGTGCTTCGGGCTTCTGATGACGTCATCGGGACGTCGTGAAAAGTGCTTCGGGCTTCTGATGACGTCATCGGGACGTCGTGAAAAGTGCTTCGGGCTTCTGATGACGTCATCGGGACGTCGTGAAAAGTGCTTCGGGCTTCTGATGACGTCATCGGGACGTCGTGAAAAGTGCCAGCTTCGGGCTTCTGATGACGTCATCGGGACGTCGTGAAAAATGCTTGGCTTCTGATGACGTCATCGGGACGTCGTGAAAAGTGTATCATCGGGACGTCGAAAAGTGCGTCTTCTGATGACGTCATCGGGACGTCGTGAAAAGTGCTTCGGGCTTTGATGACGTCATCGGGACGTCGTGAAAAGTGCTTCGGGCTTCTGATGACGTCATCGGGACGTCGTGAAAAGTGCTTCGGGCTTCTGATGACGTCATCGGGACGTCGTGAAAAGTGCTTCAGGCTTCGGACGACGTCCGCGGGACGTCGTGAAAAGTGCTTCAGGCTTCTGATGACGTCGGCGGGACGTCGTGAAAAGTGCTTCAGGCTTCTGAAGACGTCATCGGGACGTCGCGAAAAGTGCTTCTCGCTTCTGATGACGTCATCGAGACGTCGTGAAAAGTGCTTCGGGCTTCTGATGACGTCATCGGGACGTCGTGAAAGTGCTTCGGGTTTCTCATGACGTCATCAGGACGTCGTTAAAAGTGCTTCGGGCTTCTGATGACGTCATTGGGACGTCGTTAAAAGTGCTCCGGGCTACTGATGACGTTATCGGGACGTCGTGAAAAGTGCTCCGGGCTTCTGATGACGTCATTGGGACGTCGTGAAAAATGCTTCGGGCTTCTGATGACGTCATCGGGACGTCGTGAAAAATGCTTTGGGCTTCTGTTGATGTCATCGGTACGTCGTGAAAAGTGCTTCGGGGTCTGGTGACGTCATCGGGACGTGGTGAAAAATGCTTCGGGCTTGATGACGTCATCGGGACGTCGTGAAAGTGCTTCGGTTCTAATGGACGTCATCGGACGTCGTGAAAGTGCTTTGGGGCTTCTAATGACGTCATCGGGACGTCGTGAAAAATGCTTGGCTTTGATGACGTCATCGGGACGTCGAAAAGTGCTTCGGGTTCTAAATGACGTCATCGAGACGTCGTGAAAAGTGCTTCGGGCTTCTAATGACGTCATCGGGACGTCGTGAAAAGTGCTTCGGGCTTCTAATGACGTCATCGGGACGTCGTGAAAAGTGCTTCGGGCTTCGGATGACGTCATCGGGACGTCGTGAAAAGTGCTTCGGGCTTCGGATGACGTCATCGGGACGTCGTGAAAAGTGCTTCGGGCTTCTGATGACGTCATCGGAACGTCGTGAAAAAGGCTTCGGGCTTCTGATGACGTCATCGGGACGTCTTTAAAAGTGCTTCGGGCTTCTGATGACGTCATCGGGACGTCTTGAAAAGTGCTTCAGGGCTTCTGGATGACGTCATCGGTTTATCGGACGTCGCGGGCTTCATCTGTAAACGTCATCAGGACGTCGTGAAAAATGCTTCCGGGCTTCTGATGACGTCATCGGGACGTCGTGAAAAATGCTTCGGGCTTCTGATGACGTCATCGGGACGTCGTGAAAAGTGCTTCGGGCTTCTGATGACGTCATCGGGACGTCGTGAAAATGCTTCAGGCTTCTGATGACGTCATCGGGACGTCGTGAAAAGTGCTTCGGGCTTCTGATGACGTCATCGGGACGTCGTGAAAAGTGCTTCGGGCTTCTGATGACGTCATCGGGACGTCGTGAAAAGCTTCGGGGTTCTGATGACGTCATCGGGACGTCGTGAAAAGTGCTTCGGGCTTCTGATGACGTCATCGGGACGTCGTGAAAAATGCTTCGGGCTTGATGACGTCATCGGGACGTCGTGAAAAGTGCTTCGGGCTTCTGATGACGTCATCGGGACGTCGTGAAAAATGCTTCGGGCTTCTGATGACGTCATCGGGACGTCGTGAAAAGAAAATGCTTTGGCTTCTGATGACGTCATCGGGACGTCGAAAAGTGCTTCGGGCTTCTGATGACGTCATCGGGACGTCGTGAAAAGTGCTTCGGACGTCGAAAGTGCTTGGTCTGATGACGTCATCGAGACGTCGTGAAAAGTGCTTCATCGGTTGACGTCATCGGGACGTCGTGAAAAGTGCTTCGGTTTCTGATGACGTCATCGGGACGTCGTAGAAAGTGCTTCGGGCTTCTATGATGACGTCATCGGGACGTCGTGAAAAATGCTTCGGGCTTCTGATGACGTCATCGGACGTCGTGAAAAGTGCTTCAGGCTTCTGATGACGTCATCGGGACGTCGTGAAAAAGTGCTTCAGGCTTCTGATGACGTCATCGGGACGTCGTGAAAAGTGCTTCGGGCTTCTGATGACGTCATCGGGACGTCGTGAAGAAAAAGTGCTTCGGGCTTCTGACGACGTCATCGGGACGTCGAAAGTGCTTCGGGACGTCGTCGAAGAAGAAAGTGCTTCCGGGCTTCTGATGACGTCATCGGGACGTCGTGAAAAGTGCTTCGGGCTTCCTAATGACGTCATCGGACGTCGTGAAAAGTGCTTCGGGTTCTGATGACGTCATCGGGACGTCGTAAAAAATGCTTCGGACTTCTGATGACGTCATCGGGATGTCGTGAAAAGGGCTTCGGGCTTCTGATGACGTCATCGGGACGTCGTGAAAAGTGCTTCGAACTCCTGATGACGTCATCGGGACGTCGAAAGTGCTTCGGGCTTCTGATGACGTCATCGGGACGTCGTGAAAAGTGCTTCAGGCTTCTGATGCCATCGGGACGTCGTGAAAAGTGCTTCGTTTCTGATGACGTCATCGGACGTCGAAAATAAGCTTCATTTGATGACGTCATCGGGAAGTCGTGAAAAGTGCTTCGGGCTTCTGATGACGTCATCGGGTCATGGTGAAAAGTGCTTCGGGCTTCTGATGACGTCATCGGAACGTCGTGAAAAGTGCTTCGGGCTTCTGATGACGTCTTCGGGACGTCTGAAAAGTGCAGCGGGCTTCTAATGACGTCAACGGGACGTCGCGAAAAGTGCAGCGGGTTTCAGATGACTTTATAGGGTCGTCGTGAAAAGTGCTTAGGGCTTCTTCTAATGACGTCATCGGGACGTCGTGAAAAGTGCTTCGGGCTTCTAATGACGTCATCGGGACGTCGTGAAAAGTGCTTCGGGCTTCTAATGACGTCATCGGGACGTCGTGAAAAGTGCTTCGGGCTTCTAATGACGTCATCGGGACGTCGTGAAAAGTGCTTCGGGCCTCTAATGACGTCATCGGGACGTCTTTAAAAGTGCTTCAGGCTTCTAATGGCGTCATCGGGACGTCGTGAAAAGTGCTTCGGGCTTCTGATGACGTCATCGGGACGTCGTGAAAAGTGCTTCGGGCTTCTGATGACGTCATCGGGACGTCGTGAAAAGTGCTTCGGGCTTCTGATGACGTCATCGGGACGTCGTGAAAAGTGCTTCGGGCTTCTGATGACGTCATCGGGACGTCGTGAAAAGTGCTTCGGGCTTCTGATGACGTCATCGGGACGTCGTGAAAAATGCTTCGGGGGTCTAATGACGTCATCGGGACATCGTGAAAAGTGCTTCGGGCTTCTGATGACGTCATCGCGGGGTCGGGAAAAGTGCTTCGGGCGTCTGATGACGTCATCGGGGCGTCGTGAAAAGTGCTTCGGGCTTCTGATGACGTCATCGGGACGTGGAGAAAAGTGCTTCGGGGTTCTAATGACGTCATCGGGACGTCGTGAAAAGTGCTTCGGGCTTCTGATGACGTCATCGGGACGTCGTGAAAAGTGCTTCGGGGTTCTAATGACGTCATCGGGACGTCGTGAAAAATGCTTCGGGCTTCTGATGACGTCATCGGGACGTCGTGAAAAGTGGTTCGGGCTTGATGACGTCATCGGGACGTCGTGAAAAGTGCTTCGGGCTTCTGATGACGTCATCGGGACGTCGTGAAAATGCTTCGGGCTTCTGATGACGTCATCGGGACGACGTGAAAAGTGCTTCGGGGTTCTAATGACGTCATCGGGACGTCGTGAAAAGTGCTTCGAGCTTCTGATGACGTCATCGGGACGTCGTGAAAAGTGCTTCGGGGTTCTAATGACGTCATCGGGACGTCGTGAAAAGTGCTTCGGGCTTCTGATGACGTCATCGAGACGTCGTGAAAAGTGCTTCGGGCTTCTGATGACGTCATCGGGACGTCGTGAAAAATGCTTCGGGCTTCTGATGACGTCATCGGGACGTCGTGAAAAGTGCTTCGGGCTTCTTTTGACGTCATCGGGACGTCATGAAAAGTGCTTCGGGCTTCTGATGACGTCATCGGGGCGTCGTGAAAAATGCTTCGGGCTTCTGATGACGTCATCGGGACGTCGTGAAAAATGCTTCGTGCTTCTGATGACGTCATCGGGACGTCGTGAAAAGTGCTTTGGGGTTCTAATGACGTCATCGGGTCGTCGTGAAAAGTGCTTCGGGCTTCTGATGACGTCATCGGGACGTCGTGAAAAGTGCTTCGGGGTTCTAATGACGTCATCGGGACATCGTGAAAAGTGCTTCGGGCTTCTGATGACGTCATCGGGGCGTCGTGAAAAATGCTTCGGGCTTCTGAAGACGTCATCGGGACGTCGTGAAAAATGCTTCGGGCTTCTGATGACGTCATCGGGACGTCGAGAAAAGTGCTTCGGGGTTCTAATGACGTCATCGGGACGTCGTGAAAAGTGCTCCGGGCTTCTGATGACGTCATCGGGACGTCGTGAAAAGTGCTTCGGGGTTCTAATGACGTCATCGGGACGTCGTGAAAAATGCTTCGGGCTTCTGATGACGTCATCGCGACGTCGTGAAAAGTGCTTCGGGCTTCTGATGACGTCATCGGGACGTCGTGAAAAGTGCTTCGGGCTTCTGATGACGTCATCGGGACGTCGTGAAAAATGCTTCGGGCTTCTGATGACGTCATCGGGACGTCGTGAAAAGTGCTTCGGGGTTCTAATGACGCCATCGGGACGTCGTGAAAAAATGCTTCGGGCTTCTGATGACGTCATCGGGACGTCGTGAAAAGTGCTTCGGGCTTCTGATGACGTCATCGCGGCGTCGTGAAAAATGCTTCCGGGCTTCTGATGACGTCATCGGGACGTCGTGAAAAGTGCTTCGGGCTTTGATGACGTCATCGGGACGTCGTGAAAATGCTTCGGGCTTCTGATGACGTCATCGGGACGTCGTGAAAAGTGCTTCGGGGTTCTAATGACGCCATCGGGACGTCGTGAAAAAATGCTTCGGGCTTCTGATGACGTCATCGGGACGTCGTGAAAAGTGCTTCGGGGTTCTAATGACGTCATCGGGACGTCGTGAAAAGTGCTTCGGGCTTCTGATGACGTCATCGGGACGTCGTGAAAAGTGCTTCGGGCTTCTGATGACGTCATCGGGACGTCGTTAAAAATGCTTCGGGCTTCTGATGACGTCATCGGGACGTCGTGAAAAGTGCTTCGGGCTTCTTTTGACGTCATCGGGACGTCATGAAAAGTGCTTCGGGCTTCTGATGACGTCATCGGGGCGTCGTGAAAAATGCTTCGGGCTTCTGATGACGTCATCGGGAAGTCGTGAAAAATGCTTCGTGCTTCTGATGACGTCATCGGGACGTCGTGAAAAGTGCTTCGGGGTTCTAATGACGTCATCGGGTCGTCGTGAAAGTGGTTCGGCCTTCTGATGACGTCATCGGGACGTCGTGAAAAGTGCTTCGGGCTTCTGATGGCGTCATGGGGACGTCGTGAAAAGTGCTTCGGGCTTCTGATGACGTCATCGGGACGTCGTGAAAAGTGCTTCGGGCTTCTGATGACGTCATCGGGACGTCGTGAAAAATGCTTCGGGCTTCTGATGACGTCATTGGGACGTCGTGAAAAGTGCTTCGGGCTTCTTTTGACGTCATCGGGACGTCGTGAAAAGTGCTTCGGGCTTCTAATGACGTCATCGGGACGTCGTGAAAAATGCTTCGGGCTTCTGATGACGTCATCGGGACGTCGTGAAAAGTGCTTCGGGGTTCTCATGACGTCACCGGGACGTCGTGAAAAGTGCTTTGGGGTTCTAATGACGCCATCTGGACGTCGTGAAAATGCTTCAGGCTTCTGACGACGTCATCGGGACGTCGTGAAGAATGCTTCGGGCTTCTGATGACGTCATCGGGACGTCGTAAAAGTGCTTCGAGGCTCTAATGACGTCATCGGGACGTCGTGAAAAGTGCTTCGGGCTTCTGATGACGTCATCGGGACGTCGTGAAAAGTGCTTCGGGCTTCTGATGACGTCATCGGGACGTCGTGAAAAGTGCTTCGGGCTTCTGATGACGTCATCGGGATGTCGTGAAAAGTGCTTCGGGCTTCTGATGACGTCATCGGGACGTCGTGAAAAATGATTCGGGCTTCTGATGACGTCATCGGGACGTCGTGAAAAATGATTCGAGCTTCTGATGACGTCATCGGGACGTCGTGAAAAATGCTTCGGGCTTCTAATGACGTCATCGGGACGTCGTGAAAAGTGCTTTGGGCTTCTGATGACGTCATCGGGGCGTCGTGAAAAGTGCTTCGGGCTTCTGATGACGTCATCGGGACGTCGTGAAAAGTGCTTCGGGCTTCTAATGACGTCATCGGGACGTCGTGAAAAGTGCTTCGGGCTTCTGATGACGTCATCGGGACGTCGTGAAAAGTGCTTCGGGCTTCTAATGACGTCATCGGGACGTCGTGAAAAGTGCTTCGGGCGTCTGATGACGTCATCGGGGCGTCGTGAAAAGTGCTTCGGGCTTCTGATGACGTCATCGGGACGTCGTGAAAAGTGCTTCGGGCTTCTGATGACGTCATCGGGGCGTCGTGAAAAGTGCTCCGGGCTTCTGATGACGTCATCGGGACGTCGTGAAAAGTGCTTCGGGCTTCTAATGACGTCATCGGGACGTCGTGAAAAGTGCTTCGGGCTTCTTATGACGTCATCGGGACGTCGTGAAAAGTGCTTCGGGCTTCTGATGACGTCATCGGGGCGTCGTGAAAAGTGCTTCGGGCTTCTAATGACGTCATCTCGACGTCGTGAAAAGTGCTTCGGGCTTCTGATGACGTCATCGGGGCGTCGTGAAAAGTGCTTCGGGCTTCTAATGACGTCATCGGAACGTCGTGAAAAGTGCTTCGGGCTTCTGATGACGTCATCGGGACGTCGTGAAAAGTGCTTCGGGCTTCTGATGACGTCATCGGGACGTCGTGAAAAGTGCTTCGGGCTTCTAATGACGTCATCGGGACGTCGTGAAAAGTACTTCGGGCTTCTGATGACGTCATCGGGGCGTCGTGAAAAGTGCTTCGGGCTTCTGATGACGTAATCGGGGCGTCGTGAAAGTGCTTCGAGCTTCTGATGACGTCATCGGGGCGTCGTGAAAAGTGCTTCGGGCTTCTGGTGACGTCATCGGGACGTCGTGAAAAGTGCTTCGGGCTTCTGATGACGTCATCGGGATGTCGTGAAAAGTGCTTCGGGCTTCTGATGACGTCATCGGGACGTCGTGAAAAATGATTCGGGCTTCTGATGACGTCATCGGGGCGTCGTGAAAGTGCTTCGGGCTTCTGATGACGTCATCCGGGACGTCGTGAAAAGTGCTTCGGGCTTCTGATGACGTCATCGGGGCGTCGTGAAAAGTGCTTCGGGCTTCTAATGACGTCATCGGGACGTCGTGAAAAAGTGCTTCAGGCTTCTGATGACGTCATCGGGGCGTCGTGAAAAGTGCTTCGGGCTTCTGATGACGTCATCGGGGCATCGTGAAAAGTGCTTCGGGCTTCTGATGACGTCATCGGGACGTCGTGAAAAGTGCTTCGGGCTCTGATGACGTCATCGGGACGTCGTGAAAAGTGTTTCCGGGCTTCTAATGACGTCATCGGGACGTCGTGAAAAGTGCTTCGGGCTTCTAATGACGTCATCGGGACGTCGTGAAAAAATCTTCGGGTTTCTGATGACGTCATTGGGACGTCGTGAAAAGTGCTTCGGGGTTCTAATGAAGTCATCGGGACGTCATGAAAAGTGCTTGGCTTCTGGTGACGTCATCGGGACGTCGTGAAAAAGTGCATCGGGCTTCAAAACGCGTCTTCAAGACGTCGTGGAAAGTGCAGAGCGGTTCATGTAATATGTGCGTATTGCTGTGAAATGTGAGTAGCGCTTCATTTGTAGCGTGCTTCTCATGTTGATTGCACAAGTTTATAATTTGCCATCGGCACAAAATTCTCACGGAAGTGTAGCAGTTTTCTTGCCAAGAGTTTTCCATGTTTAGGCCCAGATATCGTGATATCTTTATAACCGGTGAGGCTGTTTCCCTAATCCCTAGTCTGTTCAACTTCAGCCGCTCACCTCCAGAGAAAGACGGTGTGAGAATGAAAACACACCGCTCTCAATTTCTATTATACCCTACTCTTTATCAATTGGTTATCATGAATTTTGTTGACGGTGAGAATTTTGTGCCGATGGCAATTTATAATCGTTTGTTGACTGCTTACTGATTATCGTATCAATCCAAAAAGGTTGATAAGTGTTGCATATTTTTCCAGGGATATTACTGCGTAATATCAGGAAAAAATGAACAATTCTATCCAAAAGGGGTCTTCCAAGCAAAAGAGGTTTGTTTCGCCTCAGAAACGTTTCAACAAAAAGGGAATAATAGGAAAGTGAAGTGAGGAGAGTGTACAAAAAGTGAACAATATTCTCTCCGAGCGATATTCTCGGTCGACTCTTCTATACAGCGAAAACAAACCGTTGTGGTATTTTACGAGGAAGAACATAATGGTTTTTAAAAAGGGCTTTTATTCGTTCACGAGATTATATGGGATTACTCTTGGTTGATAATGTATTGCAATTGTTTCATTTTTCCCAAGAGCTGGAGCTAAGGCCCCGGTCATAGTTGGATGAGCCGACGTCTCCAGCCCGGTCGATACACACAGAATGCATTGGAAATGGGATGCAAAAATCACTCGGTGTATCCCCGCCGCACCCCCCAACACCCACCCGGTCGATACGTATGAACAACATGGTGAGGTGAAGCTGAGAAAATCTCTCGGTGTATCCCCCCGCTCCCCCCCGCACCCCCCCCCGCACCCCCCCCCGGTCGATACGTATGTTTAAAATGATGGAGTGAAGTTGAGAAAATCACTCGGTGTATCCGACGCGGTCGATATCCATGCAATACGTGGATGGGAAAATCACCGGGTGGGCGGGTCGAAGATAAAACATTGCGTATCACTAGAAAGCTAACCTTACTGCTACCTCCTTTACTTCACCATACTCTCCTTCACTATTTCTCTGAACAGGTGCATTCCTGTTGGCCACGTAATCATCGTCATATCTAGTTGGATGTACCGAGTGATTTTCTCAACCTCACTCCATCATTTTAAACATACGTATCGAACGGGGTGGTGTTGGGGGGTGTTGGGGGGTGCGGGGGGGATACAGATGCAATTAGCACCAACTATGACCGGGGCCTAACCGCCTGCTCTGGCCAATTTGACATAATCTCTTTCAATGAAAACTGTCAGATACAAATACATGTATATTTTTAACGGTTCTCGCATGATCGGAGTTATTTTTGGAACTACAAAGTACTTCCGAGTAGAATACCACAACGGTTTGTTTTCGCTGTACAGAAGAGTCGACCGAGAATATCGCTCGGAGAGAATATTGTTCACTTTTTGTACACTCTCCTCACTTCACTTTCCTATTGTTCCCTTTTTGTTGGAACGTTTCTGACGCGAACCAAACCTCTTTCGCTTGGAAGACCCCTTTTGGATAGAATTCGCCTAGCTATTCGTAGACTGTGAGGAGATGCGATGGCCGGCAAACTTTCAGAGCTTATAATCCCTTTGGACGTATAATCCTTTTAGATCAAGGGCTAGCGGCTGGTATTCCTTTCTGTTTTACCATGTCAGGCATGGACACTGCCGCATGGTATTAGGTTTCCACGGTTCAAACCAACGCTTCCCTTATAAGCCGTATCAGCTTTATTTTATAATTTAGCGATGACATCGATTCATATCACACTAGAAAAGGGATCCTATCGATTTTCCTCCTGGATTCAGCATGGCCCGTATGACAAGTTTTTCACACTTTTTTTTTAAATAGCTAAGAATTGAGTGATTCATATTCGTTGCTAAAGGTACTCTGCCGGGACTTGATGCCTCGGCAAAAATAGTTCATGCTTATGTACATGTGGCACCAAGTCCATTTTTCCGGGTAGGATTCAGTGTATCGGTGAGATTTCTACTAGAGTAGGTGAGAATGGTGTGAATATGCCGCGAATATAGGGCGAAGGTGACGCGAAATGATGTGAGTTTACAGCGAAATCGGGGCGAAATTGCAGCAGATTTTCGATCATCCTTCCCGGCCACGAATCACAGGGTAAAGTTATTTCACGAGCCCACTTTTATTAGCTCTAGAATTTGACAGCGATAACAAACAGCCAACTTCCTTCATTTCTGCCTGCAGCGTATCCAGTGCGGGTTTTCGAAAATCATTCGTCATATGCAAAAACGGATGGCACTCTTCGGTGAAAATTGATAAGGACAGGTCACTTTTACTCGCAGCAAATTCACCCTTTGCGCTGTTTGGTATCCACCGGTTCCAGAAATTCACCCTTCGAAATAAGTTTGGTGATGACGCTAAAGCGGGATTTCCTGCCTGAAGATGAGGCCGGGATCATACTTCCCGCAAACAGCGACAGCGACAGTGCATTCAGGCATATCGATGTTCGATCTATTTCGATGGAAAACATTGCGTCGCGTAGCTCGTTGCTAGCATTCTGATCCCGGCCTGATAGTGGGCGTAATAGACCGCTCCTACTATAGCATCAAGTCTCTAATTGGCAGAGTAGGATCATGTTGCAAACTACATACATATTTTAGGTTGGTGAGAAAGTTATTGCGGTTTTTATGTAATCTACTTTTATGAATGATTTCTGAATAAAATTTTGGATTAAGTGTGGTCGTGTTATATATTATTTTAAAGCTCGTTTTTTTGCTCTATCTACTCTGTGTGTTGTTTTTGTTTTGAAACTCGCTAGCCACTTTTTTCAGGGCTTCAAATACAACATGGATATGAGGCAAATTTGCACGATTTTCTTGTTCCAGTTCAAGCTAGATCGAAAAGCTGCTGAGACAGCTCGTGATATCGACGATGCGTTTGGCGCGGGAACCACTAATGAACGTACGGCACAATTGTGGTTTAAGAAATTCCGCAGCGGCAACGACAGCCTTGAAGATGAAGAGCGTGACGGCCGTCCGTCTGTGATTGATAACGATCAATTGAGAGCCTTAATCGAAGCCGATCCTCGCAAAACCACCTGAGAAGTTGCCGAAGAACTCGACGTCGACCATTCGACAGTCGTTATCCATTTGGAGTCATTAGGCAAGTCAAAAAAGCTCGATAAATGGGTGCCGCATGATGCCCCACGTTGCACAACCGGCCCTGCAGAAGTTAAACAGATTGGGCTACGAGACTGCCTCATCCACCATACTCGCCGGACCTCTCGCCCACCGACTACCACTTCTTCAAACATTTGGACAACTTTCTTCGGGAGAAATGCTTCAAAAACCATGACGACGCAAAGAACGTCTTTGCCGACTTTGTCGCCTCCAAAAGCCCTGATTTTTACTCTACCGGCTTAAATAAACTTGTTTCTCGTTGTCAAAAATGTATTGATTCTAATGGTTCTTATTTCGATTAATAAAGTTTGTTACAAAAAATGTTATAGTCATTAAAAGTTGAAGGTTAAAAACCGCAAGAGCTTTTTCACCAACCTAATACATACAATGGGTTTCATTTGTATATACGCACTCCCGAAGTGTCCTTTATCGGCTTCTTCGTGATTTTTTTTGTAACGCCATTACCGTTCAAATCAGGCTGTCCGAGAATCATCAAGATGCGAAATGCAGTTTACCCTGGAAATTGACCGTTTGATAACCTTTGAGAGTGTGGGATAAACGAATTTTTTTTGCAGAGCTTTCTGGCTTGAGTGTTGAGTGAGTGAGGACAGGTTTTCACAGTTCACGGTTAAGGTGCCTCGAGGTCCTTGTTACCCCAAGTCCGAGCGAGCCCATTTTCGTTTTTACTCCACTCAAAGGGTCTTAGAAGCACAAACATACCAGAAATCGATGTTAGGACGGTGATGCGCCTATGCTTCTGAAACGCTCAGGGTAAGAAACAAAAAAAGCAATTTTAGGTACGCTTGGAAAATGACCCGGTGTCACTCGAGTTGAACCGGATCCTTCGTATTACGCCGTACCGGGAGCAGGGAATAGCCGTCTTTTCCTCACTGATCCTTCAAACGCCTCGATTTCAAAAGCACTTCTGGGACACATATCTTAAGGTCTACAGCTTTCGTCTGCAATGAGACTATGAGTATGCTCGGAAATTTTTTAGAATATTGTCCAGCTCAACCTTCAGTCATGGACCGGAACACCCTATAATCAATACACTGGATTCGGTATGTTCATCGAGGAAGAGAGCTGTGACGGAATGGAAGAGAAGACAAACTGCACTTCGCTTGCTGCTTGTCATGGACAACTTGTCGAAGAGGTGGGTCAGTCCATTTATTCCTAGAGGTATCTTCTTCGACGGCATCAGTCCTTGTCGCAGTTCACAGAAATGCCATCATTCTGCAGAACGTTCCTCGCTGTGGACTACGGGGAGTCGCCCACCCAGTGCAAAACTATCGTTCAGGGAGAATCTCAGCAAAACTATCGTTCAGAGAGGATCTCATACTCATGTTCGACTACCGTTTACGAAGCGACAACTGCGCCTTCTTTGTACACGTCCTCGAATTAAACTCCAAACCTCTTTGGGATCGAGTTAAAGATGGTGTTAATGATGGGGATTACACAAAATGGGGGGCGGGGCTAAGGAGAAGCACACAACGTCAAAATTTCGTCTATCCAGGGGTCGCGACCTTTCGGGAAGCAAATTGGAGGGCTCGCACCCACGTTAGAATAAATAAACTGCCCGGTGGGGAGGCGGAATTTTGACGTCAGTGCCAAATTTTTCGTACGAATGCAGGACAACTTTCGCAGACTAGAGAATTCTGGACAAATTTTTGCCCATTTCTCGACAATCCCCAACAACTTCTCGACTAATTCCCAACAACTTCTTGCCCGATTCTCGACAGTTAACACACAGATATACACAGGCACAACAGTTAAACACAAGTACAACTGTATGTACCCTCTATAAAACGTCGTAGTTCACATCATTCCAGGTGCGAGCGGCGCGCGCGACGCCTGGGCCTTCGGCTGCCCTCCGCTCTCTCGCTGTCTCTAACCTCCGCTCCGCACCAGCACGCGTAGGAACCATGTGAATTTCGCTGTTTTATAGCCTGTACTCACCAAAAATTAGGGCTCCTGCCCAGTCGTTGATTACAACGGTCGGTGAAGCTCACGGAGATGATTTCATACCAATTTGTTTCCCGAATTCCCAACTTGGCTCGTTTCATCGACGTCCGGCAGAATCAAATTGAGCGTCGTATATGCTGTGGGTCTACAAAAACGTTCATGATGGGCCGCTATTGGCCTTGCCAAGCACCACTGTAGCGGTCTTCGGAAGACGGTGAAAGTTTGTGTAGAGAGTAAATCGACCACGCCGACTCAAATATCCTTTTCTCGTGGCTCTTACTTTTCAAAATTGTCGACTTCCGGCTTGACCACACCTGAGAAAGGTGTGAGCCATAATTCTGTAGCGGTGTTCAGCCTCCGTCTTAGGGGGCGAAAGTTTGTATATAGGGTAAATCGACCCCGGTCGACTCAAATATCCTACTGTCGTGACCCACCCTTTGCAAAATGTGGATTTCCGGCGGGTCCAAACCTGCAGCCAGCGGCCAAACCGCAATGTATCGCTCCAGCCGCGAAGCGGCTGGAGAGGTTTGGTTTTGTATATTTAAATTATCTAACTGTTTTGCTTTGCTATGGATTAGTACTCAGGTAAAACTAGTTGTTGAGAATCGGACGAAAAGTTGTTGAGAATCAGTCGAAAATCGAATAGTTGTTCAAAAAGTGGATGGAAGTTGTCGAGAATTTCGGGATTCGCGGTTTATGTTGACAATTCAGGCCGATTAGTCCAGAATTTGGGAGGAAGCCGCCGAGGATTTGGAAGAACGAATGCTTGACGAGAATTCAGACAGATTTCTGGACAACTCTACTCGAAATTGAGAACACGTTTCAATAATGTCGAGAATTTCCCAAGCATTCCGGGCGATTACTCCAGAACCCTCTTTACACCACATTCTTCGAACGCCGCGACTGCTGTTTTTGCACTTTTCTTTTCGTGTAGGTCCTCTGCGGTTTTTTCGGTTTCATTCCATTCTTCTAACTTGTTATCTATTATCCTTTATTACACAGAATTTTTGGATATCAAACTAATTTTTTTTTCGATTTTTCGTCTTCTGAAAATACCGAACATTCGAAGCTGGACGTCGATGTAACGACCTAAATTGGAAATTCTGAAACAAAGGATTTTCACGTTAGTGAATTTTGAAAGTTTTCGAGCTTTCAAGTACTCCCAAGTCTTTTTTTTTCGATGATCAGTAGTTGCAGCAGTCGGATTTAAAATATATTATTCAAGAAGTTACCCAAGAAGTATCAGAACAACGTTTAAAATTAGGATTGTTCATTCGAATAAATCTCGAGTGATCCAGCTCTGACCGAAATATGCAACTCTAAACCTTGCAATGGCTGTATAGCATTATATTGATGTACCAGCCGTCCTGCGGGCTCCGCCCCCAGACCCCCGAATTTCCGCCTCCGGCGGAAAGTATAAGTTGTCTTTGCTTCTATAGAATCGGCTCAGAAATTATTTAACCCCAATATATTTTGTTGTAGACATAAAATTGCCTGCCGCACATTTGGACACATGGAAAGTCAGACAGCAGCAAATTATATCGAGAAAAGCAGTAAATCTGCTTCAGTTGTGCACGCACACAAAATCAATCCAAAGTGCGGCAAATCCTGTAGATTAGCGTTCTAGAGCTCGTTTCAAAGACATTCTTCTTTCTGCTGCGTCCTGCGCATTGCTACGTAGTACCGCACACTTTCTACGGCGTCCGGAGCAATCCCCCTGAGGTCGAGCACACTTTCTACGGCGTCCGGCGCTTTCCTACATGGGTCCCGTACACTTTCTATGGCGTCCGGCGCACTCTTACTTGGGTCCCGCACGCTTTCTCTGGCGTCCGACTTTCTTTCATGGGTCCCGCACATTTTATATGAGGTCCGGCGCACTCTTACATGGGTTCCGTACACTTTCTACGGCGCTCAGCGCACTGCCATTGGGGTCCCGCACATTTTTTTTGGCGTCCGGCGCCCTTATATGAGTCCCGCACATTTTCTTCGGCGCCCGGCGCACTCCCGCTGGTGTCCCGCTGACTTTCTACGACGTCCCGTTCGGTTGTTTCGTGTGTAACCCTTCTAAAACAGAAAAGTCTGCAATTACAGAAGGCACACCGTAGACTGACGGACTGACTGGCTGACGGACGGACGGACGGACGGACGGACGGACGGACGGACGGACGGACGGACGGACGGACGGACGGACGGACGGACGGACGGACAGACGGACAGACACGGACAGACAGACACAGACAGACGAACGACAGACAGACAGACGAACAGACAGACGGACAGACAGACAGACGAACGGACGGACGAACAGACGGACGGACAGACAGACAGACAGACGGACGAACGACGGACGGACGGACAGACAGACAGACAGACAGACGGACGGACAGACGGACGGACGAACGAACGAACGGACGGACGGACGGACGGACGGACGGACGGACGGACGGACGGACGGACGGACGGACGGACGGAGGGACGGACGGACGGACGGACGGACGGACGGACGGACGGACGGACGGACGGACGGACATCACTCTCCTTTATTACTATTTCAGGGAGTCGGGGGGTTCTATTCGGCCACGATTGGCTTTCGACTCGACTACAAAGCGGTTGGACGACGATATGGCCACGTAATTTCCTTGCGCCACGTGGCCTAATCGTCGTCCAAGTTAGAAGCACGTGGCGCCAATCATAGCCGTTCCACTCGGCCACGAAACGCTTTCAATTCGACTACAATGAGTTTGGACGACGAACGAGCCACATTGCCCATGATTGAACACGTTGATCGATCCCTTCAGAACTGACCCGGAGCATGTCAGCCGCACAGCACGTATATAAGGGGCTCGATCCCACAGAGAGCGCAGTGCGCCTTTCGGGCCGCTCCTGGAAGGTGACTACGAGTCACTTTCTGGACGATTTTTGAACCGCTAAGGGGTCTCCCCCACGGTCCTCAGCGAGGGGAGCTCCCTCGCTGTCGACCGTGGCGAAGGTGATGTCCCCGTCGCGGACTGCTGTGGGAGTGATCCCCTACTGCGGTCCGTGACTTGGACCATATCCTTGTTGGGGGAGACCCGCTCCCATCAAAGGTGTGGGAGCCCGCCCCCAGCGCAACGTGCTCATATCGAACAGGCCACGTGCTTTAGCGTGGGAAATAGGGTGCGGCAAAAGTTTTGCCTCGCTGCGCCACGTAGTGCTATCGAACAGGCCACGTGCTGCCGCGTGGGAAATGGGGGTGCAGCAAGGGTTTTGTCTCTCTGCGCCACGTAGTCTTATCGAACAGGCCACGTGCTCCTCGGAGCAGCACGTGCTGCTGCAAAAGTTCCTTTCAACTCGACTAGTAACCCGAATAGAAAGCCTATCGTGGCCGAATAGGACCTCCCGACTCTCTGAGATGGAATAATAATATTCTATACCAAGGCGGTTTCTCCGTCATTTCCTGGATAGATGTGACACGAACAGGGTTCGGCGCGGGTGTGAGCCCCCACAGTGGGGTCTGAGCTCCAGAGGGGTGGGAGCGAGGGTCTGGTCTTTGGGGGAAGACCGATTGGACCATCCTGTGTGTGAGCGAAAACCGTCAGGAGCAGTTTTTCACATGGCATTTAATAATACATTGCGGTTTGGCCGCGCAGGTGTAGACCTGCCGGAACTCCACATTTTGCAAAGTATGGGTCACGAGAGTAGGATATTTGAGTCGACCGGGTCGATTTACTCTACATACAAACTTCCACCGCCTAAAATGGAGGCTGAGCACCGCTACAGTATAATGGCTCACACCTTTCTCAGGTGAGGTCCCGCCCGACGTCGACAATTTGGCGACCTGGGAGATACGAGAGCTAGATGTTTGAGTCCAGCGTGGTCGATTTACTCTGTACACAAACTTTCACCGTCTTAGAGTAATTCCGAAGACCGCTACACTGAGAGCGCACTGGTGCTGGGCAAGGCCAAAAGCGCCCCATTTTGAACAATTTTGTAGACCCGCAGCATATACGATGCACAGTTTACCTCTGCCGGACGTCGATGTAGCGACCCAAATTGGAAATTCTGAAACAAAGTGGTGTGAAACCATCTCCGTGGGCATCACCAACCGTTGTAATCAACGGTTGCGCAGGAGGCCCAATTTTTGGTAAGTGCATACAGTTGTACATGTGTATCTATAGCGGTGTGTTAAAGGCACTGTTCGCGATAAACTTCATCCTCGAATTTTCCATGACAGACGCTTCTCGTGGCTCTCAGAAGCAGAACAGCGTCGAAGAAACGGGACGAAAAGCTACCCAGGAGCCGTCCGCTTAGAAAAGGCTTAGAAAAGTGGGCAAACCCCGCCATTGTGGGCAAGCCCCGCCTCTTCCCGCCCCTCGACGTGAACAAAGGAACACCCGATATCGTGAGTTCAACGATGGTTTCCGATCAAAAGCCCCGTTCGTCCCTTCATTCTCAAATTCTCTCTTTACTCAGGTCAGCTCGCATACATTGGCTGCAAAAGACGGAAGTTACAAGCCTCGGACAACTCGTCCACTATTTTCCCTAGCTAAATTTTTGAGGGACCATAACTCTATTCCCAGAAGGTCTTGTACCATTCCAGAAGCATCATTGGAATCAGAATGGGACCGGTTTCGAGATAGGCAAAAAAATAGAACAGCGATCTTTATCGCGAACAGTGCTTTAACTGTCGAGAATCGGGCTAGAAGTTGTCGGGAATTGGTCGAGAAGTTGTCGAGAATTGGGCGAAAAGTTGTCCAGAATTCTCTAGAGTCTGCGAAAGTTGTCCTGCATTCGTACGCCTGCAGGACAACTTTTCGTTCGATTCTCGACAACTAGTTTTACCTGAGTATGATTTGGGAATGTAACTTTTGTGAGAAACTCGTTAAAAGAAGTGAAATGTCTTATGCTGTGTTGTTCCGCTATGTTGTTTTTTCTAGTTTCCATGCTTTCAACTTCCTATGGTTCATTCGTATTTCGCGGTCGTTTTGAACAATGTTTTTGACTACATAGGCTTGCCTATGTAATAAATAAATAAATAAATATATATATATAAATATATATATATAAATAAATAAATAAATAAATATATATATATATATATATATATATATATATATATATATATATATATATATATATATATATATATATATATATATATATATATATATATATATATATATATATATATATATATATATATATATATATATATATATATATATATAATGCTACTCCCAGTTGGGTCCCGCACACTCTCCCCGGCGCGTGGCGTACTCCCAGTTGGGTCCCTCACGCTTTGCTCGGCGCTTGGCGCACCCGAAGTTGGGTCCCGCACACGTTCCCCGGCGCTTGGCGCGCTCCCAGTTGGGTCCCGCTCATTTTCTCCGGCGCTTGGCGCACTCCCACTTGAGTCACGAATACGTTTCCCGGTGCTCGGCGCTTTTTAATTGTGGTCGCGCACACTCCCCGGCACTTGGCGCACTCCCAGTTGGGTCCCTCACGCTTTGCTCGACGCTTGGCGCACCCGAAGTTGGGTCCCGCACACGTTCCCTGGCGCTTGGTGCGCTCCCAGTTGAGTACCGCTCACTTTCCCCGGCGCTTGCCGTACTCCCAGTTGGGTCCCTCACGCTTTGCTCGGCGCTTGGCGCACCCGAAGTTGGGTCCCGCACATGTTCCCCGGCGCTTGGCGCGCTCCCAGTTGTGTCCCTCACGCTTTGCTCGGCGCTTCGTGCGCTCCCAGTTGAGTACCGCTCACTTTCCCCGGCGCTTGGCTCACTCCCAGTTGTGTCCCTCACGCTTTGCTCGGCGCTCGGCGCACTCCCAGTTGGGTAACGAATAGGTTTCCCGGCGCATGGAGCACTTCCAGTTGGGTCCTTCACGCTTCCCTCGTTGCTTGGCGTACCCGAAGTTGGGTCCCGCACACGTTCCCTGGCGCTTGGTGCGCTCCCAGTTGAGTACCGCTCACTTTCCCCGGCGCTTGGCTCACTCCCAGTTGTGTCCCTCACGCTTTGCTCGGCGCTCGGCGCACTCCCAGTTGGGTCACGAATAGGTTCCCCGGCGCATGGAGCACTTCCAGTTGGGTCCTTCACGCTTCCCTCGTTGCTTGGCGTACCCGAAGTTGAGTCCCGCACACGTTCTCCGGCGCTTGGCGTGCTCCCAGTGGGGTCCCGCACACGTTCCCCGGCGCTTGGCGCACTCCCAGTTGTGTCCCACACGCTTTGCTCGGCGCACGCGAAGTTGGGTCCCGCACACGTTCCCCGGCGCTAGGTGCGCTCTCAGTTGAGTCCCGCTCACTTTCCCCGGCGCTTGGCGCACTCCCAGTTGGGTCCCGCACACTTTCCCCGGCGCTTGGCGTACTCCCAGTTGGGTCCCTCACGCTTTGCTCGGCGCTTGGCGCACCCGAAGTTGGGTCCCGCACATGTTCCCCGGCGCTTGGCGCGCTCCCAGTTGGGTCCCGCTCACTTTCCCCGGCGCTTGGCGCACTCCCACTTGAGTCACGAATACGTTCTCCGATGCTCGGCGCTTTTTAATTGGGGTCCCGCACACTCCCCGGCGCTTGGCGCACTCCCAGTTGGGTCCCTCACGCTTTGCTCGACGCTTGGCGCACCCGAAGTTGGGTCCCGCACACGTTCCCTTGCGCTTGGTGCGCTCCCAGTTGAGTACCGCTCACTTTCCCCGGCGCTTGGCTCACTCCCAGTTGTGTCCCTCACGCTTTGCTCGGCGCTCGGCGCACTCCCAGTTGGGTCACGAATAGGTTCCCCGGCGCATGGAGCACTTCCAGTTGGGTCCTTCACGCTTTCCTCGGTGCTTGGCGTACCCGAAGTTGAGTCCCGCACACGTTCTCCGGCGCTTGGCGTGCTCCCAGTGGGGTCCCGCACACGTTCCCCGGACACACACACACAGACACACACACAGACACACACATAGACACACACAGACACACACACACAGACACACACACACAAACACACACACACACACACACAAAGACCACGCACACACACACACACACACAAACACCACACACACACACACACACACACACAGACACACACACACAAACACACACACACACACACACAAAGACCACGCACACACACACACACACAAACACACACATTTTAAAATTCACAAATTTTTCAATATCTCGAGAACCACAAAGCAGATTTTTCTGAAAATTGATCAGTGCTAAGAACCTTTACTGCTCTACATTTTGCGAAAATGCCAAGTTTGGAACTATCTTCCAAACCGAGATTCTGTAGCGAGGGGTGTGCGCAGAAGCAATCCTTTTCCAAATCAGGTGCGCCGCGATTCCATGTGAAAAAACTGCTACTGATGGTTCACTCTTCACTCACACACACGATGGTCCAATCGGTCTTCCTCCGAGACCAGACCCTCCCTCCCACCCCTCTGGAGCTGTGGGGGCCCACACCCGCGTCGAACCCTGTTCGTGTCACATCTATTCGGGCAATGACGGAGAAATCGCCTTGGTGTATAATATTGTACGCCAATATAATGCTAAACAACCATTGCAAGGTTTAGAGTTGCATATTTCGATTAGAACTGAATCACTCGAGATTTATTCGAATGAACAATCCTAATTTCAAACGTTATTTTGATACTTTTTGGGTAACTTTTCGAATAATATTTTGAATTCGACTGCTCCAACTACCGATCAACCATCGATGTAAAAATCAGTAATTTAAAGCTCGAAAACTTTCAAAACTCACTAACTTGAAAATTCCATGTGTTGGTATGTTCGCTATTTTCAGAAGATGAAAATTCGAAAAAAAAAGAGTTTGATAATCATGAATTCGGTGAAATAAATTATAATCGACAACCAGTTAGAAGAATGGAATAAAACAGAAAAAAACCGCAGAGGACCCACACGAAAAAAAAGAACAAAATCAGCAGTCGCAACGTTTGAAGAACTATGTAACTATGCAAATACACTGCGTTTCACAACTATAGGTCCACCTGAAAATTTCGAATTTCCGGGCTCGCCGTACATTTTGGAGTTCTGTGGGCAATACCATCGGAATCTTCACCTTTAAAAACCCCGATAAAAATCGTCCTGCCCATCCATGATTTTTTATTAGGTTTCCGTGAATGATAGACAGAATTGTGACCGTTTCAAAACTATAGGTCCATCGAAGGAAAATTCTCGCTTCTTCGCTGGTACAAATGAGACTGGAAAATGGGGGTTATACACGGACCCCCTCAACGTCGTGCTTGGTATGCCTCGTGGAAATCGCCTGTCTTCGGATGAACAATCTCAAACGGAAGCGTTCAACGCGGCTAGATGGCCGAGAAGGAGGATTGCGGAGCCTCTTGGACGATCGCACAATTATATCAACAACTACCTACGGGATCCTGAGCTATATCGGAAGAAAAACCCTGCAAGGCGTCCGAGGATGCTTTCGGAGCGAGACGAAGGAAGAATCGGACGCCTTCTATCCAACTCAACGATGAGTCTCAACTGCTTGCGCAGCAAACTTTCGCTTTCGACGAGCAAAAGTACGGTTTGGAGGGCAGTTCAGTCGCAAGAGAACCTCAGAAGAGAATTAGTGAAGCGTGCGCCAAGACTGACGGAACGGCACAAGGCGACCCGCCGCCAGTTTGCTACCCAAAACACCACAAGGGATTGATCAAAAGTAAGGCGATTTTGCTCATACGCTGCTCCGTGGCCCCAATTATTCCAAACGCTTCAGGTGATATGGAGCGACGAAAAAAAGTTCAATCTAGACAGACCTGATGGTGGAAGGGGTTACTGGCGTGATCTACGGAAGCCACCGCGTGTCTTCTCCCGACGCAACTTCGGTGGTGGATCGCTCAAGGTTTGGGGTGCATTCTATGAATCTGGTCAACTCGAGCTTGCATTCGTTTCGTGTCGTATGAACTCCGAGGACTACCAGAAGGTTCTAGAGGATTGTCTTCTGCCGTTTATCCGACGGCATCGATGCCAGGCCTTCACTTTTATGCACGAAAACGCTGCTATCCATGCTAGTCGGTCGACGTCAGCATGGCTTGCAAGAAACAAAATAGAGGTTCTCGGTTCGCCTGCGTGTTCACCGGATCTCAATCCTATGGAGAACCTTTGTGCCATCATTGTGCACAAGATTTACAGTGAGACTAATCAGTACGCCACAATCGACGAACTTTAGGAGTCGATCGCCAACTCCTGGGTATCAGTAGAACCCATCGTGATCAAAAATCTGGTCCAGAGCATGCCGTAGCAATTAGTTGAAGTTATTTTGAATCAAGGAGGACAGACAAGTTACCAGATCGTTGATATTTGTTGGTTATCGTAATAAAACTTTGATTTCATTTAGTGGACACCAGAGGTAGTAAATTTAAATTAGTCCGCAACGTGGCTAGGAAGAGTGTCAGGCACCATTTCTTTGTTAACAGAGCTGGCAGTGAATTGGAAAAATTACTTAAAAAAGGCAATCTACCGACTGACCTGTGCTCCTTTAAAGGCAGCGTTCACGATGATCATCCTCGTTGACTTTCTACACTGACATGATAGGCGAGAAGGATCTTAGGCTCCCAGTGTCGAAAGAACGGTAGAAAACGAGCCAGGAGCTGCAAAATGACGGCTGCAAACAAGCGTTTTGGTGCCCCAGGCACGCCCCGTGCCCCAGATCCGCCCCTCGAAAGGAACAAATGAAGACTCAGGTTAAAGGAATGATCAAGTGAAGGAAGTGCTGATGAGTGAGCTGATCGCTTCATTGCACTGATAGGTATCATCCTTCTAGCGGTCAATTCCTCCATGCTCAAAAATCAACGTAAACAAGAGAGGGCCATTTTTGCTCAAAAACGCGTCTTTCGTGTCCTTTTTAAGCATGCCTTGCTATATAGGGCACCAGACCTTTCGTAAACCGTGGAGATATCGGAAGTGAAATTTATCGCGAACACTGCCTTTAAGCGTATAATGGAACAGTACTTGATGGCGGGGGATGAATGATCTTGTATTGGTATCATATTTCATTTGATCATCACTCTGTACACCTACGTATTCTGGATCTTTTATATTGTCGTTACACTTGTCTCTATGTGTTTTTATCTTTCACGATCTCTACGCGTTTTTATTTTTATCGTTTACGATGCATTACGCAGGTTCACCCTGTAATAAACAATTACAACAATTACAACAACAAGAATGTGGTGTATAGAGGGTTCTGGAGCAATCGTCCAGAATGCTTGGGAAATTCTCGACACATTTGAAACATATTCTCAATTTCGAGTGGAGTTGTCCAGAAATCTGTCTGCATTCTCGTCAAGCACTCGTTCCCCCGAATCCTCAGCAACTTCCTCCCAAATTCTGAACAAATGGGCCGGAATTCTCGACAAATACTGCGAATCCCGAAATTCTCGACAACTTCTATCCGCTTTTTGAACAACTACTCGATTCTCGACCGATTCTCAACAACTTTCCGTCCGATTCTCAACTAGTTTTACCCGAGTTCCTTTTCATCTGTCTGCAGCATGTATTTTGTACCTTGAGTGCATTTGCGATGACTTGTAATAGACAAGACTAAAACAAAAAATGTAAATTATATTGCAGACTCGTGTAATATACACACTAAATAATACATGATCGATATTTTTTTTGTTCACGAATTGACCAAAAATCGCCGAGTCTCAACTTCGGCTTTCATTCTTTCCAACGTTAGATTTCAACCCCCCACATGCTTTCGTCTTTCTCTGTTGAGGCCTAAACAATAGATTAGTAGCTCATAATACTGCGAAGTCCGCATGGATAGCGTCAGCGTTGGATCTGATATTGAATCACGGCGACGACGGAGAGATTGGTGTGGTCGGCGCCCCTGAAGTTGCGCCGTATATCTCGCGAGTTTGTGTTGGGTGAATAACATGGCACACATGATAAGAAATCTCAAATACAAGCTAAATCCGTCTACACGCCTTGAAAACATTTCCCGTAGAATCGTTCTCCTATTTAGCCACTGCCACTCGTGGAGGATCTAATCCCGGAAGATCCTTGCGGAAATTTGTCGATTGTGACTTTGTCAGTGATCGAAAGCAGTGCGTCGTTCAGGTAATCCACTTCAACAGATTTGAGAGCCCAAATAAAAATAGCTAGTGTGAGGGTACTCGAGCGTCAGATGCCTTTTTCCATGGCGCATGATGAGGTCCGGATTAAAATGATGTTACAGATTTGAACCAAACGTCAGCTACCGTCTACGACTCGATGGGTTGGATATGGAAACTACCAAAATGGTGCAGTTACTCCCATTTCATCCCCCCCCCCGAAAATCCAACACTTTCCTTTTAGGTGCAATGGAAGGTGGGAGATAGAAACATTGAAAGCTATAATAGTTCGAAACCATGTAGTCAGCAAGAAGTGGTCGTTCATAAGAATGGATTTGATTTGATTCTTATTGAACCGAACGAAGAACTCATTGTCGGCAAAACCATCGAGGCGTTCACCGGCCAACATCGATTCAAAATTCATTTTCTGGTCGATAGGTGAGCAGAGCATTGTTGATTTCAGGGCTAATTTCAGGCAGCACTTGCAAAGCCCAGCCGGCCGTATCTTACTAACAAGGGAGGTTTGTACACAACTAGTTTGAGGATGCAATTCTAGTATGTTCTAGGGATGAAACAGTGCAGTTCGCATAATAATTTCAGTCTGATGAGTGGACGGGGCTACGACGGTAGATCACCCCCGCGCGAATCGAAACCCCATTCTCCAGTGAGGCCGCCAAGCCCACACGGCCAGCCGCCTGGTCCATGCGTCAGACTAAATCGGAAACGGAAACCATACCAATACATCATGGTTAGAAACGGCTGAATACATAGGCAATCTGAAAAAACCGAAAAATGAACAAAGCCAGAATGCCTCTGCCAACGTGAATAGAGCTGATCTAACCAGAGGAATTGCCTTGGCTGTGCTCGGACTAGATGCAGAGATATTCAGAGCGACGATCTTGTTTGAATACAGTTGTATGGTCGATCACTGAATAAGGGGGTAGCCGCAACGAACACATGTGGCACGCACGGAAGCGAGGAGGTAATGATAGTCATGAACATCGATCTAGTGATGTCACGTTAGTTCGCTGTGCCGCGGCTACCCCCCCCCATCTAGTCATCGACGATATACATTGTTGGCTAGACCACTGAATTCCAATCGATAGTGCCCTAGGCAGCGTCCTTACGTTGCGAGAATGGGCGCTCTCTCTGTTTCGCGTATCCTAACGCTCCTCGACGCTCGTCGACGCCCGTAAACGTAAACGCAAATGAACACGGGCAAAACCCTTTTGTCTCGGGCTGATTCGATTGATTACGTTTGACGGGGTGATCAACCACTCCCGCCCCCCTGAGAGCTGGTCGAGCGACTGTGCCCCACCCGGTTGATATGCACCGAAATAGTGACATACGGGTGAAGAATATCCACCCAATGAGTCCGTCTGCATGCATCCGCAATCTACCCAGTTGATACTGGTGTTCCACGTAAGCACATAGGCAGGGCCAATGCACCCGAGGTAGCTTTTTCCGCCCCGGACTCCGTCGGTTTTTCGACCAAGGCTAATGGGGAGGGCTCAAGTTGGGTCGTTGACGGCTCATTCACCGCGGTCTGTGATTTCCGTAATGGGATCATTGGATGCGAGTGCAATGGTTTTGAAGTTGGTTTGAGGCCTAATGTTCAAAGTCAGTGTTCACGATGATTTTCGTTTCCGAGTTTCCCGTTCAAAACATTGCGTTGGGCATCATGTGCTACTAAATTCACGAAGAAACCCCTAAAAACCCTAAAACTCCTTATTTCGATGAAAAGTTGTTCCGCATGGACTAGTTGGCCGGTAGGATGAACGAGTTCTTGGTGCTTGCGACCAGAGAAAGATGGATCGAACGAAGGCGGAAAAATATCTTATGCAAAAAGTACTAGTTAGAGTGCTGAGGAAAGAAAGGGGCGACAAAGAGCTGAGAATTGCCAAGCCAAGGACGGGTACAAAAAGAACTCCGTCGCCTCAACAAACAGTTCCACTGAGAGTATGGCATTTTATGTTTAGCCTTACTCCCTCATTTCGAGCCGGATCGAAGTAAGGCTTATCGTGCATATCATGTCAAAATCTCCTTATCACTATTATATTTTGTCATGACCGACCACTCCGCTGCTTGTTACGCCCGGACTCATCTGAGCGCTTCAGGCCATACTTCGGGTGCATTTTCCCCAATTTCTTCGCCGTAATGTTCAACAAGGGGACAAAGTGATCACGGTTCAGCTAATTATCTCAAAAATGCAGTTTATTGTAAGCACTGCCTGCAAGAAGCAGTACGCTTGATACTTGCTTCTTGAAGCGGAAATTAGAACGCGGAAACGGGCGCGAGCGAGCAAGAGAGAGCGTGAGCGGCTAGAAACGGTGTACCCGTGATGAGCATCGATTTTGCGCGATCGCGGGCCCGCGCGAAGAGTGGACGCGGTCTCACCTATCGCCTCGTATCCTTCAATCAGCTCGAGTGCGAGGCGACGCGGACTACAAGTGTTTTTTGCTTGTTTTATAGAGCGTTAACATAAATGTAGGTTACATGTGAATTTTGTGAAGAGCAATTGTTCATGTGAAATTGCACCTACAAACTCTTCTTATCGAGGAGACGAGAAATACTAGGGTGGGGAATGGCCTTGCGCTTTTTAAGTTCTCGTGTTTTGAGATAGCAAATAATTTCCTTTCGAATGGTGTAGAACGGGCTGCTACCAAAATTCCATGCGCCATCTCTCATTGAAAGAAGGCGCAACGACTTTTTCTTCAACCTAATAGAGGTAAACTAGCATGGGCTCTTGTTTCTTTACTCATACTGTACAACTTCCACTAGGATGTTTTCCAAAACGTCGAAGGTATCGGAAGACCTTCAATAGTATAGCCTTTCTCGCTCATTTCGAGCCGGTCGAAATAAAGATCACCGGGCTTATCATGTCGAAATCTCCGTATCACTGTCGTATTTCGCTATGATCGACCGCTCCACTGCTTGCTCCGCCCGGACTCGTCTGTACAAGCTATGCCATATGTGTGAGCAGGGTTGGCGTGGGGTACGGACCAGGGGTGTGCGGCAAAGGAAATTAAAATTTCGGAAAACGGCAACGGCAAACCCCAAAAATGACCGGCAAACGGCAAAATCTGCTTTGTGCTATAATACACAAAAATTTGTTTAGTTGTGTGGTAATCCATGCAACATCTGCCAGTTACTATGTACCTGACGTTTCACTAGCCTTTACAGGAAGAGAAAATCCTACATATTTAGCAAAAGCTCCTTGAAAGCCTCGGGTGATCAGAGAACGCCAGTAGCATTATTCGTATAGGAGTCACCATCAAGTTCAGTAAAGGCCGATAGCTTGTCCCTCGCCAAAGAAAATTCTGGTAATTTCTCCCAACTACAATGCCCGCGCTAAGTTTTGAAAAAACGGGAAGCATCTGCCATTTTGGCAAGAAAAACGGCCAAAGCTTGTAACTTTTTTCAAACGAGGACTTTTTGAAGTCTGGAAACGCTATCATATTCACAACTCAAGTTCCTACCCAATAATGTGCTTTGCGGACCAAAGATTCCTAAAATCACTTTGCTTCATAATGAAATCATTTCCACTGTCTTTCCTCAAAAGTGTCGCGCGAGGTAAAGTGCGGCGAAAATCTTGAAATTACGCCTAAATGGTTTCCCTTGTGAGGCTGCAGGAGTGGAGTGTCTAATTAATAACAGTGCTCACGATACAAATTTTCAAAGGAAAATAAGAGCTCCAAAGGGCACGGTGACCGAATACACTGAATGAGAGGCATTTAGTGACAGTTCGACTGTTAAATGTGACGCGCGACGGAAACTCGCTGCGCTTAGGGGATCGTTTATACATCCGCCGCCGAGCGGCGCGGCGAAAAGTGAGGCGGCGCGGCGCGCCGCGCCGCGTGAAAATCACGCCACTATGATGTATAATCGAGCTGCGACGAACTGACGCGGCGAAGTCGCAGAATGACGCTAAACACATCCTGGAGTAGCTCTGACATAGCACAAGGTCAATTGTAATGAGTGATTTCTTCTGCAGAAGAAACATTTATAATCTTTTGTATCATAACCCCGCACTCGAAAGCAGATAGAGTCTTCAAAAAATTTTTCTCTATAGAAAAATTATTTTAAGAGCAAAAAAAAAAGAACTCACAACCCAGCCTACTCTAAACAACTTCCAGGACCTCGGTAGAAATTTTGGCGATCAATCAGAGGAACCAGATTGAGAATGTATATGAAATATCAGCAAAAAAGCATGTGATGTAAAAGAGGATCGCACGCGGCCGCCGCGCCGCCTCCTCTCCCCGGGCGGCGCGGCAGCACCCAGGCGGCGGCCGCGTGCGGCGCCGTTGGAAGATTTCGAGCAGAAAAACTAAACGCCTCGCGGCCGCTTGATCGATACAGCTGTATTGCATCTCGCCGCGCCGCCCCGCGGCGGAAGTATAAACGACCCCTAGGGCCCGGATAGAGTCCCGCCGCTGAGAGGCGCGGCAGCATGCAATGGAGGAGGATCGATCGTGCGGCGCCGCATGGTCGATACTCCTCCATTGCATGCTGCCGCACCTTTCAGCGGCGGGAGTCTATTCGGCCCCTTAGGGGTCGTTTATACTTCGGCCGCCAAGCGGCGCGGCGAAGTGTATTCCTATAATATCGATCGTGCGGCGCCGCGTGATCAATACCGTAGGATTGCACTGTGCCGCGCCGCCCCGCGGCGGAAGTATAAACGACCCCTTACGCAGTCGCTGGAATGCAGCGTGAAGTGCTTTAGCCAGCCAGACTGCTCTTGAGCGCTTCCCTTTTTCTGTATCAAGCCTACAAACCGGCACGAGGCCCATTATTACAAGTGTTGGCTAAAAAAGATCAATAAATCGCTCTATACGGTACCAAAACTTGAACAAGGTGTGCCCGCCCCACCAGGGTCAGGCACAGCGGTGGTCCGGATCGTCCTGAACAACGACCCCCCCCTGAGAGGGACATTTTTTTGGCTAAAAAACGACCCTCTAGGAAGGGTGAAAAAATTGGTAGACTTTACTGACTCGTTTCATTTTGGAGGTTTTATCAATTTTTGGGGCCTCACCATTCCAAAGTGGATGAATAGCGTTCCATGCGCTGCCGATATTGAAAAAATTCAGCCAGTTGGAAAGCTGAAAAGCATATCAGAAACCGGAAAAATCTTCGCCCTCCGTTTTTGGCCACTGTGGTCCGTTGGGGCTTTTGAACCACCGTGGGACCACCGCACCTTTGACTGGCCATAACTCGGCTCAAAATCGATTTCATGAGCTCATCTCCGGACGTTAACATTTTCTAACATCTGTCAACAGTTGCCATTTTTTCACTAGGTCATGTATCTAGACGACCCTTTTTCGATTTTTGGGCCGATTTTTTCATGCCCGGAGGGGGTAGGTGAAGTTCAGTTTTTGAAAAAAGTTTTTTTCCACCTATCTAGAAATGATTTTTGGAGTATTTCCAGTCGATTGGTACCCTCGTTCCGGGTACTTTTTTTTGAAACTGACATTCTGCCATTTCCAGACTCGTTTCATTTTGGAAGTTTTTTTTTCAATTTTTGGGGCCTCACCATTCCAAAGTGGATGGATAGCGTTCCATGCGCTGCCGATATTGAAACAATTCAGCCAGATGAAAACCTGAAAAGCATATCAGAAGCCGGAAAAATCTTCGCCCTCCGTTTTTGGCCACGGTGGTCCGGTGGGGCTTCTGAACCACAGTGAAACCACCGCACCTTTGACCGGCCATAACTCGGCTCAAAATCGATTTCATGAGCTCATCTCCGAACGTTAACATTTTCTAACATCTGTCTACAGTTTCACCTTTTTCACTAGGTCATGTATCTAGACGACCCTTTTTCGATTTTTGGGCCGATTTTTTCAATGTCCGGAGGGAGGTAGGTGAAGTTCAGTTTTTGAAAAAAAGTTATTTTTCACCTATCTAGAAATGATTTTTGGAATATTTCCAGTCGATTGGTACCCTCGTTATGGGTACTTTTTTCTGAAACTGACATTCCGCCATTTCCAGACTCGCTTCCTTTCGGCTTGCACGATTTTGAGCTTGTTTCGAATCTTCGGTTGCTAATGTATTAAATGATGACCGAGATGTTGTGTGCTATCGTCCTAAAGTTTCGGAACGAGAAATGGCATTCGCGTGTTATTTTCGGAATATTTTTCCTTCTCTGAGAGCTTCAGCACCCAAAGGTTTGGGGTGTCATGTGAACCAAACGGAGCAAAGCTCTAGATGATTCAGCTACAGTTCTAGTTTCGCTACCAACTCCGAATTTCCGGTCACTGTCTGCCCCAGAATACGGATGAAAAGCTTGGACCTAATGCAGAAAATATTTGCAGACCTTATGCAAAGGGTGCAAAAAAGGAAGTGGGAACAGTATGAGGACATTCGCACAATGAGAACTCAATTGCTGAAGCTTGCGACAACTTTGTAGGGCCTAACAGAGATAGATGAGATAGAACTTGCAATGCCAAAAATTTGAAAGCTCCAAATAATTTTCACGAGGGGTGGGGAGGTGTTCGCGCGGAAAACCGTGTCAATCTCATGTTTTACCACAGAATGCTGCAAAGTTTCTTAGCACGGACGATGACTTCATATCAAGCTTTCGATCCTACCTCGTATGTGGTATCGCTGCCAAGGAAGCTATCGTTCGCTATACAATTCCCTTTTACTGTCATGACAATGAAGTCTGATGCGACGCCTGCTAATCGCATTACGATCCCACATATGCCAAGCGTATGGTCAAGAATTTGCACAGCACATGAAGTTTGATTTGCTCAAATATTCAATGAAAAACAACCTCCCCTTTCCTCTGTTGACCGACGGCATTACCGGCACCGATCGCTAATGGATTCTGTTTCTGATAAGGTTTATCTCACCCTCCTACACACCCGCAACTTTCCACTTCTCTTTAGTAGAAACAGAAAGCGAAAGTCCGAAGACATCGTCGACGCATTCAAAAACTCTCTCATTGGGGAGGATTCATGGGCAGACATGCAGAATGGTCTTTCTCACAAGCCCTTCGCGTTTGCCATAAGAAAGTTGATGGCCCTGTCTGCCGACTGTGCATCTGCGATGACAGGGCACATAAACGACATTCATGCAAGACTTCAGCGCATAGTAGATGACGAGACAACACTCTATGGAAATATGAGAGCAGGTGCGAACCCAACATGATGAGAAGAAATTTTAGGTATCTAAATATGTTTTGTTTCAGATTTTTTTCTCAGCGTCTACGCAGCACATACACCGAATTCCGTCGCAACTGCTCAGAACAACTACGCGTATCGGCTCGCTCAGGAACAAATGAACTTTTCGTACCTCAAAATGGGGGCGGTACATCGGGTCCGCTGGTCGGCCTGCATGCAGCAAGCGCTGGCAAAGTTCCTACGCAACTACCCGTTTTGATGGGGAGCCTTCAAGCCTTGGCGAATGGAGATACAACTGGAAGTATCAAAGCAAGAGCTGTGGCTGCTGCGTGGACGGGCGCACGTTTCCAGTTCTTCACCACGTGAGCCACACACTATTCCAGCTGACATTATTTTCAGAGGAACTAAAATAAGAAGGTCTCATAGTATAATGTGTCTAGCTGGCGCTATTTCGACCACATGATGGGAGACAAGGGCGGCGAAATGGCGAATGTTGCACAAAGACTATTGAGAGACAGTAACGATTGGAAATGAAGAATCCCTTGAGCTTAAAGGCATCGTACGCGCTAAAAGCCACTCATCGTTTTTTTGAGTTTGAATCATTCGCTGGGCCCGCCTGAGCACGTGGGCAGTTTTTGGGGTCACCGACGCATCATTGGGAAGATATGGGAGATCGAGTGCTTCGAATTCCACCAAAAGAGGTCGGCCTTCCGAAAGCCATGTGGCCTCAAATGAGAAAAGAAGGTAGCTTATCAACAAATGATACATCAACTTCCACTCATTTACGCAATATAGCTTGTTGAGAAGCTTCTTTCTTTTTCATTTTCTGCCACATGGCTGTCAGAAGCCTCTTTCGGTGGAATTCGAAGCATTCGATCACCCATATCTTCCCAATAATGCTTCGGTGACCCGACAAACTCTACCCACGTTCTCAGGGGGGGGGGGCCAACCAATGATTCAAACTCAAAAAACGGTGAGTGGTTTTCAGCGCGTATATGTATATATGTTTATTACACTCACATAAGGCGAATGCGTGATAAGAATAAGAAGAGATGCACAGAAAAACTAACAAGACCGGAAGAAAGAAAAAAACAGACAGCAAAACTTGAGCAAAAATACTCCTATTCTTCATACACCCTACCAATCAAACAAACGAAGATCTATCTCTAGAAAAGAAGAAACAATCGAAAATGCTATGCTTCGTAGCTAAGAACTATTTGGGATACCCGTCGCCTAAACTGGCCCATGGAAGCAGCGCCGGTGACTCTTCTAGCGATTTTCAGGTATGCGCTACCCGCCCTGTGTGGAAAAGACCTAACCCTAACACTGGTAATTGGCCGACCGAGAAATATTTTCATTATTTCACCTCTAGTTCTCGATGTGACTAGTTTGAAATAGGGCGTACGATGCCTTTAACATACGAGAGTGTGAGCACAGAGTTTCTCGATCAGTACTATACCTCTTTTGAAGGCCCAATTTCTGAATACCTGCTGCGGTATGACGCTAAGACATTTGAGGGCCTTAGTAAACCGGCGTCGCAAAGCCATGAAACGCTCTCAGTTTCGGAGTCCCGAAATATAAAGCCAGAAAAACAGAGATGTGGAGTCGCACTCCATCAGAGACCAAGGCAACGCTCATCGTTACACCGAATACATTACCTTTGACATCGATGCTCTTAGCCATCGAGCCTTGGGTAAAGTGTATAACGAAGGGACATCTGTTGCTCTGGTTAGCACCCACATCACTGAGTTCTACTCCAGCTATGCCAAACAGATTCGAAGGTATATATTCCCAGGAGACCAGGCTAACGCAGGAAGCAGGACTTTCCCTATCCTTTGGGTCGTCACATACCGCTGGAGATGATACAATGTGAAATAGCGAGTTTCGAAAACTTCGGTATGTATAAACCTACAAACCCCAAGTTCAATACCAGAGGTTGGCCCAAATATATAGACGACGCGAACAAGATACAGATCACAGTACGTCTAGATTCGATTACGAACATAATAGCCTTACTTCAAAAGTACTGCGCTATACAGGATGCGATGCCATCGTACGAACCCTACGCTACCATTGCCAGATCTGCACAAAGTTTGCAGTCGTGGCCCAACGAGTTCCGAAGCGATAAAACAGTCTTCACTTCTATCGGATTTAGCTAGAAAACCCCGAAGCAATGTCTACTCCAAATGTTGTAGTCGAGATAATGTTGAGCTAGTACACGGTTGATGATTTACTCTTTTTTTATTTGGAAACTGCTCTTGTTCCATCAATAATAATGACCATTCCATGGTTAATAATCATGGCCCCAAATAATTTTACCTCAAGATTCAATTTTTCAGCGATACAGACATTATTTTAGGTGGGTCAAAAAAATAACGACCCCACGCAGAAATTTAAAGTTTTCCCAAAAAAATAACGACCCCCCTCGGTCCCACGGTGGTCCGCGGACCACCGTGAGCTTGACCCTGCGCCCCACTCACTTCCCCTGTGGCTACCGAGGAAGTGGGTCGGGCGAGCACACCTCATTCGAGTTTCGGGGCCGTAATTGCTATCGGTTGCTTGTTTTGAGCCGATTTTCGACACCGCTATTCCAATGGGCCTTTTCCGGCCAAAAGCGTTGCCTTCAAGAATTTTTAAATTTTTCATCGTTACCCCATTTCTTAAAGGCGGTGGTCGCGATCAAATATGTTTGTCTTCTTTTCCTCTCTAAACCCTTTTCTGGGTTTCAAGTAGTAGGACCTATAACGAAAAATCGCGAACAAACCGCTGTTTTGAGTCAAATTTGAAGCCTGAACTTTCTTGTCTTTTGATGGTGGACGAGCCCACTCCACATCAGGGATGAGCGGAATAAAAATATGAAATTTCGGAAATCGGTTTTCGGAACAGAATTTTTTTCTCGGGTTTCGGAAATCGGGCGCGAAACGCCTAAAAATGCGCGGAAATGCGGTTTTCGGAACGCGAAACGCGGAAAAATTCAGAAATCATCTAATGTTTTCTTAGGTCCCAGACGACCCGATATTTTCGCATTCCTCGGCGTTTTTGCGGTTTTCGGAATGCGGAACGCGGAATGCCAAAAATGCGCGAAACTGCGGGTTTCGGAACGCGAAACGCGGAACTCCGCTCATCCCTGCTCCACATCATCGACATCGATGATCTCTAATATTAAGAACATCAGCTGGCTTAAAATTACGCCGCTGTGCACGTGTGCACGAACTGGCATCTTTGGGCGCTAGAAACTCTAATTCTAGCCCGTTTTTCACCGCACTACCTTCAGTTTTTCAGCTGTTTTTGATCTAAGCTGTCTTGTGTAGTTTTTTTTTCGAAAACGTTTTTCATCGTGACCACTGCCTTTAACATACTCAGCTTGACAGGGATCAGCCCTTCGTTCCAGTTAATGATCTGGAAATTGAAAATATTAATGAACAATCATTACTGTCAGCCCACCACCGATTATAAATGGACCCATTTACGCGAGTTCTCAACTGGTTCATAAGTATAAAAAGGGCCGCTTTCACGCGACAACAGTGACAACACTTGGTTTTGTAATCTTTGAACTTCCAGAAAGCTTCTGGAGAAGATTTTTTTGAGTTTTTCGCATTCCTAAGAGATTATAAGAATTTGATGAATGAGAAAAGACTTTTGTAGGCACCCAAACAACTTAGAACTTGAGCAAAGTCCTCTGATTACCCAGTGAAAATATTTTCATCAGTTACCTATTAGAAGGGTGCAATTATTACACATTACAAGAGCTGGAACTAGTAGCTGGAAATAGCCAAAATAATCAATTGCTGCTGCTTCGAATCGCTGATCAGCACAGGTGCGGTGAGTGCAAACCCTGTTGTTTTAGCGCATTTTTGCCGAAAAATTTGCCGTTTTAGGCGAGAATTTCGGCAAATGGCAACGGCAAAAACCAAAAATGGCCGGCAAACGGAAATTGCCGCACACCCCTGGTACGGACGCTTACGCTCGACAACCAAGCTTTTTTATCGTCATCAGCGTTCCGTCCTCTTCAGCGCTTTCTTGGTCGAAAATGCCCACAACAGCCCTGCTAGGCTGCTATAACTTCCACGTAACAGAAATGATCTTGCTCGGTGAGAAGGTGAGGTTTCTGGTCATTTTTGCGGCTCTTTATGGAGCAACTGTTCCAGGAAGCCTTGAACCTTCCACAATCCCGTGAAAAATTGCAATTACGTAATCTGAAGCGAATCCTAAAGTTGTACACAACTTAAGCTAATGAAAAGCCGAATACATGAATTTGCAGCAAAGCGGACAGTGTAGCATCCGATTCGAGAGAAACAATTAAGATCGTCGGAATAGTTGCGGGTAGGTTAAAGGTCATACTTCACACTTTGCCCAAAAGTTTTCCAGAGTACAAAGAGTTTCTAAGCGTAGTTGAGGCATGAGATTCACGTAAGAACTGCAAGCAATGACAATTTCTCGAACAAAATTATACAATCAACCCCGCCTAATGAGGGCTTTGCCCAAGTTCATACTTTCTCCGACGCGCTACGAGGCGCATAAATCATCATACATATCGATCGAACATCGTGCACTGTCGCAGTCGCCGGAAGTTGGGTGGTATTCAGAGACAATTCACCAATCAGCACAGACTTATCCAGAATGCTATCAGTCGTCTTCGTCCAAAACAATCTTGATTGATGATTGTTTTGATCCGCTTCTAAACTTTCGGATTCGGCAGCAGGCCCTGGTGCTTTATACCAGGCCATGGGTCAGCACAAACCGCGAAATCAGTTCAAGAGTGGTGTCGAAGCGAGCTACCCTGAAGCCTAGTCTTGACGGCATCGCTGCTGTTTTTCATCGCAGCGATTTTGCACCCGCTGCCGCAGCGATTCTGTTCATAGCGCATAGGCCCACGGATGATAGAAGAAATTCAATCATTCAGTGAAATTAATGGCTGGTATTCATCGATAACGCGTTTCGACTCGAAAACACTGATCTTTTCATGTGAAAGGGTCAACGTTCATTAGACGAAACGTGCCATTCGCTGGCAATTGCTCCATCGCTGCCATTTCGGCCGCGATGGAGCGATGGTCAGCGACCACTGAGAATCGCTCTTCAAGCAGCGATGCAGTAAAACATAGGATTTCGTCGCCGCGACCCAGCGATGTAGGACGTTTGCCATGAAGCGATCACAATTGGAGCGGCTTTCCATTACGCGCGATGAAAAAGGAACAGTTGTCCCTGGCATGGCCGCAGCGACCACCTGCAGTCAAAACTAGGCTTGAGTCAGACGCTCAAGAAGAATTGCGGTCCTCCTCGCCGGACTTGCATCTACTAGAATTTTGCGTGTGGTCCGTGATCGAGTCTGAGGTCTGCGAATCCCGACATTCAAAATTGGCCCACTAGAAGCTGCTTTCAAGAAACCCTTGAACGCATTGGATGAGAACTACCTTCGTGACTGCTGCAACGTCTTCATGAGCCGATTTCGAGCCCGTGTTCGAACAGATGGCGGATCTTTCCAGGTCTTCCCACTGTTTTGCGTTAACACTGGTTAGAGTAAATGCTCACATTTTCATTTTTCTCAAAATCCAGTGTAGCGTTCGAGAAACACTCCAAAATCTGCGCGCCAATGATTATGGAACACACTGTATATATAACCACTGCCTCACTACATTACTTCTTTCAGCCTGTGCTGTTCTTTCGCTGGCAATTGGAACGATAGTCCACCATTTCAAATGGAGAACGCATGGAATCTCACACAAGGGAGGGAAGGCAAAGACGAGAAGTGTTAAACGCGATTCGAAGCTATCAGAACCCCGCAAAGCATTGAAAAGCAAACAGAAAACTCCCACACCACAGCCCAAACCACCAGATCAGCCAATCGCTGTCTAGTTGGATGGTCCCATGCAGAACACTTGTTTAAATACAATCCAGTAGAAAAAGATAATTCTTTTAGTTGAGATAAAGTCTGACATTTAAAGTGCAACAACATTCCTTGCGCAAGAAAAGCAAGGTCGTATAATGCCGAAGTTGCAAAATGGGACAAGCTGGAGATTCTTTTCAAAATAGAGCGCCGCTGCGTCTCTTCCTCTAAGCATTATCGGGTCGCTAAAGAGAAGTGCACCAGTTCAATGTCTAAAATTCGTTCAACCTGGCCTCACTAAATAAATTATACGCCAACTCCAAGCTCGAATGCATATAATAAAAGAGATCACTATATTCATTTCAAGCACAATACACGTATTCCTAGTTAACTCTTCCTCTCCTAGTTTTTGCGGGTGCGCATAGGATCCAGCGTAATCGGAGCAACACCGATCTTACGTCTTCGCACCTAAAAAAATGAGCATGCCCATGGAATTCCTTTCTAAGGTTAAAAGTATATTGTATATGATCAAAATAAGATACCAGCAACGGATTCGTGGGGAGAGATGTGTCGATGTAGGAACAGATGCGACGAGTACTGCTGCAAGCCCCTTCTTCACCAGTTAGATCCTCCGGATCGAGCCCTCCTTCGGGCAACATAGAAATTCTCATACGCGGTTCTATTTCGAAAGGCTAAACAAATTCATATTATCCATGTCATGCCACACTGCAAATACTACATACGGGAGTGTTATCAAATGTAAACCGTGGTACACTTCTGGATGGCTCTGCGCCTCGAACTTCGCTAGAAGCGAGTCCTCCTCTATGCAGTTTTTTTGTGCTGAACGGCTTCTCATGTACCAGCGAAAGACCTGTATCACTATGGATTGCTACTAGTGAGGTTTGAAGTGTAATGCTTTAAAAATGCTAGACACTTTAGTTCAGTGTTTTTCTTAAAAAAAATTACTCCGGAAGGATCAGGAACACAGTCTATGGAAACACGTGAACTACCTGTTTTCCCTCCTCGACCATCCTATTCCGCAACGTTTCAAGTTCAAATTCTGCGTTTTGCAGAGTTGCTTTCAACTCCTGCAGAAGGACAACTTGTGACCGAAATTCGTTGTAAGCTGTGACAGACGCCTCCGTTCCGTAAGGAATCATGTCTGAAAAAAGAAATACTGCCTCATTATAACAAGGTGCTGAGTTGATGGCAGAATGCTTGGCCTCGAGCTAGATTGAACCGGCATTATTTCTTTATCGGCCGAGGTGAGCGCGTTATCGCACTCAAGTACCGAAGCCCAAGCACAACATCAGGACCAAAATCATGTAACACTCCCTCCCTGTTCTACTAATTGTATGTAATGTACTATATTATGATCTACACCTTGATTTCCGATATTCAGCCGAGATGACTACAATACCCACCCCAAAGATGATTTTTTGGGCTCAGGGGTCAACGTCCCCTTCACCACCCGTTGAGAATCTACACAACAGCGCTTGATCCTACTGAACGCTTGATTGAGACGAAACTTTTTCAATACCACTAAATTGTCGAAAAACACTCACTCCCGTTTGACCTCAAGTTTGTGAACCTTCAAAAACCTACAGCATAGAGACCCAAAAGAGTAGAGGACAGAAAAGATCCTTCTTCTTCTTCTTCTTCAGCAGCCAGAGAGGATCCTGTCATAGATTGAGGAACTGAGCCACAAGGGTCGGATTCGTCCACAGATCTACTGTTGTTAACGATGCCGGTCTCATCGGGCAGTTGGAAAGGTGCGCAGTAGCATGCCCTTTATTACCACAATCCGGGCACTCGTCAGGTCTGCTGCTATCGACTTTATGTATACGAGGCAAGGGTGCACCTGGCACGCCTACCGAGTTCCATCTCGATTTCGCTGACCTCGGGCGGCACGAATCCGAGAATGGAGTTTACGGCGGCCTTGCATAAGTGATCCTTGACGAATTGGGTATGCTCAGCACGTAAGAGACGGAGGCGTTCTTGTTGTGCGTTGGTCCATCTCTGTATATTGATTTTCGTGGGAGCATCAGCAAACGGCTTTCTTATACCTCTCCCTCTCACGTGGTCTAACACTCTTCGCGACGGATGATTTGGCTGCTTCAGAATGTTTATGTACAGCTGTTGTGCGTGGAGTTGGCAATGGTCCTTAACAGGCAAGATGCGAGCTTCGGCGTGTAGGTGCTCTACTGGAGAACTTTTAGAACAGCCTGTTGCGATTCGCAATGCTCCACTTTGGATGCGCTGCAGCTTGGACCAAGAGGTGTCCGACACGATATGCTGCCAGACTGGCGCAGCATACTCCAGGGCGGGCTGTACGATGGCCTTGTACGTGGTCAGGATCGTTTCTTTACTGCACCCCCAGGACGTTCCGCCGAGAGCACGTAGGACGTTAAGTCTGGTTTTCACTGCAGCTTGCTTCTGCTCAGTGTTCTTATGAAACCTCAACGAAGGGTCCAACACGAGTCCGAGCAGCTTAGGAAATTGGGCGGCCGGCAAGCGAGTTTCGTCCCATTTCACCACGGGATGAGCTCTGTGCTCCGCAGGATCAGTGGAAAAGACGGTGACGGATGATTTAGCGGCAGAGACCGTAAGCATCTTGCTATCGAGAAAACACTTCAACTCGATCAAAAGGTCATTGATCTTACTGGCAGCTACATTTATGTCGCGATCCCGGCATAGTATCGTAATATCAGCAACGACCTTGATGTCTTGGGATGGAACGGGTAGATCTTCAATATACAGACTGAAAAGACCAGGCGATAGAACTCCTCCTTGAGGTACGCCGGCGGCAATTGGGACGCTATTGGAGACGTGTCCTTAAAATAGCACATTTGCCCGACATCCTTTGCTGAATGCGGTTATCCACCGCTTCGGCCAGGGCGGAATGGTAGACCTTAACAGGCTCTCCGACAAAATGCCCAAGTTCACAGTGTCAAAAGCTGCCGAGATGTCGTACGTTCGTGCCGTGGCAGTGTGGAAGAAAGAAGACCACCTCCGTGCAAACCGACGTCAATCCCTCCGCGGAGAGGGTTTTTGTCACGAGAGAGGTGCTGGCTGGCCGCAGCTCTCCTGAAGATCCTACTGCAAAGAGCCGGCGTCGAGAGGAACCCAGGACCCTCGAAGAAGAAGAAGAAGTACCCATGTGCCACATGCGACAGATGTCACTTGGAATGGAACCGGCGTCCAATGTTTTGGATGCCAAAGGTGGGTGCACTTCTCTTGTTCGGGTCTCAGTTCTGTGAGGCACCACGATTCTTCCTTTCGTTGTATTGTGTGCTCCGCCTCCAGTAACTCCAATTCCTCATCTACCAACCGCCCCCTCTCTATTGTACATATCAATCTCAACGGCCTTAGCGCCAAGCTTTCTGAATTATCTCTCTTTGCCCGTACTCATCACCCGGATTTCATCATGGTTCAGGAAACCGAACTCTCCCTCTGCTACCTCTCGACATCCGGCTATACTGCATATAATAATCCTAGGTCATCTCAGGGAGGCGGAGTCTCTACTTTTGTTCTGTCCTCTCTTCCCTCTCACATCATTCCAAACACTCCATTGGATGGCACTCTCGAGTGCATTCCCATCCATCTACCTCTAAAAACTCCACTTTCTCTTTTCAATATATACATTCCTCCCTCCACATCCTGCCCATCAACTTACAACCCTGTCCCACTTCTCAAGCAGCTGTATGACTGCTCTCTATCTCCCTCAACTGTCTTTGCGAGTGACTTCAATGCTCACACGTTCTGCTCGTCGCTTGACTCTGATGCTAGAGGAAATGACGTCGAAGAATGGGCGGAGAAGTGCGATCCGGTTGTCCTAAACGATGACCAGCCCACTCGTCTCCCTGCCTACGGCCGATCTTCCAGCCCAGACATCTCCCTTGTCTCTTCTAATCTCTCTAATGCCTGCTCTTGGTCTACATCCACAACTCTTTACAGTGATCACATTCCGGTCTTTGTCAATATCGATCTCTCCAACTCTCTTGCTCCCTATACAGGTGTTCGTCATCGTTCTTATCTCAATTTAGGCCTTGCAGACTGGAGCCTGTTCAGGGAAGTTGCGCTTCGCCATGCGGCTGGTTACCCGTGGAATGGCGACGTACACCAGAAGGAGCGCCACCTATCTGATGCTATCTTGAAGGCTATGAAAGCTGCGATACCTGAAGGTCGCTTCAAGACCTTCTTTCCCAATGTCACCAGGGAGACACTGCAGAAGATAAGGACAAGGGACGGAAAAAGAGCTGCTACTCATCTTGACCCAGACATTGCCGAGCTGGATAATGAGATGAGGATGGACCTTGATAGGCACAAGAAAGAATCTTGGGAAAAGTTCACTGAGAAAATGAACTTCAAGAGTGATGCTGCAGCAACGTGGAAGGCTTTGAGAAGGATCTCCGGAAAGTACACCTCCGCCAACAATTCCACGATTGAATTCGACGGCGGGGTCTTCAAGTCTGGGAAAGAGGCCGCAAATGCTCTTGGGAAGCATTTTTTCATAACTAGAACAAAAAGAGAGAAGCAGAATAGAATAACTGTTCGGGAACTCTGTAAATTGCCACTCATGGCTGAAGATGATGCAGTCACGCCCGCTCAGGTCGAGAAGGTGATCAAGGAAATGAGTAATTCGAAGGCAGTAGGGCCAGATGGTTTGAGCCCAGCAGTTCTAAAGAGACTGCCAAGTGAACTACTACCCCTGCTCGCTGACGTCATTAATACATCGTTTCGTACCTGTACATTACCTCAAGATTGGAAAGTAGCACGCGTCATCCCATTGCCGAAGCCGGGTAAATCACCATCCACGGCAAAAGGTTACAGGCCAATCAGTCTTCTTTCACCTATTGCCAAAGTTGCGGAGAGAAAAGATCCGAGCTAAGTCACCACTCAAGTCGAAGGGGCTTTACTTTCTCAGGGTGTCGAAACCTCAGGCTAGTAAATAAATAGTTCCATCATGAAAACCTGTGAGGCACAGAAGCATTACACACAAGAACCAAGAATATGCCCAGGTTAAAAGATAGTCGAACATGGACACTGTTTGCTTTCTCCTGCCACGGCTGGTACAATCCGGTTTACCCTGTCCATAACAGAAGCTAGGAAACATATCAAACATTGACATACCGAGTTTACAATTAGTCAGCACCACTTCAATGTTCTTGAGCTTCTTCTGTCCAATATTTGTAGGCAACTTCATTTCTTGACTACGTAAGTGTGCACCAGCTGACTTGAACTCAGGGAACCGGATGGCAGAGACAGATATGTCCACCTACAAAATGACTAATAATAACACAAAAGCTAACTCATATGAAAAGAAAAACCGCCACGAAATGAGGGAGCAGTGGCTCCCTGGAAAACAAACGTGGACATATCAACTTACTGGATTAAAGACAGCACTGTTTGAGGAACTTGCTGACGCTGAACCTCCTTTTTGTCGAAATAAACTTTTCTTCTTACCCAACGCAGGTGACATGCACACACCGCTGAAATGACCGAGTCTTGGTACATCACAGCACGAAATCTGTGGTCCAGAAAACAGAGGACGGCATTAGTAACGTAGGACCGGTCGGTAAGGGATCGCTGACCTCTCCTCCAGTAGCCAAGAATTAGAACGGAGCGAAGCGCGTGGAGAAATCGCCGAGCGCAAGAGACATTGGAGAAAATTCTAGTGCTCACGGGGAATAATGTCCGCGTTGCTCATATGGCCTACTGAAGTGCTGGGTAGCCGGCAGGGTTGAGCAAGCCATTGTGGCGATTTTTGTGGCGGCTACGAACCCACCCCAAATTTTCCTTTTTTTTTTCCAAGAAAAATCTCAAAATTTTACGAACCCCCCTGGGCGGCCTCTGGGACCATTTTTTTAGCTTTTTTAATGTCAAATTTTAAAGAGAAGCGAAAGCAGTAATATTTTTTACGGTCCAGTTCGGTCGCGGATGACGTGTGGACCCGAAAGGGTCATGCATTAAAAATTTTACGACCTTCCTGAATTTTCATTTTTTTCCAAAAATATCTGAAAATTTTACGACCTCCCGTTGTGGCCGATCACAACGCTGCTTAACCTTGGTAGCCGGGTAGAAAGAGAAAAGGGTGGTTGATAACAAAAATTTTAGCTATTAAGGTTAGCGAAAGTAAGACAAGGGTGTTGACATCTTCATTGATGATTGATAGCGAGAAAATCCCCTAATCTTTTCTTCTACAATAAAAAACTTTAACAGATCCTTAATATCACGAAACTTTCTAATGCACGGAGCGGCACCTAATTGTATTGCGCAACGTCTGAGTTCCAACTTGCAGACACAAACGGAAAGGCAATTAGAGGGACAAGTAAAAACTATAGAGCTTATACTTCGGACCGAATTTTATTATTCGAAAAATATTCTAATGATTTTTCGAATTTCGAATCATTCAAACAAAATTCGAAAATTTTGGTTTTCGAATAATACTCAAAATTCGAATATTTCGAAAACGGGCTTTCGAATAATATTCGAAATTCGAATATTTTGAAGAGCATATTCGAAAATTTTGAAATTCGAATAATCGAAATGCACATTCATCATTCCATTAGAATTTCTTTTTTTTTTCTGATCAACTTTTGAAAGCACACTATCAATGTACCATCACGCCCGATTTGGAGATAGCGCACGAAAAATCGCGTGAAATATTGCATCACAGTGTAACGTGCTCCATCGGTGGGATAGGCTGGCTTGAACGGCCTAGGAATTCAAAACGATTTTCTCTGTTTTTCGCATTCATTATGTAGCTGTCAGGCAGATGTGAACAGTACCAGGGGTTTAGCTTCCAAAAACCTTCCGTTCCAGAGAAACAGTGACTTGAAATATGGACGGGAGCGATTGAGCTCACTAATCTACCATGACTACTCTAGAAACATAAGCTTGGAGTGGTCTTCGCGGCTGGAGAGGTTTGGTTTTGCTCAGGCCTTGCGAATTACGATTTACGAATTGCGAGGAATTAGAAAACTTACGATTTAAGATTTACCAAACTACAAAATTCAGTTACGCACAGCCCTGCGCGGCACCATCGATATTATAGGATCGCACTACGCCGCGCGTCTCGGCGGCGGGAGTATAAACGCCGCCTAAGGTCAATGGCATACATTGTCGCTGCCATAAGCGACAGTCATGGCATTGGGCACAAATCGTGGCGGGACCAGTGTCGGAGCAATCGCACAGGCCGTAGTAGGAACAGTTGTCGCATGTCCGTCGCAGCGACGTGTCGTGGAGTGCTGACATACTGCAAATGTGCCTATGACCGTCGTTGCCGCTGTCACTGTGCAGCGCACTGTGACAGCGACAGATTTAAAGGGCGGGAGGCGGTCGCTGTGCAGAGCGACGCGACCTCGTGTCGCAAAACTATAAGACTGGCCTAACGCCCTTTTCATACCTTTGCTGCCGCGTCAAATGAAGCCCCTTAAGAAAAATTATAAAACACTGCAAACGCAGCGGTGGTGAAGAAAATGTTCTCGATCGTTATTACCGCTATAGTGGCGTTTGCCGTGCTTTACTGTCTCGTTACCAATTCCGATCGTTTTCGCCAATTTCGCCAGCATTCTCATGGGGAAAGAAGCTAGTTGCCAACTTACGGCTAATTTTTTAGTAATTAAAAACACTGGCTTCATTGTAGCTCAAAAGCGGCACTTTCCGCGGTGGCAAAATCGCGGAAGGGCGTGAGGGTTACAAGTTCGCGTGGTCAGCCCCGGGCCCTGCCCCCACCTAAAGTCGTGCAAGCTCGGCGGCAGCAAACTTTGGTATTTCAAAAACAGGCTTTCGAATAGTATTCGAAATTCCAATATAAGTCAAGTCTCGCCTGAAGCCAAGCGTCTTGTGCTAAACGCGCCTGCGGAAACTATGAATACTCCAGCGGCGAAGCGGATTGAAATGGGCCCTAACTTTGCCGAGCGAGCAAAATCTGTACACAGGGTTCGGCGCGTGGTGTGGAGCTCCAAAGAAGGGGATTGTGAGCTATCGAGGGACTGGAGGAGGAGGAGGGGATACATGGGGCCGTATGCACATCTCTCCACGAACGTCCCCGTCCCCGCGAAGGCCATCCATGATTGGTCAATTTCGTCTGATGACCAATCACAGAGTGGCTTCGCGGGGACGGGGACGTGCGGGGAGAGATGTGCATACGGGCCCTGAACTCAGTCGGAGGACTAAGTGGATCAATCTGAGTGGGGGCATACAGTGTTCGGGATCAGTTCTTTTCGAAGAATTCAGTTCTACCTTCCAATTGACATAAAATGTTCTTCTTTGAATTTCACAATAAAACAGACCAAGTCACGCTCCGGTGGGGGGGGGGTCTGAGTAAAACTGGCCTTCTCCACACCTCGTGCCGTACCCTGTCTGTACATGCGATAACGATCATAGTAGCAGAGGATAGCACTAAAGTTAATCATTATTCAACGGAATGAAATCGGAGACGGATTAATAATAAAAATGACGAATAAGTTGTTACGGCCGCCGCAGCAATGGCGGAGCGGGCGCCACGCGCGTGCCGCTCGGGCGAGGCCTCGGGCCATTAATACATCAACGCCCGCGCGTCACGCGCGCGCCGCGTTGAGTAGTATGAATAGCGCAATTCCGACACAATCCAACCCCAAGGACAGATTGTGCAGCCATCCTGATTGAAAATGGTTTGAGATTAAGAGCAAGTGTAACCGATAAATATTTCTACGAAGTGATAGTCACAGTAAATTACAGCTCAAAACTAATTTTATAATCGAAGCTATCTTTTGTGAGATCGAGAAAATGGATCCGAAAAATAGAAAAAAATATTCGAAAATTTTGATTTTCAAATATACTCGAAAATTTTAAATTCGAAAAATCAGCTTTTCGAATGTATTCGAAAATCCGAAAAATGCCATTTTCGAGTTTATTCGAAAATTTGAAATTCGATAAATTTGATTTTACGAATATATTCGAGAATTTGAAATTCGAAAAAAAAATATTTTTGAACACAATCGAAAATTTGAAAATTTTTACAGTTTTGCCCAAGTATAATAGAAACTATATACATGTATCAAGGAAGGGCAAGGAAAATCACGATCTGAAACCAGACCTCATTGATGGGCTGGCTGGCGCTTCCATCGTATTTATAAGCTTCTGGAGATCATGAGCCTTCTTTTCGCGCTCCTTCTTGCGGGCTTCGAGTTTTTTCGAATCAGCAATAAGATCCTCCTCCTCCTTCACCTGGACAATATTAATTCTTCTAGAGAAACGGCAAATAAATCAAGCAAACAATGAATGCAGAAGAAATTAAAATCCTAAATTGAAAATATTGACGCCATTAAATTAACAGCAGCAGAAAACTTATACACTGCCAATCTCATTTCCACTGACCTCTTCCTTCGTTCGATTCCACAACTTTATCAGCTGTTCCTTGCGTCTACGCTCGTGATCAGCATCAAAACACATCGGCTCACTACTAGGGTCCTTAATAGCATCACATTTCTCAGAATACCTTGCACCAGGGTCCAGCTAGGTTTTGCCCGAATACAAAGGGTACAAGGGGCGTGTTAGTCAAAATGCTCGTTTAAGAATAAAAGCTTGAATATTTCAGGAAAATTTTGTCAGTGCGATGGAGGGATGTAGCAAATTTTGAACGCGTTTGAAAATTTCAACCACCAACAGACGTGTGCCGTAGCTCCGCCGAGGTTGGATACAACGCCACGCTGTAACCTTGCTCAATCCCTCAAGTTCGTACACCACAGAAAAGGGAAACGCACCTTCGAAAGAGCGATTTCGGTAGTTATGGCATAAAACCTTTCCTTAAGATCCTCCATTGACCTAGTACCATACTTCTCTCTGTCGTATCTATCGTGCACGATGGGCCACCAGAAAATCACATCATTTACTTGAGGAACCTCTGAGAAAAACAGAAAGGTTTGAATCACCGGATGTCGAAGCGCCGGCATACGTCAAACAAGTGTCTCGTCTCTTCAAGGGTCCAGTTTTCAACTTTGAGATACTTTTCGTACTCCTCATCGGTGAAGTCAGGAATATTTATCACCTTGAAAAAAATGATAGCTGAAACAAGATCAACATAAAATAACCTTATTTATTAAGGCCATTGTTGTAACAAAAGTCTAACAAAAGTACGTTCGGTCAACTGTCAAGAATCATGTGGGGACCAGACTGATACAGTACGAATGTGCTGGCGTAGGAACGCTGCGAAATGTGTCGCGATCGCTGGTTCGTACAGCGACGCTAAAGGGGTCCGCAGAGTTGAAGTCGCGGCGTTGCTTGCAGCGACGAACAGCGCTGGGTGATGCAATCTCGATTGCACTCGGCGATGGGGCGACCGACGCGGCGTGAAGGACGACAAGGGGGGTGCACTGTTTTTACGCTGCGAAGACCCTGCGTCACTACCAGCGAGGAGCAACCGACGCGGCTACGATAATGTTCGGAAACATTTTTGTCGCCTCGTCATGGCTGACGCTCGGCCACCAGTCGCCGGTCGGTGTAACTCTGCAGACACCTTGAGGGGCGACGAGGGGGCACCGCAGTTTGTTTTGACGCTGCGGCGACCCTGCGTCACTGCCAGCGAGCAGCAACCGACGCGGCTACGATAATGTTCGTAAAAATTTTTGTCGCCGCGTCAACGCTGACGCTCGGCTACCAGTTACCGATCGGTTTAACTCTGCAGACCCCTTGAAGGGCGACGAGAGGGCACCGCAGTTTGTTTTGACGCTGCGACGACCCTGCGTCACTGCCGGCGCGGGGCAACCGACGCGGCTACGATAATGTTCAGAAACATTTTTGTCGCAGCGTCAAGGCTGGCGCTCGGCGACCTGTCGCCGGTCGGTAAACCTCTGCAAACCTCTTGAAGGGCGAAGAGGGGACACCGCAGTTTGTTTTGACGCTGCGACGACCCTGCGGGCCCCTGCATAGTCTAGCGGCAAAAGTCGCGACGCTACGTTGAAAGATAGAGGGCTGCTACGCAGCTTCGCCCCTGCCCTTTATTCCCCATCATTGCGGCGCGAATTTCGCCGCCGGACTATGCATAGGCCTTGCGTCACTGCCGGCGAGGGGCAACCGACGCGGCTAGGATAATTCTCAGAAACATTTATGTCGCCGGGTCGAGGCTGACGCTCGGCGACCAGTCGCCGGTCGGTAAACCTCTGCAAACCTCTTGAAGGGCGAAGAGGGGACACCGCAGTTTGTTTTGACGATGCGACGACCCTGCGTCACTGCCAGCGACGATGTTTTTGTCGCCGCGTAAGGTGGCATCTAGAGTTCTGCGAGTTGCGACACGTATAAGCATATAGCTGCGTGCTCGCAGCGTCCTCGCATGCGAGCTGTCTTGCGACGAAATGGTAGGGGGAGGCTTTCATAGTTCTTGCCGCACTGCGAGCTCGCAACTCGCAGTGCGAGCGCTCTGCGACGAAGTTCTCGCAGAGGGCTTTCGTAGTCCTCTCGCACTGCGAGGACACTGCGACCATTTTCACGCACGCATTGCGAGCTGCGAGAAGAATACTCCAGACTATTTTTGTCGTAGCTCGCACTGCGAATACTTCCTGAATCATCATTTCTTTTGCCAACAAAACACTTTGCCCTAGTTTTTCTTTGTTTTTACTCATGATTGTTTCCTTTTTCCTTTCCTGTGAAGGTTTCTCTTTAGTTTCTACTCGTGATTATATCCAGTTTCGCTTTTCAATGACGGTTTTTTTAAAGTTTCAACACACAATATTTGGGCAGAAAGTGATGCGTATCTAAGAAAGTAAAAGCATTTCCAAAATATTATGTTTGCTCTTTCTATATATGCGATTGTTATTTTGATGGTGGTTTTTTCTTCTTTTGTCGTCAAAAAAGCAGGGTTAAGCGTTTTCGTCCCGTCTATCTTACTGATGGTCAATCTTCTCAAGAAAAAAATTTAAGTCATATCCTGAGTGAGCTACGTTCATTCCTGCGAGAGTTTCCTGTCAGAATGTTGGCTATCGTTCTTTTTTGACACTGACTTTTATCGTGCGCAGCTACGCTTTTTAGTAACATTATTGACCGTGTCCCGCTGTACGACAAGCCACTCCCAGTGAACTAGATCACCCATTTTTTTAATTCAGAAAAGTGTGCCGTAATGGATGATGAAGACTTTATTATTGAATTGCTGGCAGGGTTGAGCAGGCCGTTGTGGCGATTTTTGACGCGGCTACGACCCGCCCCATTTTCCTTTTTTTTAACTCAAAATTTCACGACCCCCATGGGATCGAAAAAAATTCTAGCTTTATTTGGTGTCAAATTTTGAAAAGAAGCGAAACTTGTGGTAATATTTCTAAGATCAAGTTCGGTCGCGGCTGACTTGTGGACGCCTATTTTTCCCCAAATTTTACGACCCCCCCCAATTTTTTTTCAAATTTCCAAAATTTTTACGACCCCCTGTTGTGAACGGTCACAACACTGCTCAACCCTTATTGCTGGAATGTTTGGTGGAAATGATCCCTGTGAACCACCGCCCCTATGAATACAATACCGCGCTCCAATGACACTTGTTCCTTGATCCAATATGACGCAATGACTCATGCGCAACCCTGATTCAGGTTCCCGCACCGCCCGCAACTCCCAGACTCTGAAAGCTAGTTGCGAGAGTTTTAGGGCCACGCCCCCAACCTCTCGCACTGCGAGCAACTCGCAGCTCGCAGAACTCTAGATGCCACCTAAAGGCTGACGATCGGCGACCAGTCGCCGGTCGGTGCAACTCTGCAGACCCCTTATGCCTGAAACGTGAAAACCATGAGGTAATGGGTCGCTGTCGCGGCTACCCGTCGCAGTGCAGTGCAAAAGCACCCGAACCCTGAGTGGTGCTAGGTGTTTCTAGGCCCAGAGCGACGGCGACGTCGCGACGTTCTGCGACCGCGATAGACCTGTCGAGGGGTATAACGATGGCTTGATACTGTTATGAAGAGCAAGGTATAATCATATTAATTCTTACGTTACCTTATTGAACTGCACGAAGGGATACGGCTCAGGATTCTCAAGTTTGTCAACTCGTTGCCAATGATGCAATTGAAGCATGTCGTTCCGCGCTTCGTTGACGAATGGAACCCATTTGTACTTACGAACAGGACGCCCACCCAACTGAAACATAACGTTTTGTCGGTCGCTCAAGAGAGCGAATCGTAGGAAGTTAGCCGCGATCATGTCATCCGATCGGCTTCTAGACAAGGAGGGACAGTCGTCCATAGTGCACGAAAACTACTGCTTTTGTCAACAATTCCCAGTGTTACTGAACCAACCTGCGCATTCAACTGGTGGTAATTTCTCCGCATTTCGGTGGGAACCACGGCGGTAGCCTCTTTGGCTTCGGAACTTCCGATGAGATTATACAACTCTCTGTGCATTTTCTCCGGGCGCTTCGTCGTTGATTCAGAGCGCCGCACACTTGCCTGAAATGTTATGGCTTGCTGAAATCACATTGGAGGTGACTCAAAAACCGCACCTTCTTCGAAACGTTTGTAAGAGAGACAGGCTTGGCTCCATCTTCTTTCTCGCTTTTCTTAGCATCTCCATTTAGAATAGACTTTACATCCCCGAACATATCGTCCTTATCATAATTTAGAGGAGCTGCGACGCTGCGTAGATATTTTATCACAGAAACGGAGAGATTGTTTTGTAGAGGTTGGCAATTGTTGAAGTGAGGAAACAACCGCTACGCTTCCAAAACAGCAATACTAGCCGCGTCGCGGTTTCCTAGAGATACTCAGGTACTCATGACGACGGCCGGCGAACCTTTCCCAGCTGGCCCGCGGTCTCCGTCCTCCGGCCACCCGCTTTTGGTTCGCCGGCCAGCTTCATGTCGATGGCCCGCCGACCTTTACCAGATGGCCCGCGATCATTATTTGTATTATTGTTTACCTCTAGCATGTCACCCCGGCCCTCGGTCCGCCGCAGTCGTGAGGAACCACCCTCCCCGCGGATCGCGGCGAAAACCGTCCCCCAGCCGTGGGGATACCCCTATCCCCTCAGCGGTCAAAAAAATGCTGGCCTCCGGAGAGTGACTCGAAGTCACCTTCCAAGGCCGGCATTAGAATGCCGAATGAGGACACTAGAGAGATGAGGCGCCTTTTATACCGGCTGTGAACGTGATAAGCTTGTTACGCCGTGATCATTCGTGACCATTATCAATTGTCTTTCCAACCGGCCGAATTGAAGATCGCGTGACGTGTTTTGTGGCTCGCGGGCGAGCCAATATCCGCGCTGCATGTGCGTTGCATGCAGCATGGTTCGCCGCTGGCCGGCACCATCGAAATGTGCGCCGGACGTCGATTTTTGCATAGAGGTTCGCCGGCCGTCGCCCTAAGTATGTTAAAAATCATATCAACTTGAACCAGTGATTTGAAGTTCAAAATTTCACGTAGCAGAAGTAGCAGAAGAAAAAAGGCCGAGAAATACACAAAAGGGCCTTTCAGAGTGGCGTCGCAGAAAATTTCGCTGTCGCGGCGACGAGGTGAGAGATGGGGGGTGCTACGCAGCGCAAACCGTGCCGCGCGACGGGAGCGAACGTCGCGCTTTCAGAGTGGGAGCGACGGCGCGAGCTGGGAGCGACGTTCTGCGAAGTTTTGCGACATTTTGCGAGGCGAATGGTCTCGACCATTTTTGTCGCTGTCGCTATTTGTCGCTGATGTTTCTTCGTAATAGCTAGTGTTCCTTCGTTACTATCTGTCCATTAACTCTCTGTGGAATCATCTTTTTGCCTATTTCACTAACTATTTGCCATCCAGGATTAATTTCGTCATGGGATTTAATTGGTCATCCAGGATTTACCTCGTCATGGCGTTTAATAATATTTTGTGGTCGACACCTTCACTGTTATGCAAATATTTTCAGTTGAAGGTGATTCTACTGGTGGTAGTGTTTCCTGGTATATTATTCGAAATGGCTAGTTTTTGTTCAGTGCGCATGTTTATGCGCTCTGATCAAACAAAGGGCGGGGAAGAAATAAGAGACGCTGAGAAAGGGATATGACGCGGCGGCAGTCGATAGGCCACGCCTTTTTCCTTCGCTCTGAGGAGCGATGCCGCGAATTTCGCAGCGACGCCACCCTGAAAGGCCCTAAAGACAGTGGAAAGTGATTAACCACCGGAATAAGCCACTGAAACACAGTGGGAACAAATTTCGTGCGAGCGGTCGCCGCGCCGCGCGTTCGCATTGGGGCGCGCCATCTCAAGGCGGCAGCCATACAACTAACGCCAAGCACTCGAATATGCTCAAAACTATATTCAATACTACGCAGACACACCTTTGCAACAGAGGAGTAATGCAGTCGTGTGGACTGCGAGGACTGTGTTCGAGCTTGAATTTAGCACTTCTTCCTAATTATGTTCAAAAGTATACCTTTCATCAACGTTGCACGTCCCATTTCTAATTTTCGCAAGGCGTTCATAGAAAAATTGCGCGCATAGAAAAACCGCTTTTCCACAACATTCTGTTGCGTTTCTCAGTGATTTTCGTTAACTAATTTTGAACAGCAATTCAGTTGAAATCTGGGTCTTATCCAAATTTGAAAATTCGGGTCTGACGAGAAGTCTCAATATCAACATTCCTTTTTGAAACTTTCCACAAGTTCATGTTGTCTCCAGTGATTTTTGTTGGCTACTTTGAACATCACTTGGTTTCAAGCGGTTTCAGCAGAATCGCTCCTGATAACACTTTTGATGTGCTAGTTTTTTGTCGATTTTTGCATACTTTTTTTTTCAACAATTTTTTCACCGCTTTTTTACTACTTTTGCAGGCTGGCTTCTAACCTATGCTAGAGAACCTACAATTGGGAGCTTTCTCTTTCGGTATTCTATTAAATTTTGCAGGCTACTTTTGAGCCGCTACTGCGGAAAACTATCTCCCCCATGAGCTACAAAACCTAGACAGAGCACCGAAAGCGAATCCGAAGCTATATCCAAAGAAAAACAAAGATTGTGGAACGCTCAGAATGAGTAGTCTACGCTAGTGAGGCGGCGTTCTTCGACAAACGATTCGTGCTCACTAATACGTACTTCACACACTTGATTGAACACAATTTGATAGTTCCTGTGATACACAATCGAATGATAAATGTTCAGAACTCTGTAAATCTCCATAAATCTATCAAGAAAGCTCTCATATGATAAATCTTCTTCAATTGTCGTCGAGGTAGGGGTGTTTTTCGTCCGTGAGGGGACGACCATAATCAGTCGTCATCGCAGATCTTTTCCTAAAACACAGCGGATAGCAAGTTCAAGATTAGGGTTGAGCAACTCGAGATTATATAAACTAGCACCACCTCCACGAGACCTCAAAACTTCGTACACCAAAGGAATGGGTACTATCGACGCTTATGGTCTAGCAGGCTTGCGACTAGCCACATTTCAAAGAAGGGTTGGCGATAAAAAACCGTTGTGATATCCTCATGAGAAGGTAGACCTGGCTATCAAAAAGGTGAAAACAATTTGATGTTTGAGAAAAAACGCTCAAAACAAGTTATTGCTTGGTGTTCGCCCGCCCTCAATTATCGAGATTTCAATGAATGCCTGTTTTGCATTCTTCTTTTTTTTCCTATAAAGTAATTGCTGGGTATCTACTTCAAGGGACCACTGACTACTTTAAAAACAGAATAAATGACGGATGAGAAAGCAATAATGAAAATCTCGTTAATTGGGAGTTGCGACTGGTATGACCGATTGCAACTGGTGATACCCCTTTCGCATATCCAGGTGATTCCCCCTTCCTGTCTGAGCACCTGTAATTAGCCGTCCTATGCTGCCGAGATGTCGTACGTTCGTGCCGTGGCAGTGTGGAGGAAAGAAGACCACCTCCGTGCAAACCGACGTCAACCCCTCCGCGTGGAGGGTTTTTGTCTGGCTGCAGCTCTCCTAAGGATTCTACTACAAATGGCCGGCGTCGAGAGGAATCCAGGACCCGCTCAGAAGTACTCATGCGCCACGTGCGGCAAGGATGTTACAAGGAGACATACCAGCGTCCAGTGCTTCGGATGCCAAAGGTGGGTGCATCTCTCCTGTTCGGGTCTCAGTTCTGTGAGGCATCACGATCCTTCCTTCCGATGTGTTCTGTGCTCTGCCCCCAGTAACTCTGATTCCTCATTTACCAACTGCCCCCTCTCTATTGTGCATATTAACCTCAATGGCCTTTCCCAATGTCACCAGGGAAATCTTGGAGAAGATAAGGACAAGGGATGCAAAGAGAGTAGCAGATCACCTGGATCCGACCATTGCTGAGCTGGATAGCGAGATTAAGCGAGATCTGGACAAGCACAAGAAGGAGTGTTGGGAGAAATTCACGGAGAAGATGAATTTGAAGAGTGATGGAGCGTCAACTTGGAAAGTTCTAAAGAAGATCTCGGGCAAGAGCACCTCCACCAACTACTCTACGATCGAGTTCGAGAATGGAGTCTTCAAATCGGGAAAGGAGGCTGCAACTGCTCTCGGAAAGAATTTTTTTATAACTCAGGCTAAGAGAGGGAAACAAAATCGAGTGACTGTAAGAGAGCTCTGTAAGTTGCAACTCATGAATGAAGCAGAAGCAGTGACGCCCGCGCAGATTGAAAAGGTGGTAAAAGAGATGCGCAACTCGAAGGCTGTAGGGCCGGATGGCGTTAGTCCAGCGATCTTGAAGAAACTGCCGACTGAGATTATGCCAATCCTGGCTGACGTCATCAACACATCCTTTCTCACGTGCATCGTACCCCAAGACTGGAAAAGGGCAAGCGTCGTTCCGTTGCTTAAGGCAGGTAAATCACCATCGACGGCTAAGGGATACAGGCCAATAAGTCTGTTATCACCAATCGCAAAGGTCGCTGAGAAACTGGTCGTCAAGGAGCTTGCCGAGCGTAATAACAATCAGCAGCACCAGCATGGATTCCGCAAATTACACTCTACCACCACGGCGCTGCTGGAGATTGTGAGCTATTTTTTGGATGGCTTCAACGCCACCAAGCCTCAACGCACTGTTGAAGTAGCCCTGGACCTCACGAAGGCGTTTGACACTGTCAACTTGGGCATACTGTCTGAGAAGCTTTTGAGGTCAACCATCCCGCCTTGGCAGAAACGATGGATAACCGCACTCATCAAAGGGCGCCGAGCAAAAGTGCTGTTTCAGGGACATGTCTCTAATAGCATCCCGATCGCTGCCGGTGTCCCTCAAGGAGTCATATCGCCTGCTCTGTTCAGTCTTTACCTGGAAGATTTGCCCGTCCCCCTAAGTGACATCAAAGTCGTTGCGTATGCGGATGACATCACCATCTTGTGCCGGGACAGAGACATTAATGTAGCTGCACGCAAGATCAATAGCTACCTCATCGTTCTGAAGAACTTTCTCGATGATATGATGCTCACTGTCTCTGCCGCTAAATCATCTGTATCAGTTTTCTCCACTGACCCTAAGGAACACTGCGCTCACCCCCTTGTGAATTGGGAAGACGCTCGTCTGCCTGCCACACGGTTCCCTAAGCTGCTCGGCCTAGTATTGGATCCTTCGTTGAGGTTCCACAAGAATACTGAGCAGAAACAGGCTACAGTGAAAGCAAAGCTCAACGTCCTACGAGCTCTGGGAGGAACGTAGTGGGGAAGTAGCAAGGAGAGAATTTTGACCACCTACAGGGCAATATTGCAGCCGGCGTTGGAGTACGCTGCACCGGTATGGCAGCACATGATATCGGATTCATCGTGGACAAAGATGCAGCGAGTCCAAAATGCTGCTCTTCGGATTGCCACAGGGTGTGCTAAAAGCACCCCAGTGGAACATCTTCATGCTGAAGCCCGAATTCTGCCAGTTAAGGAGCACTGCCAACTCCAGGCGCAGCAACTGGTTATTAACATTGTCAAGCAGCCTGACCACCCATTAAGAAGGATCATGAATCCCGTGAGAGAGAGACATATCAGAAGGCCTTTTGCGGATGCTCCCGAGAAAGTTAATATACAAAGATGGACGGACTCCCAACTGGATCGTCTGCGTCTTTTACGTGCGGAGCACACCAAGTTCGTCAGGGATCACTTGAGTAGGATGACCGTCAATCCCATATTGGGGGTCGCACCACCCATAGTCAGCGACACCGAGATGGAACTCGGTAGGCGGGCTAGAAGTACCCTTGCCTCGTTACGCTGCGGTCATTCCCCTATGCTGATGTCATTCTTGCATAAGATCGATCGCAGTAAGCCGGACGAGTGCCCGGACTGTGGTAGCCGTGGCCACACAACTGAACACCTATTCGAATGCCCAAAGAGGCCTACCACTCTTACAACAATGGATTTGTGGACGAATCCGGTTTCAGTCGCCCGTTTCTTGAACCTTTGACGAAAACCTTCCTGCGGCTGCAAAGAAGAAGAAGAGAGCCGTCCTATCTTGTTTTTGGGCGTTTTCACTTCAAAATACCACTAATAGACGAAAAAATAATCATTACTAAATTGCGTGAAAACAAGGGAAAGAAGGAAAGAAGGGAAGGAAAGAATGAAGAAAAGAACTACAGCACGAGGAGAGGTGAAGTTAAAGCCATTGATGGTAGGACTTAGGCGCATTTTGGCTACCGTATTCCGGCAATCGCTTCAGGACCCAAAGCCCGTTTCCCTCGACATCGGAACCGCTTTGCAGCTTCATTGAGTTCAATAACGAGCGTTTCCGGTGCGATTTCGCTCTGGGGCGTACTAGGTCATCCATGTAGAGTTGGATCACATCAGAACTTGTCAGCGCAGCGATTTTTTCAAACTTCTAAGCCTAATGTCCTCGAAATTTAGGCGTGAAAGCTTAGAAAGGGGCCCTCAAACTGGAAATCTCACGTTGTGCTCATTATTGACATCAAAGGTCTCCTGACTTCATAGGTCTGTGTTCATTATTGACTTCATAGGCCTCCTGACTTCATAGGTCTGTGTTCATTATTGACTTCATAGGCCTCCCTCCTTTTGCGAGGGAAGGAAAACCCCGGGTTGGTGAGAACATTGCGGAGTGTGGAAAACCACGGTGTATACACAGAAATCGTTCGTTGCAGAAGTTTATACAATGAACTACTTCGCAAATTTTTCATGGGTGGAGCCATAAATGGGATCATAACAAACAAAAATTCCCATGATTTCTGTTTTCGCGGAGAAATTTTCCAAAGGAATTTTTTTCAATGCCTGCTCTACTCATAAGGCGCAAGGAAAATTTTCCACTAAATCAACTAGAAGTATTCAAACTACGGAGCGTCACTATTTAGGTGTGATTCACATACCTTTGCCATTCGGCTGAGAAAACCCTGGGCCCTGAATTGGGGAAAATCAAGAGTTCGCGGGTAAGCAGGAAAATGCTTAATTCAAAAAAAGATTATTTCATTCTCAAATATCGAAAAGTCGTATTCAAATAAATCGAAGAGCATTGTAGTGTTGACTGCAGTTTGAAAAACTCGAAATAGATAAAGCTTCTCCAAGGATTATTGGAATAGTAAAGCTCTTCACTTAAAAACTCTTCCAGCCCGGTTCAGAATGCTGTTCCTATTCTCCGAGGGAATTCTTCAAAACCCTCCTGCTTCAGTGATGATGGAGGGGTTAGAAAAGCTAATCGATATAACGAAAGGTGGTGATTGAAACAGCCGATCTAAAGGGCGGAAGGAAATCGGGCTTTGGGTCCTTAAGCGATTGTCGGATTACGGTAGCCAAAATACGCCGAAGTCCTACCATCAATGGCTTTAGAGGTGAAGTAGTGTGAGGTTCGGCGCTCTTTTGCAACTGATGTGGGCTGGCGCGCTTCAGTGAGAACGGCGCGCCCCAATGAGAACGCGCGGCGCGGCGACCGCTCGCACAAAATTTGTTCCCACTGTGTTTCAGTGCTCGGAACGTCGGAGGGCCGCGCCCCCGTACCCACCACTCAGCGAGGCGGGGCCCCCTTCCGCGCCTGGCGCCCTACAGGTCCCCGCCCCAGCCCCACGACTCATAATGGGCGCGACGCCCGGACATCCAAGCAAAAGGGCGCGGGGCCCGGGCAGAGCATCTCCACCGCGTCATCGCTTCAATGACTGATTCCTCGTATAACGATATCCGGGAACCACCTCACCCACACCCTGGGCGGGTGTTATACCCTTCTCCAAAATTTTCCAAACCCCGCGATGGGTGTCCCATTCAAATCTAATCAATAGACCGGGGAACTTACCTTACAGCCACCCCGCGAAGTGCGCGATTATGTAAGTGCTTCCTCAGTGGTGCCTGCAGTGAAGTTACCATAAAATTGTGCTCCGTATGTGGCACGGGTTTGATTCTGGCGTTCAACGTATCATGCGATTTGCCCGAGCGAACATGTTTTGCTGCCGAGATGTCGTACGTTCGTGCCGTGGCAGTGTGGAGGAAAGAAGATCGCCTCCGTGCAAACCGACGTCAACCCCTCCGAGAAGAGGGTTTTTGTCATGGGAGAGGTGCTGGTCGGCCGCAGCTCTACTGAGGATTTTATTACAAAGGGCCGGCGTCGAGAGGAATCCAGGTCCAGCACGGAAGTATCCATGTGCCACCTGCGGCGAGGATGTTACCTGGCATAAAACAAGTGTCCAGTGCTTCGGATGCCAAAGGTGGGTGCACTTCTCCTGTTCGGGCCTCAGTTCTGTGAGGCATCATGACTCATCCTTTCGTTGTGTTCTATGCTCTGCCCCCAACAACTCTGATTCCTCAATTACCAACCGCCCCCTCTCCATTGTTCACATTAATCTCAACGGCCTTCGCAACAAGTTATCTGAACTCTCTCTATTCGCACGTTCTCATCACCCGGATGTTATCATGGTTCAAGAAACCAAGCTCTCTCCATCTACCACTTATCCCCAACCTAACATTCCGGGCTACACCGCCTATCACATGCCAAGGACAGCTCTTGGGGGCGGAGTGTCTACTTTCGTTCAATCTGCCTTACCTTCTCATATTATCCCTAATACTCCTAAGGACGGTACTCTCGAGTACATTCCTGTCCACCTCCCCCTCAAAACTCCTTTATCTCTATTTAACATATATATTCCTCCTATATCATCTTGTCCACCCTCTTATAATCCTATTCCCTCCTTAAGCAGTTGTACGACTGCTCACTCTCCCCTTCAGCTGTCTTTGCGGGTGACTTCAATGCTCACACGTTCTGTTCCGCTCTTGATTCTGACGCCAGAGGAAGATGTCGAAGAATGGGCTGAGGAGTGTGACCTGGTTATCCTCAATGATGACCAGCCCACTCGTCTCCCTGCCAACGGCCGACCTTCTAGCCCAGACATCTCTCTTGTGTCATCCAATCTCTCTAATGCTTGCACGTGGTCCACATCCACAACTCTCTCCAGTGATCACATTCCCGTCTTTGTCCATATTGATCTCTCTGACTCTCTTGCCCCTTACTCTGGTTTTCGTCATCGTACTTATCTTAATTTAGGCCTAGCAGACTGGACCCTGTTCAGAGATGTTGCACTTCGCCATGCGGTCGACTACCCATGGAATGGTGATGTTCATCAGAAAGAGCGCCATCTAACAAGTACCATCCGCAAGGCCATGAAAGCTGCAATTCCTGAGGGTCGTGTCAAGACCTTTTTTCCAAATGTCAGCAGGGAAATACTGCAGAAGATAAGAACCAGAGATGAGAAGAGAGCCGCAGACCATCTAGACCCGGACATAGCTGTGCTGGATAACGAGATCAAGCAGGATCTGGATAAGAACAAAAAGGAATGCTGGGAGAAGTTCACTGAAAGCTGAATTTCAAGGCTGACGGAACTACGACGTGGAAAGTGTTGAGGAAAATTTCCGGCAAGTCCGCTCCTGCGATGAGCACCGCTATAGAGTTCGAGGAGATCGTCTTCAAATCAGGGAAAGCGGCTGCTTATGCGCTCGGCAAGAACTTCTTCATCACACGTGCCAAGCGAGGCGTGCAGAACAGAGTCACGGTTAGAGAACTGAGCCGGTTGCCGCTCATGAACGCTTCTGAGGCCTTTACTCTCACGCAAGTAGAGAAGGCTATCAAAGAAATGCGGAATTCGAAGGCTATCGGACCTGACGGTATCTCCCAGCCATCCTGAAGAAGCTTCCCACGGAACTTCTACCGATGCTTGCAGATATCATCAACACTTCTTTCCGGACCTGCACTCTACCCCAAGCTTGGAAGACAGCCAATGTGATACCGTTGCCAAAGCCAGGCAAGTCCCAAAGCACGGCAAAGGGCTTTCGACCAATAAGCCTGTTATCGCCCGTCGCTAAATTAGCTGAAAAGTTGATCGTGACGGACCTGGCTGATCAAAATGAGCGACAGCAGCATCAGCATGGGTTCAGGAAACTTCACTCCACTACTACAGCTCTATTGGAGATCGTGAGCTTTGCGGTCGATGGGTTCAACATGAGAAAGCCCCTGAGAACGGTGGCCGTCGCCCTCGACCTGAGCAAAGCGTTTGACTCTGTTAACTTGGGACTGCTGTCCGAGAAACTGCTCAAGTCGTAGCTACCATCATGGCAGAAGCGATGGATTGCAGCGTTCACTAAATGCCGCCGTGCTAAGGTTCTGTTCCAGAATCATGTATCCGATAGCATTCCAATAGCAGCCGGTGTTCCGCAAGGCGGAGTGTTGTCCCCTGCCCTATTCAGCCTGTATCTTGAGGACATTGCCGAGCCTCCCAATGATGTAAGGATTGTTATGTATGCCGACGACATCACCATCATGTGCCAGGGTCGTGACCTGCAGATAGCCGCTAACAAGATCAGCGCCTATCTCGTCGAGTTGAAGCTCTTCCTCGATAAAATGATGCTCACAGTCTCTGCCGCAAAATCCTCTGTTTCAGTGTTCACAACGAACACCAAGGAACACAGTGCCCATCCAGATGTCAAATGGGATGGTGACCTGTTGCCAGCAGCAAAATTCCCCAAGCTGCTTGGCCTTATTCTTGATCCCTCACTGAAGTTCCACAAAAACGCGGAACAGAAACAAACAGTCGTCAAGGCTAGACCAAATATCTTGAGAGCTCTCGGAGGAACATCATGGGGAAGCAGCCGAGAGACTATATTGAGAACCTACAGAGCAATACTTCAGCCGGCTCTGGAATATGCGGCACCAGTGTGGCAGCACCTGGTGTCTGACAGCTCCTGGAATAAGCTGCAGCGTGTACAGAATGCTGCGCTTAGAATTGCTACCGGTTGTGCAAGGAGCTCCCCGGTGGAGCATCTTCACGCGGAGGCCTGCATATTGCCGGTCAAGGAGCATTGTGAACTCCAGGCACAGCAGATGTATATTAATGTTCTGAGGCAGCCGAATCATCCGTCAAAGAGAATCATGAAGCCCATAAGAGAGAGATCGATTAGGACGCCGTTCGCCGATGCTCCTCGTAAAGTTGATGTACAGAGATGGGCCGACTCCAACATGGAAAGGCTTCGTCTTCTGCGTGAGGAGCACACGCAATTTGTTCGAGGATATCTAGCAAAGGCGGCTGTGAACCCTATCTTGGGAACGGTGCCGCCTCGGGTTTGCGAGTCCGAGTCTCAACTCGGCAGACGAGCCAGATGTGCTCTTGCATCGCTGCGCTGTGGTCACTCTATTCTGCTCATGTCTTACGTCAACAAGATCGACAGCAGCCGACCAGACGCATGCCCGGACTGTGGTGCTCCCGGACACGACACGGCGCACTTGTTCATGTGCCCGAAGAGACCTACCTCCTTAACAACAATGGACCTTTGGACGAATCCTGTGAAGGCCGCCCAGTTCCTCAACCTATGACAAAAACCACTTTGAGGCTGCAGAAGAAGAAGAAGAACATGTTTTCCTCTGTTTCGAATTTTCCCTGCAGGACCAAGCTAACGAAATTTGGTGGAGCCCCCGCCTCGCGCCTAGTGATTCTCCGCTCGCAAAACATGGCCCCCGCCGCTCGCCCTTGGTCGGAAATTCCCGGGCACACGGCCCTCCGACGGTTTAATTGCCCAACTTTGAGGTACACATCGTACGGTCGAGCATCCAGACATGCAAGCCAAGCAGAGAGCTGAGATTGCGCAGATGATTGAGGAGACTGTGAAGGAGGCGATGACTGGTGTGATGACGCAGCTGGTCAAGTCCATGGCCGACGCCCTACAGCCCCTTATTCAATCGATAACTGATGCTGTTGGTGAGCTGGTCAAGATGAGAGGAGTGACGTCACCCGCCCCTGCCGCCGGTGATGCAAGTAAGCGAGCCGTTCCGGCGGCTAAGCCGCAGGTGATTGATTCTCAAGTTGTTATCATGGGACTGTGTGAAGAGAGCGACTTGCCGGCCCACAGCCGGAGGGAGGCTGATGAAAAGACTGTGATGGCCTTGCTGGACCATCTACAGGTGGACGCCATCCCCACGACTGTTTACCGTATGGGGATTTTCGACAAGGCGAAGAAGCGTCAGGTGAAGGTTGCCTTCGGCAACCATCACGACGCCGTTCAACTCCTACGCTGCAGTCATCAGCTAAAACGCTCTAGTGATTGGAAAGATGTTTATGTGCGTCCTTCGTACAGTTCCGAACTGCGAGCGAAGCTGCGCGAAGCTCGCAAGTTGGACGAGAGTGCTGTGATCTACAAAGGGAAGGTGATGAGCAGAGGCGAGATTCCAAAAAAGGGAGGCTCGAGCTCGCCTGCGGGGGACGAGGCCGCCTCGTCGCAGGCCTCCCCCCCTCGGGCGTCTCAGCCTCCCACTCGCTACTCCCCATCACAGTGCGTGTGAACGAGTCGACCTCGGTGGCGAAGGGTAGCCTGAACTGTATATATTTCAATGCCCGATCCATAAGAAATAAGTTAGCCTCTTTGAACTCACTCCTCAATTACTCGTCTCCCGATATAGTCATTATAACCGAAACCTGGCTCACTGAGGACGACCCAGTCTCACTCCTAGCATTAGATGGCTGTTATGTGGTGTATAGATGTGATCGAATAACGGGCTTTACAGGAGGTGGTGTCGCAATTGTTGTAAAGAATACAATTAGGGTTGCTGAGTTCATGCAGAAATCTTTTAGCTTCTGTTGTGAACTTCTGTTTCTTGATGTTGTATTTGAGCTTGGCTGCTCTTTCCGCTTGAGTGCAGCTTACCGACGGCCAGCAACGAGTAGTGAGGAATCTCTCGAATTGTTAGAGACTGTAGCTGACTGGTTTACGGTGCGATCCCCCTCCATAGTCGTTGGTGATTTCAATTATGCGTTTTCTTCTGGCGATTCCGGTATGCGATTTAGTACTTCATTTGAACATTTTGTGGCCAGTTCTGGCCTATCATGTCTGAATTATGAGCCCACTCATGGGCAAAATGTGCTCGATCTGCTCCTATGTAATGACCTCACATTGATTACTGATTGGGAGGTACAGCCAAATTTCTCTACGAGTGACCACTGTAGCATAGCCTTTGGAATCTTGTGTGAACCTGATGCTCCGAAAACAGCTCGTAGTTCCGATTTTCGCAGTGCTAACTGGGACCAAGTAAATCTTTGGTTGATAGGAACAGACTGGGATGCACTCTTTTGCGCGTGCCGAAACATAAACGAATTATATGACACCTTCATTTTCTTTTTGCACTTTGTAATAGAGAAGTGTGTTCCACTTCGTAAACGCGGTCCTACGACCAAAAACTTCCCACCGCACCTACAACGCCTTGCCGCTAAAAAGCACTTCCTCTGGCGTGACCGTTTTCAGCCTGGTGGGCGCGATGCTTTCAATAAGTGCGCTAAGGATTTTGAAAAGGAATGTAAGCGATTTGCCAGAAACCGCGAAAAGCGCCTCATTTGCTCAGGAAATCAAAAAAACTTCTTCAAATACATGAATGCTAAGATGAAGACGCGTATGGGTATCAGTTCCCTGAAAGATGAAGAGGGCGGAATCATTGTCGATGATCAGCAGAAATGCGACATCTTTGCGGACTACTTCTCTAAGGTATTTACTCACGACAACGGCGCGACCCCCCCATTTTCCCCACGGTGTCCTCAGAAATTGTGCTCCATACCTATTGACTACGAAGTTGTAAAGGGTGCCATAAAAAAGTTCAACGACAAAATTTCGCTTACTCCGGACTCCATACCCTCTTATTTCATCAAAAGGGCTGCTGACGGGTTATGTTACCCTCTCTCAGTCATCTTCAAACATAGTCTTGCTCTTGGAACTCTCCCGTCCGCATGGAAAACTGCGATTGTAACTCCGCTTCTCAAAAAGGCACCAGCTACTCAGGTTTCGAACTATCGACCCATCAGTCTAACCTCCTCAGTATGTAAAGTACTTGAAATCATTATCAAAGATTGCGTTCTCTCCCACCTTGCATCGAACGACCTCCTCAGCCCCGCGCAATATGGTTTTCTACCTGATAGATCTACACTATCTCAGTTAGTATCCTCGTTTCACGACTGGTGTTCAGCCGTGAACGAGAACTGCCAAACCGATGTTGTGTACATCGGCTATGCTAAAGCTTTCGATACCGTCAGTCATTCAAAACTACTTCTGAAACTCGAAAGCTACGGCATTTCTGCTGACATCTCAAAATGGTTTGAATCTTTTCTGACGCCTCGCGACTTCAGAGTCAAAATTGGCGAATATTGTTCTCGGTCCTGCCAAATCGCCAGCGGTGTCCCCCAGGGTAGCGTTCTGGGTCCTTTGCTCTTCCTCATTTATGTGAACGATATTTCTGACGAATTGTCGAGCACATGTAAGCTTTTTGCTGATGATCTTAAAATATATCGCCCTCTTCGCAACCCAGCAATCGATTTTCACGAGCTTCAGTGTGACGTGAACCGGCTTGCTGATTGGTCCAAGCTATGGCAGCTAAAAATATCTGAAGAAAAATGTAGCCTGTTTCATATCAATTTCAAACATGAGTGTTTTTTACGATTAAACAATGTGTTGCTCCCTGTACGCGAGACTGTCAGTGATCTAGGTGTGCTTATCAGCACCGACCTTAAGTGGGAATCCCACTGCAAGGAAATCTCTAAGAAAGCTTCTCGTGTGGCAAATTGCATCCTGAGATCTCTGCAACACCCATGTCTCGAGCATTATAGGAAAGCATACATTGTCTACTGCCGGCCGCTCTTGGAATACTGCACGCAGGTTTGGTCACCATCCTCTCTTGAGGATGATGAAATCGTAGAAAACGTGCAAAGGCGGTACTCAAAACGCGTTTTTGTCAAAGTATTTCCTACGCGAGAAGTGCCAGACTACATGACTAGGCTTGAAATGTTGGGGATTGAAACCCTACGATATCGGAGAACTGAGATTGATTTGCACTTATGTTACAAAATCGTGAATGGTCTTTGCGACATTCCGTTTGAGAGCGTTTTCACGTTCACCCGCTGCTGTGCTCGTTCTCGCCAGCACGCCTTCCAGCTCGAACGTAAATTTACATCGAAATCTAACGTGCTGCATTCGTTTGCGTTCAGGGTCATCCAAATTTGGAATAAATTACCATCGGAAGTCGTTGAATACGGGAACTTTCCTATTTTTAAAAGCAAGCTGTCCCACTTTAATCTAAGGTCATTGCATGGGGCAGATGGCCGCTCCTTCTGCTGAAGCTTTACACAGGGTGCTTTATCGTACGAGTGTTTTGTTTTATTTTATTTGCTTTTTGTTCTGTTTGCCTGCATACGCAGGTTACCGTATTCAACCTTTCTTCACATACATTCCGTATGTTTCTTTATTGCAAAATAAAGCTATTGAATTGAATTGAATTCTGAGATGGCTTCTACCACCGGAGGCCAACTGGCGCAGCGCATGCGACGCAAATCTGCGGCGCGCGCGTCTGACACGATTGGAGCACGATTATACACTCGACCGAAATCCTATACTACAGGCGAGAGAATGAACACGTTGATAATTTGCCACCGGCACAAAATTCTCACTCAGGGATTATACTGTCAAAGTTCCGCTTTGGAATATTGAGGCAAGTTAAAACCTATTTCACGTTCACCAGGTAAGGAAGCGTATGAACCTGAAGCTTCTCCTAACGATTTGATTTGTTACCCGTTAGAACCGTGTAAAAGAAAAACAACAAAACGCGACACCTTCTTCTTCTGCAGCCTCAAAGTGGTTTTTGTCATAGGTTGAGGAACTGGGCGGCCTTCACAGGATTCGTCCAAAGGTCCATTGTGGTTAAGGAGGTAGGTCTCTTCGGGCAAATGAACAAGTGCGCCGTGTCGTGTCCGGGAGCACCACAGTCCGGCCATGAGTCTGGTCGGCTGCTGTCGATCTTGTTGACGTAAGACATGAGCAGAATAGAGTGACCACAGCGCAGCGATGCAAGAGCACATCTGGCTCGTCTGCCGAGTTGAGACTCGGACTCGCAAACCCGAGGCGGCACTGTTCCCAAGATAGGGTTCACAGCCGCCTTCGCTAGATATCCTCGAACAAACTGGGTGTGCTCCTCACGCAGAAGACGAAGCCTTTCCATGTTGGAGTCGGCCCATCTCTGTACATCAACTTTACGAGGAGCATCGGCAAACGGTGTCTTCTTCTTCTTATCAGCCACATTGCAGTTTCTTCTCATAGGCGCAGAAAGGCGGCAACATCACTCGGCTTGTTCCACATATCACGAGCAGACAGAGAAGTAGGTCTGGCAGAGCATGAAAATAAATGTAGTGAATCATGACCTGTATTTTGACAGTCAGGACATTTATCCGGGACCGATTCGTCGATCCTATGTACGTAGGCTTTGAGGTACGAAGAATGACCGCAAAGTAGACCCGCTAAAGTGACGCGGGAGCGTCTGGGCAGTGTCTCCTCACTGTCATCGACCGTAGGAGGCACACTACCAAGGACTGGATTAGGAGGTGCACAGGACAGGTATTCAGACACGAATCTGGTGTGCTCGATTTGCTGCAGCCTCTTCCTTGTGAGCTCAGAGGTGGCCCATCTTTGACGATCCACTGTAGAAATGGCAGCATACAAAGGTGTGCGAATATTACGGGGATGGGGATCTGATGACAAGAGGGGGTAGTTGGGATGTGCGGCATTCTTGACTATGCCAATGTGGAACTGTTGTGACTGCAGTTGGCTGTGGTTTGACAGGAAGTAGGGCACATTCTTGGTGAAGATGGGATATAGGTGTTGATTTTGGGCAGCCAGTGATGACACGAAGTGCAGTGTTTTGTACGCGTTGTAGCTTGCTCCAAGAGGCGTCCGACAGATGTCTAGTCCATATCGGGGCTCCATACTCCAGAGTAGGCTGTATCATGGCCTTATATGTTGTGCGTAAAACCTCCTTTGTGCTACCCCAGGTAGTACCCGCCAGAGCACGGAGGATGTTATTTCGCGTGTTGGCAGTTACAGCTCGGATGCGCGTGTTTTCATTAAAGCGCAGTGAAGGATCCAGAAAGATTCCAAGTAGCCGAGGGTGCTTAGAGAGGGGCAACTGGTTACCTTCCCAGAGAACCCTGGGATGTAGCTGATGCTCAGCCGTTGCAGTAGTGCACAGAGTGACGCTAGACTTTGAAGGAGAGACCTTTAGCTGCTTCGATTCGAGAAATTTGGCCAGGCTGCAGGGGTACTTGTTCATCTCCGTAGTGGCACGATCGATAACAGAGTCAGTGCATACAATTGTGATATCATCTGCATACAGACATAAGTGGATGTTGGGCGGCGGCTTCGGAATATCAGATAGATATAAGGAGAATAGGCTTGGTGATAATACTCCACCTTGAGGGACGCCTGCCTTCAAGGGAACCGACTTCGACAGGTGTCCGTCGAACTTCACACGTATGGAGCGACCTTTGACGAAGTTGTCAGTCCATCGTTTGCACCAGTCGGGCATGTCGCAGTCCAGAATCGATTTTGACAGCAAAGAAGTGCTGGCATTGTCGAAAGCGGCAGTCAGATCAACTGCCACGACCAGACTTCTACCGGCGGGAGCATTCCTATTGAAACCGGCAATGATGTGTTCAGATATTGACGTTAGTGCGGTGATGGTGGAGTGCGCCTTTTTGAAGCCATGCTGATGGACGTTCTGCTGTAGTGCGCCCTGGAGATGCGGGTTTATGATTTTCTCCGCCAACTTAGCGATAGGGGACAATAGGGATATGGGACGGTGTGACGTTGCTTTATCTTCTGGTTTGCCAGGCTTGGGAACGGGGAGAACAGTCGCTTGTTTCCAACGAGCAGGACTAATACCAGTGGTAAAGGACGAGTAGATAATATCACTGAGTACCTCTGCGTACTGTTCCGGCAAATGCTTCAGATGAACGGCTGAAATGCCGTCTGGTCCTTCTGCCCGCGAATTCTTCATCGACTTGATGATGGTAGAGACGGTAGAAGCAGTTATAGCCGGTACGTCGTGGCGACTGAGTTTTTTTTATCGCACGTAAGGTGCACCTGTGCTCTGGCAACATTGTTAATACCTTTGTCCAAACATGTCTATGTTCATACGCGTCTTAACATAGTTCACGTAAAACAGGTTTTAGCTTGCCTCAATAGGCCAGAGCGCAACTTTAACAGGATAATTTCTGAGTGAGAATTTTGTGGCGGTGGCAAATTATAATCGTCTAGAGAATGTGATATACAGGCGAAACGAGGCCTAGGGAAATTGAAATAATGCAGTACGCGGTATGAACACTAAATTTCACACTTTTCAAAGGTTAACAGGCGAAACTAGTCTCAGCTCTTCCTATTACAGAAGCGCTGTACTTTCAAATCCCATTATCATTGTACTCATGTTTCATACGGCTGCCTTAAAGGCAGCGTTCACGATGATTTTCGTTCCCGAGTTTTTCACACAAAACAATGTGTTGGCCTACAAGTGTTACCAAAGTTACGAAGAAACGGCGAGAAACGCATTAAAACGTCGTATTTCAGTGACATTATTCTATAACATGGACTAGTTGTCCGTTTGAATGAACATGTTCATGGTGGTTGCAACCGGTGGAAAATTGGGTCAATCGAAAATAGAAGAATATTTCATGAAAAGCAGGATTGGTTAGGGTCCTAAGAAAAGAACGGAGCAATAGAGAGTGGAGATTGAGGCAAGCTAAAACCTGTTTTACGTGAACTATGTTAAGACGCGTATGAACATAGACATGTTTAGACAAAGGTATTAACAATGTTGCCAGAGCACAGGTGCACCTTACGTGCGATAAAAAAACTCAGTTGCCATGACGTACCGGCTATAACTGCCTCTACAGTCTCTGCCATCCTCAGATCGATGAAGAGTTCGAAGGCAGAAGGACCAGACGGCATCTCAGCCATTCATCTGAAGCACTTGCCGGAACAGTACGAAGAGGTACTCAGTGATCTTATCTATTCGTCATTTAGCAGTGGTATTATTCCCGCTCGTTGGAAACAAGCTGTCGTTCTTCCCATTCCAAAGCCAGGCAAAGCAGAGGATAAAGCAACGTCACATCGTCCCATATCCCTTCTATCCCCCATCGCTAAGTTGGCGGAAAAAAATCATAAACCCGCATCTCCAAGGCGCATTACAGCATAACGTGCTTCTACATGGCTTCAAAAAGGCGCGCTCAACTATCACTGCACTAACGTCAATCACCGAACACATCATAGCTGGTTTCAATAGCAAAGCTCCCGCCGGCAGAAGTCTGGTCGTTGAGTTGCAGTTGACCTGACTGCCGCTTTCGACAACGTCAGCACTCCATTGCTCTCAAAATCGATTCTGAACTGTGATATGCCTGACTGGTGCAAAAAAATGGACTGACAATTTCATCAAGAATCGTTCCATTCGTGTGAAGTTTGACGGACACCTGGCAAAGTCGGTTCCCCTGAAGGCAGGCGTCCCTCAGGGTGGAGTACTATCACCAAGCCTATTCTCCTTATATCTGTCAGATATTCCGAAGCTGCCACCCAACATTCACTTATGTCTGTATGCTGATGACATCACAATTGTGTGTACTGACCCTGTTGTCGACAGTGCCACTGCGGAGATGAACAAATACCTCTCCAGCTTCGCCAACTTTCTCGAATCGAAGCAGCTAAAGGTCTCTCCTTCCAAGTCCAGCGTTACTTTGTGCACTACTGCAACGGCTGAACATCGACTACATCCCAGGGTCCTCTGGGAGGGTAATCAACTGCCCCTATCTAAACACCCTCGGCTACTCGGCGTCTTTCTAGATTCTTCACTGCGCTTTCATGAGAACACGCGCATCCGAGCGGCAACAGCTAACACGCGAAATGACATCCTCCGTGCTCTGGCGGGTACTACCTGGGGTAGCAGAAAGGAGGTTTTACGCACAACATATAAGGCTATGATACAGCCAACACTGAAATATGGAGCTCCGATATTTCCCAGACATCTGTCAGAGACGTCCTGGAACAAGTTTCAACGTGTACAGAACTCTGCACTACGTGTCCACTGGCTGCCCAAGGTCAACACCCATATCACATCTTCATCAAGAATGTGCAATACTTCCTGTCAAACAGCACTGCCAGCTGCAGTCTCAACAGTTCCACATCGGCAGAGTCAAGAATACCGCACATCCCAACCACCCACTTCTGTCATCTGATCCACATCACCGTAATATTCGCACACCGCTCCATACTGCTATTTCTACATTGGATCGTCAAAGATGGGCCACCTCTGAGCTCACACGAAAGAGGCTACAGCAAATCGAGCACACTAGATTTGTGTCTGAGTACCTGTCCTGTGCCCCTTCCAACCCGATCCTTGGTGTTGTGCCTCCTACGGTTGATGAAAGTGAGGAAGATCTGCCCAGGCGCTCCCGCGTCACTCTGGCAGGTCTACTTTGCGGTCATTCTTCATACCTCAAAGCCTGCGTACACGGGATCGACGAGTCGGTCCCAGATAAATGTCCTGACTGTCACAATATTGGGCATGATTCATTGCATTTATTTTCATGCTCTGTCAGACCTACTCTGTCTGCTCGTGATATGTGGAACAAGCCGAGTGATGTTGCCGCCTTTCTGCTCCTATGAGAAGAAACTCCAATGTGGCTGTTAAGAAGAAGAAGAACAATGTTGCTGATATAAAAGTCATCTCACCGTGTGCCTCAGTCGGCTCTTCGAAGCCGGACCTGGAAGATGGCCTTAGTCACTTTCCAGAAGATCCACCGGATACCGGAGGATAATTTTTGTCGCCGAGGGAATATCCCCATGGCTCGTGGGGGGGGGGGTGGTACCCAAGTATGGGCTCATCTCCCCAGGGTTAGCAGTGGGGTGGACCCCTCTGCGAACACTTCTGGGTCACCCCCACCTCCCGTTAGGATCACAACAGGGATGATCCTTGTGGGATGTCCACGGGGTCCCCTGTGCAAACACGGAAACTCCGAAAATGGACATGGACCTTTCTTGAGCCGCTTACGGACAAATTTTGAACCGCTCAGGGGCTGCGGACCGATGGATTTCACCAGAGGACGCCGGTCCGCGCACCTTCTACCATCGATGCGCTGATTGGAGGCTTGGTTCGGCGGCCAATGTAGCGACGGCCGCTGGCGGTGACGCAGAGCCATCGCAGTGTTCAAACACTGCGGCGCCCCTCGTCACCCTTCACGCCGCGTCGGTCTCCCTCGTCCAGGAATGTGCGGCAAACAATTTTCAGATTTTGGCAAACGGCAATCGGCAAGAAAATCCCAAAAACGGCCGGCAAACGGCAATCGGCAAACGGCAAAAACCTCATTCTTAAGATCTATCCAAAAGTGATTCACATGTGCTACTTTTTTTCCTTTTCTTCCCAATACTTATGTCAACATTCTAATAATTCCAATTCTAGGAACTTGTTCCATTTCAAAGCATGACATGAACAAAAACAAGACATGTAGGACCTCATGGAAATAAAAAAAATCACCGCTGCGGCTTAGCGAAAAAGAGCGGCTTCCTACAGGCACCGAAGTGGCACTATCGCGGAGTCGCAGCAGCAATGCCGTGGCGGCCCCGCTATAGTGCCGCTGCGGCTCCGCGTTAGTGCCGCTGCGGTTCTGCGGAAGTGCCGCCGCGGCTCCGCGGTAGTGCCACCGCGACTCCGCGATAGTGCCGCTGCGGCTCAGCGTTAAAGCCGCTGCGGCTCTGCTGTAGTGCCGCTGCGGCTCCGTGGGTGTGCCGCTGCGGCTCCGTGGTGGTGCCGCTGCCGCTCCGTGGTCGTGCCGCTGCGGCTCCGCGGTCGGTGGCCGCGCTCTGACAAAAATATGACCGACTGCGAGTAACTCATATGAAATGAGTCATAATACAACTGGGTGGGCCTACGAACAAAAATACACACCTGCGGTGCTTTCATCCTCTGCCTGATAGGCACAGAGTGTATACCCGTCATTGCGATCTAGGAGATACGGGATATACGTCAAATTTGGGCTATTGAACCAGCAACAATCTCGTTTTACCACACATAATAGTGCATCGCAGTCAACGCGGGATCGCTGATGCATCCTCTCGTAGCCCGTGCGGTTCTGACACAGAACTGCAGCGGTACTGTCACGTCAATGTCGCGGCGTTGTCTACCCTCAAGACACTGCAACAGATTCTCCACGGCACAGTTATCATCACGGAGCTGCTACGGTATTACCGTGAAACTGTCGCGGTACTTTCCTGGCTTTGCCGCGGCATTCTGTCTCAGAGTCCCGGCTCACGTGTGTCGCACAAATGCTTCCTGCTTCTTTTAGCTACACCAGAATCTGTCGAAACTCTGGAACAGAAACTAAAGCACCGCATAGGAGTTGGACTATCTACTATCAACTTAACGCGAGCTGACAATGAAAATGGAAATTGTATACGAATAAAGAAAAAGATGGATAGCTTTCTAAAACGTTCTCCGGAGGAGTTATTCAAAAGCTACCCATCTTTTTCCCCATTCACACACTACTTCCAATTTCTCTGTCAGCTCGCGTTGAGCTGCAGTTCTGCGCGAACTTACCGCGACCTGAGAAATGTTCGAAAAATCTTTAGAATTTTTTTTTGAATCTACATTTTTTCCGAAAAAGACAGAATGAACCATTTTTTGGGGATTTTTTTTTTCACACTAAGCGTATGTAGTGGCTCATAACGTGGCATGCGGGTGCGTACTTTCAGCAATGTTTGGTCCCTTACTTTAAAATCGTCAAATATAAAGCTCGCGTTTAGCTGCAATTTACCGCAAACTTACCGCGAGTGAAATCGCATTTTCAAAGTCATTTACTACCACCCCAGATAAGTCTAAACACCGGATAACGGTTAAGCGAACAACGGATAATCGGATTACCCCTAGTGCCTACATGGCCGCGAGCATAGGCGGCGTTTCCTTTCAATGTTTTGCCGAGTTTTGCCGGCAAAATAACAAAAATTTCGGCAAACGACAAACGGCAAAAAAGTCCCAAAAATGGCCGGCAAACGACAAAGGGCAAACGGCAATTGCCGCACATCCCTGCCCTCGTCCCAGAATACAATCGATTTTAGATCATTCAGCGCAGTGAAAAGGTCTGCAAAGTTGCACCGGCCGGACACTGGTCGCCGAGCGTCAGCCTTGACGCGGCAACAAAAATGTTTTCTGACATTATCGTAGCCGCGTCGGTTGTCGCTCGCTGGCAGTTGTCGCAGCGTAAAAAAAGTTCGGTCGCACTCGTCGCCGAATGTCCTTATCTGGGCTGTGCGGATCTGTTCCTATTCTATTTCCGTATTTCCGCTGTTTTTTTTTTGGGGGGGGGCTGTTCCGTCCCGCTTCCGTTTCCGACTATTTGGAGCCGGAAAAGGAAGGGTATAGTGCTGCACGGTTAATGGTAGTGGGTCTAGGCAAGGGTATTTGAAGGCATTATGATGCGCTGAAAATCGAAAACTTGTGTTCAATACACTATCTTAGCCTGGTTGAGATTCTCGACAAAGTTCGGGGTTTTAAAAATGCCTCCCTACCAGAATGATGACACAAGTTAGGCGTGGCAATGATTGAACCGCTTTTCGGTGAATTTTTCGAAAGCTTTTTGTCCGAAAATGAATGATTTTTAGTTTGTCTACCTCCACAACAGCAATAGGAATCCAGACACGGTTTTTTGGCTCGAACAGCATGTCCTCCAGGAAGGAGTCTAGGCGGAGACAGGTGGAAGTTTTCCCGGGAAGCGGCACTGCGTGTTAGAAACTGATCACAATCGAATTTTCCTTTCCTCACCGAACAGATTTTTTTTACTTTCTGAATTCGTGTGGTATTAGCTCCGGTAGGCAACTGAGGTCCAAATAAAAATCTAAAAAGTCGTAAGTTAGAATCTGAAGATTGACTTCTGATGGGCTTTGAGCACATAGCGCGGCCTCCCGCATTAATCTATACCTAGTGCAGCTTGAACTTGTTTCCCGGAGACAGACTGTACACTAGAGTGTTGCCCGAATATTCATTTATTCGAATAATATTCGAATAATTCGAATATTCAAAGAAGTGGATTATTCGGGTTATTCGAATAATCGAATATTCAAAGAAGTGGAATATTCGTTTATTCGAATATTCGAATATTCAAAGAAGTGAAATATTCGGTTTATTCGAATATTCAGCACGAATAATTTGAATAATCGACAAGATCGCACTCTATTTTGCCCTGATTTTACATTTCAAACATCTAAGCGTAGTGACCATCCTGAAATGGTTTGAATCTTTCCTGACGCCTCGCGACTTCAGAGTCAAAATTGGCGAATATTGTTCTCGGTCCTGCCAAATCGCCAGCGGTGTCCCCCAGGGTAGCGTTCTGGGTCCTTTGCTCTTCCTCATTTATGTGAACGATATTTCTGACGAATTGTCGAGCACATGTAAGCTTTTTGCTGATGATCTTAAAATATATCGCCCTCTTCGCAACCCAGCAATCGATTTTCACGAGCTTCAGTGTGACGTGAACCGGCTTGCTGATTGGTCCAAGCTATGGCAGCTAAAAATATCTGAAGAAAAATGTAGCCTGTTTCATATCAATTTCAAACATGAGTGTTTTTTACGATTAAACAATGTGTTGCTCCCTGTACGCGAGACTGTCAGTGATCTAGGCGTGCTTATCAGCACCAACCTTAAAGGCAGCAGACACGCTCAAAAATGATATCAATTTTATGGATTAAACTGAAGGTCTGAAGCTGTTAGTATTCAGAAATAACGAAAAAGACGAAAACAAATCGACGGAAATTAAGATATAACGTTACGTTTTATATTGGCCCAGAAATGGACGAGTTGTACGGCACTGGCTGAAATAGCGGAGCTGGCAACAAATTTGTTGGGATAACGACGCTAATGTACTAGTACGGCCCTTTCTGGAACGCTTACGCCGTTAGAAGCCTAAAAAGTAATCTAAAGTGGCCGCAATCGAGCACTGAATACCTATATGGAGGGGCGGAGCCCGTATCGATGGGCGGAGCAAGGATGATTTCGTGACTGACTACGGCTCAAATACGGTCATTTGGACTCGTTTTTAATGCTTGCAACTTCGTGAGGGCTCTTTTAGGGCCTGCACGACCCCACTATTGTAGTTATCTCAACAACTTTTTCGAGCGTGTCTGCTGCCTTTAAGTGGGAATCCCACTGCAAGGAAATCTCTAAGAAAGCTTCTCGTGTGGCAAATTGCATCCTGAGATCTCTGCAACACCCATGTCTCGAGCATTATAGGAAAGCATACATTGTCTACTGCCGGCCGCTCTTGGAATACTGCACGCAGGTTTGGTCACCATCCTCTCTTGAGGATGATGAAATCGTAGAAAACGTGCAAAGGCGGTACTCAAAACGCGTTTTTGTCAAAGTATTTCCTACGCGAGAAGTGCCAGACTACATGACTAGGCTTGAAATGTTGGGGATTGAAACCCTACGATATCGGAGAACTGAGTTTGATTTGCACTTATGTTACAAAATCGTGAATGGTCTTTGCGACATTCCGTTTGAGAGCGTTTTCACGTTCACCCGCCGCTGTGCTCGTTCTCGCCAGCACGCCTTCCAGCTCGAACGTAAATTTACATCGAAATCTAACGTGCTGCATTCGTTTGCGTTCAGGGTCATCCAAATTTGGAATAAATTACCATCGGAAGTCGTTGAATCCGGGAACTTTCCTATTTTTAAAAGCAAGCTGTCCCACTTTAATCTAAGGTCATTGCATGGGGCAGATGGCCGCTCCTTCTGCTGAAGCTTTACACAGGGTGCTTTATCGTACGAGTGTTTTGTTTTATTTTATTTGCTTTTTGTTCTGTTTGCCTGCATACGCAGGTTACCGTATTCAACCTTTCTTCACATACATTCCGTATGTTTCTTTATTGCAAAATAAAGCTATTGAATTGAATTGAATTCTGAGATGGCTTCTACCACCGGAGGCCAACTGGCGCAGCGCATGCGACGCAAATCTGCGGCGCGCGCGTCTGACACGATTGGAGCACGATTATACACTCGACCGAAATCCTATACTACAGGCGAGAGAATGAACACGTTGATAATTTGCCACCGGCACAAAATTCTCACTCAGGGATTATACTGTCAAAGTTCCGCTTTGGAATATTGAGGCAAGTTAAAACCTATTTCACGTTCACCAGGTAAGGAAGCGTATGAACCTGAAGCTTCTCCTAACGATTTGATTTGTTACCCGTTAGAACCGTGTAAAAGAAAAACAACAAAACGCGACACCTTCTTCTTCTGCAGCCTCAAAGTGGTTTTTGTCATAGGTTGAGGAACTGGGCGGCCTTCACAGGATTCGTCCAAAGGTCCATTGTGGTTAAGGAGGTAGGTCTCTTCGGGCAAATGAACAAGTGCGCCGTGTCGTGTCCGGGAGCACCACAGTCCGGCCATGAGTCTGGTCGGCTGCTGTCGATCTTGTTGACGTAAGACATGAGCAGAATAGAGTGACCACAGCGCAGCGATGCAAGAGCACATCTGGCTCGTCTGCCGAGTTGAGACTCGGACTCGCAAACCCGAGGCGGCACTGTTCCCAAGATAGGGTTCACAGCCGCCTTCGCTAGATATCCTCGAACAAACTGGGTGTGCTCCTCACGCAGAAGACGAAGCCTTTCCATGTTGGAGTCGGCCCATCTCTGTACATCAACTTTACAAGTAGCATCGGCAAACGGTGTCTTCTTCTTCTTATCAGCCACATTGCAGTTTCTTCTCATAGGCGCAGAAAGGCGGCAACATCACTCGGCTTGTTCCACATATCACGAGCAGACAGAGAAGTAGGTCTGGCAGAGCATGAAAATAAATGTAGTGAATCATGACCTGTATTTTGACAGTCAGGACATTTATCCGGGACCGATTCGTCGATCCTATGTACGTAGGCTTTGAGGTACGAAGAATGACCGCAAAGTAGACCCGCTAAAGTGACGCGGGAGCGTCTGGGCAGTGTCTCCTCACTGTCATCGACCGTAGGAGGCACACTACCAAGGACTGGATTAGGAGGTGCACAGGACAGGTATTCAGACACGAATCTGGTGTGCTCGATTTGCTGCAGCCTCTTGCTTGTGAGCTCAGAGGTGGCCCATCTTTGACGATCCACTGTAAAAATGGCAGCATACAAAGGTGTGTGAATATTACGGGGATGGGGATCTGATGACAAGAGGGGGTAGTTGGGATGTGCGGCATTCTTGACTATGCCAATGTGGAACTGTTGTGACTGCAGTTGGCAGTGCTGTTTGACAGGAAGTAGGGCACATTCTTGGTGAAGATGGGATATAGGTGTTGATTTTGGGCAGCCAGTGATGACACGAAGTGCAGTGTTTTGTACACGTTGTAGCTTGCTCCAAGAGGCGTCCGACAGATGTCTAGTCCATATCGGGGCTCCATACTCCAGAGTAGGCTTTATAATGGCCTTATATGTTGTGCGTAAAACCTCCTTTGTACTACCCCAGGTAGTACCCGCCAGAGCACGGAGGATGTTATTTCGCATGTTGGCAGTTACAGCTTGGATGCGCGTGTTTTCATTAAAGCGCAGTGAAGGATTTAGAAAGATTCCAAGTAGCCGAGGGTGCTTAGAGAGGGGCAACTGGTTACCTTCCCAGAGAACCCTGGGATGTAGCTGATGCTCAGCCGTTGCAGTAGTGCACAGAGTGACGCTAGACTTTGAAGGAGAAAACTTTAGCTGCTTCGATTCGAGAAATTTGGCCAGGCTGCAGAGGTACTTGTTCATCTCCGTAGTGGCACGATCGATATCAGAGCCAGTGCATACAATTGTGATATCATCTGCATACAGACATAAGTGGATGTTGGGCGGCGGCTTCGGAATATCAGATAGATATAAGGAGAATAGGCTTGGTGATAATACTCCACCTTGAGGAACGCCTGCCTTCAAGGGAACCGACTTCGACAGGTGTCCGTCGAACTTCACACGTATGGAGCGATCTTTGACGAAGTTGTCAGTCCATCGTTTGCACCAGTCGGGCATGTCGCAGTCCAGAATCGATTTTGACAGCAAAGAAGTGCTGACATTGTCGAAAGCGGCAGTCAGATCAACTGCCACGACCAGACTTCTACCGGCGGGAGCATTCCTATTGAAACCGGCAATGATGTGTTCAGATATTGACGTTAGTGCGGTGATGGTGGAGTGCGCCTTTTTGAAGCCATGCTGATGGACGTTCTGCTGTAGTGCGCCCTGGAGATGCGGGTTTATGATTTTCTCCGCCAACTTAGCGATAGGGGACATTAGGGATATGGGACGGTGTGACGTTGCTTTATCTTCTGGTTTGCCAGGCTTGGGAACTGGGAGAACAGTCGCTTGTTTCCAACGAGCAGGACTAATACCAGTGGTAAAGGACGAGTAGATAATATCACTGAGTACCTCTGCGTACTGTTCCGGCAAATGCTTCAGATGAACGGCTGAAATGCCGTCTGGTCCTTCTGCCCGCGAATTCTTCATCGACTTGATGATGGTAGAGACGGTAGAAGCAGTTATAGCCGGTACATCATGGCGACTGAGTTTTTTTTATCGCACGTAAGGTGCACCTGTGCTCTGGCAACATTGTTAATACCTTTGTCCAAACATGTCTATGTTCATACGCGTCTTAACATAGTTCACGTAAAACAGGTTTTAGCTTGCCTCAATAGGCCAGAGCGCAACTTTAACAGGATAATTTCTGAGTGAGAATTTTGTGGCGGTGGCAAATTATAATCGTCTAGAGAATGTGATATACAGGCGAAACGAGGCCTAGGGAAATTGAAATAATGCAGTACGCGGTATGAACACTAAATTTCACACTTTTCAAAGGTTAACAGGCGAAACTAGTCTCAGCTCTTCCTATTACAGAAGCGCTGTACTTTCAAATCCCATTATCATTGTACTCATGTTTCATACGGCTGCCTTAAAGGCAGCGTTCACGATGATTTTCGTTCCCGAGTTTTTCACACAAAACAATGTGTTGGCCTACAAGTGTTACCAAAGTTACGAAGAAACGGCGAGAAACGCATTAAAACGTCGTATTTCAGTGACATTATTCTATAACATGGACTAGTTGTCCGTTTGAATGAACATGTTCATGGTGGTTGCAACCGGTGGAAAATTGGGTCAATCGAAAATAGAAGAATATTTCATGAAAAGCAGGATTGGTTAGGGTCCTAAGAAAAGAACGGAGCAATAGAGAGTGGAGATTGAGGCAAGTTAAAACCTGTTTTACGTGAACTATGTTAAGACGCGTATGAACATAGACATGTTTAGACAAAGGTATTAACAATGTTGCCAGAGCACAGGTGCACCTTACGTGCGATAAAAAAACTCAGTTGCCATGACGTACCGGCTATAACTGCCTCTACAGTCTCTGCCATCCTCAGATCGATGAAGAGTTCGAAGGCAGAAGGACCAGACGGCATCTCAGCCATTCATCTGAAGCACTTGCCGGAACAGTACGAAGAGGTACTCAGTGATCTTATCTATTCGTCATTTAGCAGTGGTATTATTCCCGCTCGTTGGAAACAAGCTGTCGTTCTTCCCATTCCATAGCCTGGCAAAGCAGAGGATAAAGCAACGTCACATCGTCCCATATCCCTTCTATCCCCCATCGCTAAGTTAGCGGAAAAAAATCATAAACCCGCATCTCCAAGGCGCATTACAGCATAACGTGCTTCAACATGGCTTCAAAAAGGCGCACTCAACTATCACTGCACTAACGTCAATCACCGAACACATCATAGCTGGTTTCAATAGCAAAGCTCCCGCCGGCAGAAGTCTGGTCGTTGAGTTGCAGTTGACCTGACTGCCGCTTTCGACAACGTCAGCACTCCATTGCTCTCAAAATCGATTCTGAACTGTGATATGCCTGACTGGTGCAAAAAAATGGACTGACAATTTCATCAAGAATCGTTCCATTCGTGTGAAGTTTGACGGACACCTGGCAAAGTCGGTTCCCCTGAAGGCAGGCGTCCCTCAGGGTGGAGTACTATCACCAAGCCTATTCTCCTTATATCTGTCAGATATTCCCAAGCTGCCACCCAACATTCACTTATGTCTGTATGCTGATGACATCACAATTGTGTGTACTGACCCTGTTGTCGACAGTGCCACTGCGGAGATGAACAAATACCTCTCCAGCTTCGCCAACTTTCTCGAATCGAAGCAGCTAAAGGTCTCTCCTTCCAAGTCCAGCGTTACTTTGTGCACTACTGCAACGGCTGAACATCGACTACATCCCAGGGTCCTCTGGGAGGGTAATCAACTGCCCCTATCTAAACACCCTCGGCTACTCGGCGTCTTTCTAGATTCTTCACTGCGCTTTCATGAGAACACGCGCATCCGAGCGGCAACAGCTAACACGCGAAATGACATCCTCCGTGCTCTGGCGGGTACTACCTGGGGTAGCAGAAAGGAGGTTTTACGCACAACATATAAGGCTATGATACAGCCAACACTGAAATATGGAGCTCCGATATTTCCCAGACATCTGTCAGAGACGTCCTGGAACAAGTTTCAACGTGTACAGAACTCTGCACTACGTGTCCACTGGCTGCCCAAGGTCAACACCCATATCACATCTTCATCAAGAATGTGCAATACTTCCTGTCAAACAGCACTGCCAGCTGCAGTCTCAACAGTTCCACATCGGCAGAGTCAAGAATACCGCACATCCCAACCACCCACTTCTGTCATCTGATCCACATCACCGTAATATTCGCACACCGCTCCATACTGCTATTTCTACATTGGATCGTCAAAGATGGGCCACCTCTGAGCTCACACGAAAGAGGCTACAGCAAATCGAGCACACTAGATTTGTGTCTGAGTACCTGTCCTGTGCCCCTTCCAACCCGATCCTTGGTGTTGTGCCTCCTACGGTTGATGAAAGTGAGGGAGATCTGCCCAGGCGCTCCCGCGTCACTCTGGCAGGTCTACTTTGCGGTCATTCTTCATACCTCAAAGCCTACGTACACGGGATCGACGAGTCGGTCCCAGATAAATGTCCTGACTGTCACAATATTGGGCATGATTCATTGCATTTATTTTCATGCTCTGTCAGACCTACTCTGTCTGCTCGTGATATGTGGAACAAGCCGAGTGATGTTGCCGCCTTTCTGCTCCTATGAGAAGAAACTCCAATGTGGCTGTTAAGAAGAAGAAGAACAATGTTGCTGATATAAAAGTCATCTCACCGTGTGCCTCAGTCGGCTCTTCGAAGCCGGACCTGGAAGGTGGCCTTAGTCACTTTCCAGAAGATCCACCGGATACCGGAGGATAATTTTTGTCGCCGAGGGAATATCCCCATGGCTCGTGGGGGGGGGTGGTACCCAAGTATGGGCTCATCTCCCCAGGGTTAGCAGTGGGGTGGACCCCTCTGCGAACACTTCTGGGTCACCCCCACCTCCCGTTAGGATCACAACAGGGATGATCCTTGTGGGATGTCCACGGGGTCCCCTGTGCAAACACGGAAACTCCGAAAATGGACATGGACCTTTCTTGAGCCGCTTACGGACAAATTTTGAACCGCTCAGGGGCTGCGGACCGATGGATTTCACCAGAGGACGCCGGTCCGCGCACCTTCTGACATCGATGCGCTGATTGGAGCTTGGTTCGGCGGCCAATGTAGCGACGGCCGCTGGCGGTGACGCAGAGCCATCGCAGTGTTAAAACACTGCGGCGCCCCTCGTCACCCTTCACGCCGCGTCGGTCTCCCTCGTCCAGGAATGTGCGGCAAACAATTTTCAGATTTCGGCAAACGGCAATCGGCAAGAAAATCCCAAAAACGGCCGGCAAACGGCAATCGGCAAACGGCAAAAACCTCATTCTTAAGATCGACCCAAAAACAATTCACATGTGCTGCTTTTTTTCCTTTTCTTCCCAATACTTATGTCAACATTCTAATAATTCCAATTCTAGGAACTTGTTCCATTTCAAAGCATGACATGAACAAAAACAAGACATTTAGGACCTCATGGAGATAAAAAAACGCCGCTGCGGCTTAGCGAGAAAGAGCGGCTTCCTACAGGCACCTAAGTGGCACTATCGCGGAGTCGTAGCAGAAATGCAGTGGCGGCCCCGCTATAGTGCCGCTGCGGCTCCGCGTTAGTGCCGCTGCGGTTCTGCGGAAGTGCCGCCGCGGCTCCGCGGTAGTGCCACCGCGACTCCGCGATAGTGCCGCTGCGGCTCAGCGTTAAAGCCGCTGCGGCTCTGCTGTAGTGCCGCTGCGGCTCCGTGGGTGTGCCGCTGCGGCTCCGTGGTGGTGCCGCTGCGGCTCCGTGGTGGTGCCGCTGCCGCTCCGTGGTCGTGCCGCTGCGGCTCCGCTGCGGCTCCGCGGTCGGTGGCCGCGCTCTGACAAAAATATGACCGACTGCGAATAACTCATATGAAATGAGTCATAATACAACTGGGTGGGCCAACGAACAAAAATACACACCTGCGGTGCTTTCGTCCTCTGCCTGATAGGCACATAGTGTATAGCCGTTGTTGCGACCTAGGAGATACGGGATGTACGTCACATTTGGGCTATTGAACCAGCAACAATCTCCTTGTACCACACATAATAGTGCATCGCAGTCAACGCGGGATCGCTGATGCATCCTCTCGTAGCCCGTGCGGTTCTGACACAGAACTGCAGCGGTTCTGTCACGTCAATGTCGCGGCGTTGTCGACCCTCAAGACACTGCAACAGATTCTCGACGGCACAGTAATCATCACGGAGCTGCTACGGTATTACCGTGAAACTATCGAGGGTCGCGGTGCTTTCCTGGCTTTGCCGCGGCATACTGTCCCAAAGTCCCTGCCCACGTGTGTCGCACAAATGCTTCCGGCTTCTTTTAGCTACACCAGAATCTGTCGATACTCTGGAACAGAAACTAAAACACCGCATTGGAGTTGGACTATCTACTATCAACTTAACGCGAGCTGTCAATGAAAATGAAAATTGTATACGAATAAAGAAAAAGATGGATAGCTTTCTAAAACGTTCTCCGGAGGAGTTATTCAAAAGCTACCCATCTTTTTCCCCATTCACACACTACTTCCAATTTCTCTGTCAGCTCGCGTTGAGTTGCAGTTCTGCGCGAACTTACCGCGACCTGAGAAATGTTCGAAAAATCTTTAGAATTTTTTTCTGAATCTATATTTTTTACGAAAAAGACAGAATGAACCAATTTTTGGGGATTTTTTCACACTAAGCGTATGTAGTGGCTCATAACGTGGCATGCGGGTGCGTAGTTTCAGCAATGACTGGTCCCTTACTTGAAAATCGTCAAATATAAAGCTCGCGTTTAGCTGCAGTTTACCGCAAACTTACCGCGAGTGAACTAGCATTTTCAAAGTCATTTACTACCACCCCAGATAAGTCAAAACCCCGGATAACGGTTAAGCGAACAACGGATAATCGGATTACCCCTAGTGCCTACATGGCCGCGAGCATAGGCGGCGTTTCCTTTCAATGTTTTGCCGAGTTTTGCCGGAAAAATAACAAAAATTTCGGCAAAGGACAAACGGCAAAAAGTTCCCAAAATGACCGGCAAACGACAAAGGGCAAACGGCAGTTGCTGCACGTCCCTGTCCTCGTCCCAGAATACAATCGATTTTAGATCATTCAGCGCAGTGAAAAGGTCTGCAAAGTTGCACCGGCCGGACACTGGTCGCCGAGCGTCAGCCTTGACGCGGCAACAAAAATGTTTTCTGACATTATCGTAGCCGCGTCGGTTGTCGCTCGCTGGCAGTTGTCGCAGCGTAAAAAAAGTTCGGTCGCACTCGTCGCCGAATGTCCTTATCTGGGCTGTGCGGATCTGTTCCTATTCTATTTCCGTATTTCCGCTGTTTTTTTTTTGGGGGGGGGGCTGTTCCGTCCCGCTTCCGTTTCCGACTATTTGGAGCCGGAAAAGGAAGGGTATAGTGCTGCACGGTTAATGGTAGTGGGTCTAGGCAAGGGTATTTGAAGGCATTATGATGCGCTGAAAATCGAAAACTTGTGTTCAATACACTATCTTAGCCTGGTTGAGATTCTCGACAAAGTTCGGGGTTTTAAAAATGCCTCCCTACCAGAATGATGACACAAGTTAGGCGTGGCAATGATTGAACCGCTTTTCGGTGAATTTTTCGAAAGCTTTTTGTCCGAAAATGAATGATTTTTAGTTTGTCTACCTCCACAACAGCAATAGGAATCCAGACACGGTTTTTTGGCTCGAACAGCATGTCCTCCAGGAAGGAGTCTAGGCGGAGACAGGTGGAAGTTTTCCCGGGAAGCGGCACTGCGTGTTAGAAACTGATCACAATCGAATTTTCCTTTCCTCGCCGAACAGATTTTTTTTACTTTCTGAATTCGTGTGGTATTAGCTCCGGTAGGCAACTGAGGTCCAAATAAAAATCTAAAAAGTCGTAAGTTAGAATCTGAAGATTGACTTCTGATGGGCTTTGAGCACATAGCGCGGCCTCCCGCATTAATCTATACCTAGTGCAGCTTGAACTTGTTTCCCGGAGACAGACTGTACACTAGAGTGTTGCCCGAATATTCATTTATTCGAATAATATTCGAATAATTCGAATATTCAAAGAAGTGGATTATTCGGGTTATTCGAATAATCGAATATTCAAAGAAGTGGAATATTCGTTTATTCGAATATTCGAATATTCAAAGAAGTGAAATATTCGGTTTATTCGAATATTCAGCACGAATAATTTGAATAATCGACAAGATCGCACTCTATTTTGCCCTGATTTTACATTTCAAACATCTAAGCGTAGTGACCATCCTGAAATGGTTTGAATCTTTCCTGACGCCTCGCGACTTCAGAGTCAAAATTGGCGAATATTGTTCTCGGTCCTGCCAAATCGCCAGCGGTGTCCCCCAGGGTAGCGTTCTGGGTCCTTTGCTCTTCCTCATTTATGTGAACGATATTTCTGACGAATTGTCGAGCACATGTAAGCTTTTGCTGATGATCTTAAAATATATCGCCCTCTTCGCAACCCAGCAATCGATTTTCACGAGCTTCAGTGTGACGTGAACCGGCTTGCTGATTGGTCCAAGCTATGGCAGCTAAAAATATCTGAAGAAAAATGTAGCCTGTTTCATATCAATTTCAAACATGAGTGTTTTTTACGATTAAACAATGTGTTGCTCCCTGTACGCGAGACTGTCAGTGATCTAGGTGTGCTTATCAGCACCGACCTTAAGTGGGAATCCCACTGCAAGGAAATCTCTAAGAAAGCTTCTCGTGTGGCAAATTGCATCCTGAGATCTCTGCAACACCCATGTCTCGAGCATTATAGGAAAGCATACATTGTCTACTGCCGGCCGCTCTTGGAATACTGCACGCAGGTTTGGTCACCATCCTCTCTTGAGGATGATGAAATCGTAGAAAACGTGCAAAGGCGGTACTCAAAACGCGTTTTTGTCAAAGTATTTCCTACGCGAGAAGTGCCAGACTACATGACTAGGCTTGAAATGTTGGGGATTGAAACCCTACGATATCGGAGAACTGAGATTGATTTGCACTTATGTTACAAAATCGTGAATGGTCTTTGCGACATTCCGTTTGAGAGCGTTTTCACGTTCACCCGCTGCTGTGCTCGTTCTCGCCAGCACGCCTTCCAGCTCGAACGTAAATTTACATCGAAATCTAACGTGCTGCATTCGTTTGCGTTCAGGGTCATCCAAATTTGGAACAAATTACCATCGGAAGTCGTTGAATACGGGAACTTTCCTATTTTTAAAAGCAAGCTGTCCCACTTTAATCTAAGGTCATTGCATGGGGCAGATGGCCGCTCCTTCTGCTGAAGCTTTACACAGGGTGCTTTATCGTACGAGTGTTTTGTTTTATTTTATTTGCTTTTTGTTCTGTTTGCCTGCATACGCAGGTTACCGTATTCAACCTTTCTTCACATATATTCAAAACGTTCCGTCATTCCGTATGTTTCTTTATTGCAAAATAAAGCTATTGAATTGAATTGAATTGAATTGACTAGTAATTTCTCACAATTCTTCAGTACCTCATAAATATAAATCTACTGTGCTTATCTGGGTTAAATTCCGGTCCGGAATTGCGTCTCGACACGCTTTGCGGCCGCACGAGCTCGAGTCAATCGAGTTTCAAGCTCCAAAGCCGACACGATATGGCTTTTTTTATACAGTTTTCTTCAATTTTGTTTAGGTTCCAGTTTCTAAAACCCACCTAGAGTGAACAGATCCGCAGGTGCGGTGCTGGAAACTCTTCCGACTCGAAAGCGCGCGGCCGCGAAGCGTGTCGAGACGCAATTGCGGACCGGAATTTGACCTAGATAAGCACAGTATAGTAGAGTGTTTCACCGAATAAAATCGATTTTTCAATTAACTCTTATATTTTCTCAGAGACGAGATGGTTTTAACAGCCCTTGGTATCGAACATTACGTGAGGAGCAAGGTTTCCATAATTGATGGAAAAGTGACTTTCTCTCCAATCACAGAATTGCTATAACCATTTATTCGATTATTCGAATATTCGAATAAAAACTTAATTAATTGGCTGTGGCATGTTAACGAATAGACGAAACCCCACGTTTTCATCAAATATGAGAACCTTTCACCTAACCTAATGCGTGATAAAAAGCGCTGTTGAAACCATTCCGACCATGACGAGAAAACTAGATTTATTCGGGAAAATCGATATTATTCGTTTGATATACTCTACAGTATAGCAAGTATTTACAATATATTTTGTCGTAGGATTTTGTCAAAACGCTAGGAATGCCCATTTCACCTTTAGTTGTAGAGAAAAGTTTAAATCTCGAGCGGCTCAAGTATAGCAACACTTGAGCAACATGGAAATTTCTCACGATGATGGCCAGAATGAGCCATTTTCACGGGCATTTTCATGAAACTGGTTCGAGGTGATGCTATTTGTCTACTTTCCCGGTGAACTTCACCTGAATTCTGACGGAAAAGCCCAAGTTCTCTCCTTCCATAATGCTGGACGTGGAATTCGATGGTTTCCAGCCACCTAGGACGACCAGCTGGATGTAGTCTCAAGTTCGTGCCAGATCCTGAGCCGCTCAACGTCTGTTGTCGCCCAGACGTCTCATGGAGCTGGGAAGCGAGAGATTACGCGGCGAGTTCCCAGTGACATGGTGTCGATCTCAACGACTAACTACGAATTGTCGCTGAGTTTTTTCGAATTGTCGCTGAGATTCCGGAGTAGGGCACGGCTTAGCAGCACTAGGAAGTTCGCCATCGCATAAACCGCGCATAACTCAACTGAACTCAACTAAGCTAAACCAAACTAGACCGAAGCAGACCACAAATTTGGCGGCAATTTAGCGGGTATTTTGCGGCTATTTCACGGAGAGCACTATTTGGCGACTATTTCGCAGTCAGCATTATTTAGCGGCTATTTCGCGACTATTACTTGGAGGAAAAGGCATTTTGCGTCTGTTTCGCGGCTGTTTCTCGGCCAAAACTCAGAGTACACGCTCGTAGACGTGGTTGAGATAACTACGGAAATATGATGGTATGGCTCAGAACCAGGAGTGTGCGGCAATTGCTGTTTGTCGATTGCCGTTTGCCGGCCATTTTTGGGGTTTGCCGTTGCCGTTTGCCGAAATTTCCATTTCTTTTGCCGCACACCCCTGCTCAGAACACAACGCCTACGCATTTTGAAGCGACAGAAACTACCCACAATGGCGCTACATGAGTGAGAAGTTGGCCCCGCCCCTGTATCTGCCCGCCCTTGTATTTGCGTCCTCCTTCAAAAAAGGGGTGCTGGGCCATTCCCACCATCGGCGACGCTTGTGGGTGGTACAATAGGTACAATAGGTAAACCGCAAACGTCACCGACGGTGGAAATTGACCAGCACCCCTGTTTAGGAGGACGCGAATGCAGGGGCGGGCTGATACAGGTGTGGGTCCGACTCCTCAGTCGTGTAGCGTCTTTTTTGGTCGTTTTTGACGCTTCAGGATGCGTAGGCGTTGTGTTCTGAGCCATGCCATTCAACTTCCGCAGTTAGTATCTCAACCACGTTTACGAGCGTGTATGCTGAATTTAAAGGCAGCAGACACGCTCAAAAATGGTATCGATTTTATGACATAAATCATAGGTTTGGAGCTGGTTGTATTGGGAACTGACGAAAAAACAAACGAAAACTGTGCGCAAATAGAGGAATCACGGTTGATTTGTTATCAGGTGAAAGTGGACGAGTTTTACGGCGCGCGGTTGAAACAGCGAATATTAGCAACAAAACGGTTGAGATAGAGGAGCCGATATACTCTTGCAGCCTCTACTGGAACGTTTACCTCGTTGGAAGCATCAAAAACCAGCCAAAGGGACCGTATTAGTACTGTCAATCTGGACGAGTTTGTATTTTGGGGCGGGGTTGCAGAAGCTCAGGGGCGGGGTTGCAGAAATTTTTCGATTTGTATTGCTGATATCTAGTAGCTTTGACTCGTTTTTGACGCTTCCAACTGCGTGAGCAGTCTACTAGGAGCCATGCGACTTTAGAAACGTAGTTATCTCAAGAACTTTTTCGAGCGTGTCTGCTGCCTTTAAGTGACAAGAGTGCAGCCGGTTCAATTATTACCCAAGTATGCGGTACATTGGCCCCGCCCAGCATCTGGAAGCCCTGCCCATCCGGTGGCGGCCTCAGTGGAGGTTGGGCGACCCAGCCGCGACGCGTGGGTGTACCGACCGCGACGCGGGTGGGTGCAAAGTAGTTCCTATGCCACATAAAGGCCTTGCAGAATGTGAAACGCTGCTAAATAGGCCGCTAAACGCGACAGGTCAAAATGTCAACAGCCCGACAACAGGCGGACATCGCTGGGCAACGGGCAGTTGTCAGGCTTACATTGCGAGCGATTTGAGTTGTCAAGAGGGTGCAGTTCAGGAGATGACAACTTCTCAACCTGTTGTCAATGCCAAAGTTTGCCTGAGTGGATTGGATGGGATAGTACGCAATAGTGTTGCCCAAATATTCGTTTATTCGAATAATATTCGAATATTCGAATAATTCGAATATTTAAAGAAGTGGGTTATTCGGGTTATTCGAATAATCGAATATTCAAAGAAGTGAAATATTCGTTTATTCGAATAATCGAATATTCGAAGATGTGGATTATTCGAATTATTCGTTTATTCGGGGGTGTGTATACAAGTCTGTTGGTACCTGCTCGTTGGTGCCCCTGTTTCTACTGAACCCAGCAGACGTTTGAGTGTACACAGGGAACGTTCGAGCGATATAGCGTGCACAACTATATCGCGAAAGTATCCCGCACATTGCATAAAGGTGTCGCCGTCCGGCACACTAAGGCCTCTGGTCCATAACACCTTAGGATCCGTACCTAGGGAGTCATGGAGTCTTTGGCCACAAGCCACAATTTCGCCACCCTGAACTGTCGATCGCTGTCGAGTGATATCCAAAAAACTGCGCTATCCAGACTTCTGAGCTATTTCCATGCACCGTTTGCTGCTTTGCAGGAAACCCGCCTCAGGATAGACCCGTCATCAGCGTCGGAGAGTACACCATCTACTGCGGTAACGCTGACGATAGGAGAGTGGGAGGCTGTGCAATAGCTGTAAGGAAGGATTTCAATGGTATGGTCAAGGAGTTCGGCTCAACGTCGTGTCGGAATGCATTCGTACGACTGCGGGATCACAGAGGATTCAATCTGTGGATAGTGAGTGCTCATGCGCCCACTGAAACCGCCGAAGACAATTCGAAGGATGCGTTTTATGAGGAACTCAATACGTTGCTGGCCAGGATACCTTGTCAACATGCTGTTGTCGTGGGGATTGACGCAAATGCGAAGATGGGACTTGATCAGGAATCCGAAGTACTCGGTAAATGGTTCTACCCAGTGGAGCAAACATCGGACAATGGCTACCGCCTTGTCGACTTTGTGAACGCAGTGGTCTGATTATTGCATCGACATTCAAGAGGAATCATCGCCGCCATCAGCTTACGTGGCAGGGACCAACCCGGCTATCTCCAGAAGAGCAGCGGAAGCGGAAGATGACAACTTTGAAACTACAGCTTGACTATGTCCTGACGAGGAATATTCCAGTATCGGACATTCGAAGATCTAGAGCTGTGTGGGATGTCGCATTCGATTCGGATCACCGTCCTGTTCTGTTGAACTTCACTGCGAGGATTCATAAGAGGAAGCGAGGGGCTCAGCCTCTCCAGAGGATTGACATGACAAGTCTCAGAGATGAAGAGTGCAGAAGGAATTTCCGACAACGCGTTTCTATTCACATCGGAGTACGGACTAAGAAGAAACTTTGCGACGCGGATTCTTTTGTCAAATGCATCCAGGACGCTTCGAAAGAGGCACTCCCGGTTGTACAGCCTAAGAAGAAGTTCGCCTACGTCTCAGAAGAAACAACATCTACCTACAACAGAGTATGTGCTCTCCGAACTGCAGGAAACTTCGTGGAGGAGAAGCGTCTGAGGAGGAATTTGCGTCGGCAGCTTCAAAGTGACCGCGAACGAGAGTGGACGTGTAGAGCTAAGGAGTTCGAGAAGGCTTGGGAGGAGAAGAATCCGAGGAAAGCCTACACGTTGCTGCGACAGTATAGCGGGAAGATGAAGAGATGTTCTCCTGTCTTGAACACTACCAATGGAGTTGCAGTTGGTGATGCGACGCTGCCAATATGGAAGGATTACTTCAGTTCACTACTGAATCGTCCAGCGCCATCAGTACCTGAGCTCCCGCATGTTCAGAGAGCACATTACGATGTCAGTGAGGAACCGCCGACTGAGTCTGAAGTTTTGGATTGTGTCCGGAAAATGAAGAATGGAAAGGCAGGTGGAGATGACAACATCACTGCTGAAATGCTGAAAGCTCTTCCTCCGTCTGGGATTCGTGAAATGACCAACACCATCCGTGCCATATGGATGAGCGAAAGGATACCCGATTCGTGGAGACATGCGATCATCGTACCTCTTCACAAGAAGCTATCCGTCACGGATCCTAAGAACTACAGAGGAATCTCTCTACTTCGTGTCATGTACAAGGTTTTAGAACGTATCATTCTCGAGCGACTTATCAAACATCGTGAAGGAACGACCAGAGATGAGCAAGCCGGTTTTCGACCTGGAAGATCGACCATCGACCAAGTGTTCGTCGTGAGAAGAGTAATTGAATCGTGGCAGCGGTTTTCGAAGCCATTACAGCTTGCTTTTTTGGACTTTGAAGCCGCGTTCGACTCTCCTCGTCGTGATCGATTGCTCAATGCTCTGCGAGCAGATGGAGTCCCGGAAAAGTATGTTCGGTTAATCGAGGACATGAACAAAGGAACAACAGCAGCAGTTCGTACACCTGTCGGATTTACGTCAGCTTTCGAGGTGAAAACAGGAGTAAGGCAAGGAGCCGTTGCAGGACCTTTTCTTTTCAACTTCGCCGTTGATGACATCATGCGTAGAGTTGCAGAACAGTTTCCTGCGGCTGTGATCCTAACACCATCAGGACGCTCCTTGTCGACCTGGAGTACGCCGACGACATTGTGTTATTCGCTGAAAACAACGCAAAACTGCAAAGGATTGTGAACCTCGTTTCGAAGTATGCCGCAGCCTATGGACTTCGTCTTCGTCCCGACAAATGCAAGCAGATGTGGGTCTCTCAGAGGCCTTCAACAGGAGTTTGTGTGGACGGACAACGTATCGAACTGGTGGACGATTTCTGTTATTTGGGCTGTTTGCTGAAGAACGATGGTAGTTATGCAGCGGATATTTGACAACGATGTGCGAAAGCTACGTCTGCATTCAATTCTCTAACCAAGTGTTTGTGGTCTACCACCATCGCGAAGGAAGTCAAGTTGCGCGTCTACCTATCCGCTATTCGCCCTATCATGATGTACGGATCGGAGACGTGGGCAGCACCGAAAACGCAGATGAAAAGGTTGGATTGCACGGAGAGGAAGCTTTTAGGCGTTTGCTTGGATATTTCTGGCCGCGTGTATGCCATAACGAAGACCTTTACAAGGAAATCGACGCAGTACATCAACGCTTGACACGAGGGAGGTGCCAGCATCTCCTAACGCCATCTCAAGCAGCAATGGAAAGTCGACTTCGGCTGCTCGGGCATATACTAAGAAGAACGCCGGATCGTCTCGTACAACACGCTTTAAAAATGCTTCCAAATCCTGTCTGGAAACGGCCACCTGGGCGTAGGCGAAAGTTCTGGACGGATGTGGTTAAAGAGGATTTAAAGTCACTCGGCATCGAAAGACAGTTCAGGCGCGATGTTTCGTTTCGCAAAAAATGGAATAGTGACAGCTGGATGGAATGTATTCAAATTGTGGCTGAAGACCGTGAAAAATGGACACGGCTGACTACTAGGACGGCACACCTCGGTGAAGATGCGGAATGACCGCGTCAGGCGAAAGCCAACCGATTAAGTCAAAGTAAGTCATTCGTTTATTCGAATATTCAAAAAAAATTATTCGTTCCAACACTCTACTGTACACTGCTTCGAATGCGCAGCTAAACATACTGAGTAAAGGTAATTTGTGACAGGTTTTTCCAGCTTGTTGTGCTTTTCTTTGTCCCAGAAGGGGTGGCCTCAAGTATCTTGAGACAAGATGTCATTCGAATTGTAAAAAAATTTCCTCTGCAAAAAAAATTCATATTTTGTCCTCTTCTCACTTCTGCCATTGTTATGCATCTTTTTTTCGCTTTAACAAAGAATCTCATTCACATACGTGTATATGTATGTTTCTTTATTTCCACAATAAAGTCGTTGAATGAATGAATGAATGAATGAATGAATGAATAATTTATGATACTGTCTTTTTGGATTTTCATGGAGCAAGAATCAGCCATCGTTTAATAGCTCATACTGGTTTCATGTAGTTTCAATAATTATTAATTGTTGACTGAAACGTGAGAATGAGACAGTCCATAACGTGACGGAAAAAGACGACTTCGGGCGGATATGGTTGTATGTAGTATAGTTGTGCTTTTTGACTAAACGGACCGAATGAATGAATGAATGAATATATTCGACTTCAAAATTTTCGAATAAACGAATGAATGAATAAATTCGACTTCAAATTTTTCGAATAAACGAATGAATGAATATATTCGACTTTAAATTTTTCGAATAAACGAACGGATGAATATATTCGACTTCAAAATTTTCGAATGAACGAATGAATTGTGGTGAGCGCGAAGCGCTCACCAGGATTTGGCTTTGATCTCTTCCCGCGCGGATGCCCTACAATGAGATCACCTATTCATACCGTCAACAGAGGTATGAGCTGTACACTATTCGACGCGCTGCAAGAAATTACACATGTGTGCAACTTTTCATCCCAACTGGTCCCCGCTTTCTAAAGTTATGACCTCTCAAAGTACGCAAAAACGTTCTCCACCACCGCCTCCGCCTCCGCCTCCGCCTCCGCCTCCGCCTCCGCCTCCGCCTCCGCCTCCACCTCCGTCCGTCGAAAACCATTTTTTTGGAAGGCGTGGACCAAATCGCTCGAAAATTTGTGACTAGAGGTAATCGGCCACGGGAATGACGAAAATAATTGTCAGAACTCACCATAATGACTTCTGGGCCCCTAACGGGCGTTTGAAACTCGGAAACCGGCCTCTCAAGAATAGTTTATGAAAATGGTGGGTTTTTCGTTATCAGTCATTGTTTTCTCAGACTCCATATAAACACCTTGCTCTCCAGGGTGGTGTACTTTGAACGTCCGGCTCGGAAGAGGACGCTGTGCGGGTTGATGTACTTGGCCGCGGCGCGTATTCGTTGAAAGCGCACCATCGATAAGAAGGCGTCGCAGGATGTGCTGAAGTGTCGGTTGACTATGTGAGACCTCAGTAGGGGTGTGCAGGACGTCGTAGAATGTGGGCAGGGCCTCAGTAGGAGTATGCAGGACATCATCGAACGTGTGCAGGACCTTAGTAGGAGTGTGCAGGACATCATGGAACGTGTGCAGGACCCCAGTAGGGGTGTGCAGGACGTCGTAGAATGTGTGCAGGACCTCAGTAGGAGTGGGCAGGACATCATGGAACGTGTGCAAGACCTCAGTAGGAGTGTGCAGGACATCATGGAACGTGTGCAAGACCTTAGTAGGAGTGTGCAGGACATCATGGGACCTGTGCAGGACCGTATTAGGAGTGGACAGGACATCATGGGACGTGTGCAGGACATCATGGAACGTGTGCAAGACCTTAGTAGGAGTGTGCAGGACATCATGGGACCTGTGCAGGACCTCAGTAGGAGTGTGCAGGACATCATGGAACGTGCGCAGGACCGTAGTAGGAGTGGACAGGAAATCATGGGACGTGTGCAGGACCCCAGTAGGGGTGTGCAGGACGTCGTGGAATGTGTGCAGGGCCTCAGTAGGAAGGTGCAGGACATCATGGAACGTGTGCAAGACCTTAGTAGGAGCGTGCAGGACATCATGGGACCTGTGCAGGACCTCAGTAGGAGTGTGCAGGATATCATGGAACGTGTGCAGGACCGTAGTAGGAGTGGACAGGACATCATGGGACGTGTGCAGGACCCCAGTAGGGGTGTGCAGGACGTCGTAGAATGTGTGCAGGACCTCAGTAGGAGTGTGCAGGACATCATGGAACGTGTGCAGGACCTTAGTAGGAGTGTGCAGGACATCATGGGACCTGTGCAGGACCTCAGTAGGAGTGTGCAGGACATCATGCAACGTGTGCAAGACCTTAGTAGGAGTGTGCAGGACGTCATGGGACCTGTGCAGGACCTCAGTAGGAGTGTGCAGGACATCATGGGACCTGTGCAGGACCTCAGTAGGAGTGTGCAGGACATCATGGATCGTGTGCAAGACGCTAGTAGGAGTGTGCAGGACATCATGGGACCTGTGCAGGACCTCAGTAGGAGTGTGCAGGACATCATGGAACGTGTGCAGGACCGTAGTAGGAGTGGACAGGACATCATGGGACGTGTGCAGGACCCCAGTAGGGGTGTGCAGGACGTCGTAGAATGTGCGCAGGACCTCAGTAGGAGTGTGCAGGACATCATGGAACGTGTGCAAGACCTTAGTAGGAGTGTGCAGGACATCATGGGACCTGTGCAGGACCTCAGTAGGAGTGTGCAGGACATCATGGAACGTGTGCAAGACCTTAGTAGGAGTGTGCAGGACATCATGGGACCTGTGCAGGACCTCAGTAGGAGTGTGCAGGACATCATGGGACCTGTGCAGGACCTCAGTAGGAGTGTGCAGGACATCATGGATCGTGTGCAAGACCTTAGTAGGAGTGTGCAGGACACCATGGGACCTGTGCAGGACCTCAGTAGGAGTGTGCAGGACATCATTGTACGTGTGCAGGACCGTAGTATAAGTGGGCAGGACATCATGAGACGTGTGCAGGACCCCAGAAGGGGTGTGCAGGACGTCGTAGAATGTGTGCGGGACCTCAGTAGGAGTGTGCAGGACACCATGGAACGTGTGCAAGACCTTAGTAGGAGTGTGCAGGACATCATGGGACCTGTGCAGGACCTCAGTAGGAGTGTGCAGGACATCATGGAACGTCTGCAGGACCGTAGTAGGAGTGGACAGGACATCATGGGACGTGTGCAGGACCCCAGTAGGGGTGTGCAGGACGTCGTAGAATGTGCGCAGGACCTCAGTAGGAGTGTGCAGGACATCATGGAACGTGTGCAAGACCTTAGTAGGAGTGTGCAGGACATCATGGGACCTGTGCAGGACCTCAGTAGGAGTGTGCAGGACATCATGGAACGTGTGCAAGACCTTAGTAGGAGTGTGCAGGACATCATGGGACCTGTGCAGGACCTCAGTAGGAGTGTGCAGGACATCATTGTACGTGTGCAGGACCGTAGTATAAGTGTGCAGGACATCATGGATCGTGTGCAAGACGTTAGTAGGAGTGTGCAGGACATCATGGGACCTGTGCAGGACCTCAGTAGGAGTGTGCAGGACATCATGGAACGTGTGCAGGACCGTATTAGGAGTGGACAGAACATCATGGGACGTGTGCAGGACCCCAGTAGGGGTGTGCAGGACGTCGTAGAATGTGTGCGGGACCTCAGTAGGAGTGTGCAGGACATCATGGAACGTGTGCAAGACCTTAGTAGGAGTGTGCAGGACATCATGGGACCTGTGCAGGACCTCAGTAGAAGTGTGCAGGACATCATTGTACGTGTGCAGGACCGTAGTATAAGTGTGCAGGACATCATGGATCGTGTGCAAGACGTTAGTAGGAGTGTGCAGGACATCATGGGACCTGTGCAGGACCTCAGTAGGAGTGTGCAGGACATCATGGAACGTGTGCAGGACCGTATTAGGAGTGGACAGGACATCATGGGACGTGTGCAGGACCCCAGTAGGGGTGTGCAGGACGTCGTAGAATGTGTGCGGGACCTCAGTAGGAGTGTGCAGGACATCATGGAACGTGTGCAAGACCTTAGTAGGAGTGTGCAGGACATCATGGGACCTGTGCAGGGCCTCAGTAGGAAGTGTGCAGGACATCATGGAACGTGTGCAGGACCGTTGTAGGAGTGGACAGGACATCATGGGACGTGTGCAGGACCCCAGTAGGGGTGTGCAGGACGTCGTAGAATGTGCGCAGGACCTCAGTAGGAGTGTGCAGGACATCATGGAACGTGTGCAAGACCTTAGTAGGAGTGTGCAGGACATCATGGGACCTGTGCAGGACCTCAGTAGGAGTGTGCAGGACATCATGGAACGTGTGCAAGACCTTAGTAGGAGTGTGCAGGACATCATGGGACCTGTGCAGGACCTCAGTAGGAGTGTGCAGGACATCATGGGACCTGTGCAGGACCTCAGTAGGAGTGTGCAGGACATCATGGATCGTGTGCAAGACCTTAGTAGGAGTGTGCAGGACACCATGGGACCTGTGCAGGACCTCAGTAGGAGTGTGCAGGACATCATTGTACGTGTGCAGGACCGTAGTATAAGTGGGTAGGACATCATGGGACGTGTGCAGGACCGTATTAGGAGTGGACAGGACATCATGGGACGTGTGCAGGACCCCAGTAGGGGTGTGCAGGACGTCGTAGAATGTGTGCGGGACCTCAGTAGGGGTGTGCAGGACATCATGGATCGTGTGCAAGACCTTAGTAGGAGTGTGCAGGACACCATGGGACCTGTGCAGGACCTTAGTAGGAGTGGGCAGGACATCATGGGACGTGTGCAGGACCCCAGAAGGGGTGTGCAGGACATCATGGGACCTGTGCAGGACCTCAGTAGGGGTGTGCAGGACATCATGGATCGTGTGCAAGACCTTAGTAGGAGTGTGCAGGACACCATGGGACCTGTGCAGGACCTCAGTAGGAGTGTGCAGGACATCATTGTGCGTGTGCAGGACCGTAGTAGACGTGGGCAGGACATCATGGGACGTGTGCAGGACCCCAGAAGGGGTGTGCAGGACATCATGGAACGTGTGCAAGACCTTAGTAGGAGTGTGCAGGACATCAAAGGACGTGCGCAGGACCTCCGTTGAATGTTCAGGACACCGTATGCAAGTCATGCCTCCGAATCAACAAGAGCGATAGGCAATTACGCCAGAACAAGGCTATTGTAATCTCACTCGAGTTGGCTCTAAAATTTTCTAAGTTCTGACTCCGAATTCGCTACATCTTCATTACCGCTGGTGTTGTTTTTCTGCTTGTAGTCCAGGCAGATCCTCAACTGCTGACCTCTGGAGAAGGACGGTGTGTGAATGAAGACACACCGCTCTTCACTTCTTTTATCTTTATCATTGATCAGTTGGGTATCATCAAATTTGTTTAAGAGAGCCGAATAACATCATTCCTAAGGTTACGGTAGCCCTCTTCTAGCGCACTTAACTATCGTTCGTGCTGGAAATCAATTTCCATTTTCAGGCTCAATTTTATGATTGAGCCCGGTAGACCACACTGGTAAACTTTGGCGCGTCAAAAATGTTGGACGATGAGGTTGGAAGGCGTCAAAGATTAATATCCGCCACCAATTCTCACCAGTCATCTAGCACTTTTTCCTAGAATGTTGGTGCGACCGTAAGACAACAGGAAAAATAGCTACGGCACGAACTCCACATGCAAAAAAACTCTTAAAATGATTTTGGCGCGAAATTCAAATTCGTATTTACAATGTGTTCCGATTGACTTTTCTTTAATGAAGAAGGGAGTTGAAAGAAGAATGAAGGTTTTTCATGGGCCCCTTCAACATTTTCGTTCACTAGAGGGGCCAAGCTACGCAAAAACATGAAAAAATAATATACGGTTTTCTGCGCGTACGATGTCCAAGCTACGCAAAAACATGAAAAAATAATATACGGTTTTCTGCGCGTACGATGTATTTAACTATCGTTCTTGTTCCGAATCAGACATATGGGCCGGCGCAGACGAGCCACGTCAGCAAGAACCGGTGAAGTTTGGCTAGAGCGACTGACCCTGGGTCTATCCTAGACGGGGTGAGGCCACCCAAGACTCATAGAAATGATGGAAAATTCTGATAAAAGATGTCTGTTACTGCTATCAATCATTGTTTTTATAGAAACTTCATGAAAATACTCCGACTGGTAGCCTTACCAATGGGTGGTTCATTTCACTTCTGTCTTGAATTTGAATGGTGGGTGCCCCCTCTCCCCGTCTAGGATTGTGCCCCAACCCTGTACAATTGGGTCATTTTAAAACTCATTTCTTCATTTTCTCGATTTTTAAATTCAAAAAGTATATGCCTTGTATCTTGTCTGTAGGAAGCCGCGTTGCAACTATTATCTTGCAATCCTAGCAGCTGCTTCTTCATTTCTACCACTATGTTTCAAAGAAAAACAACTTGCCTTTTAGAGCTTGACGATATTGTAGAAGGAAACCCTTGTAAAAAGTTGTGAAATTTCTGAAAGTTGGGCTCCGCAGAAAAGGTCAAGGATTTGGCATTGCTCCTAAATGTCGTAAAATTGTCTTATTGGATTTGGCTCTTAACTTGATTGATTTTTCAAATGTAGTGAAATTGTCGAATTGATTTGGCTGTGATGATACTATATGCAGATAACATAATCATTAAATGTAGTGAAATTGTTGCAAACGGATTTGGCAGGAGCTCTATCAATTATCACAGTCAAATCATGCGTCAGAAGGTCCTCTGGCGAGCGAATGAAGACAAAAAGAAACAAATAATAATCCTCAGTCAACAATGCTGAACGAAACGTGGCCTTATGGGCTAGAATTAAGGTTTCCAAATGCTATTCTGCCTTTTCAGTGTGGCCTTTTCAGGTACCAGACCTTCCCTCACCGATGAGATAAAATTCATGAAAACGAAATCTAACGCAATTTACTCGCTACTGACTATGTCTTCGTGTCCTCAACGCTTTCACGGTTCGCATTGTATAGAAACGTTTTGCTGCTAGGTTTATTCCTGTTCTCATTCGATTCAATATGCGCTTCAAGGAAAACCCTTTCTGACGCGTGATTTGACTGTGATAATTGATAGAGCTCCTGCCAAATCCGTTTGCAACAATTTCACTACATTTAATGATTATGTTATCTGCATATAGTATCATCACAGCCAAATCAATTCGACAATTTCACTACATTTGAAAAATCAATCAAGTTAAGAGCCAAATCCAATAAGACAATTTCACGACATTTAGGAGCAATGCCAAATCCTTGACCTTTTCTGCGGAGCCCAACTTTCAGAAATGATATACTCGATTCTCTATTTCGAATGAATGAATATCGAAAATCGAATAATTTCGAATAAATGAATTAATTTAACTACGGGCCAACCGAATTCAGAGTTTTGCGACGCTACTGCTTTGAAGAGGCAGTTTTTAAGATTGGCATCGAAAGTTTTTGAACTGCTCAATATTTTCAATATTCCGCTCAGGCAGGGTTCATGAGTGGCGGCACGCAAAATCGATACGCATCGTTTCTACACTAGCAGCTGTCTGATGCCACCCACAGCGGTTCTATTCATACAACGCCAGCGCGTCACGAGCGGGCGTTTCGTTAGACCCCGTTCAGAATTCATTCGCGTCACGACGCGATGTTATAATCAGCCTACATCTCGATCACGCTACGTCGCGTCGCGTCTTCGCTGGGTGTCCACAGTGAAGAGGCGCGATACATTCGAAATGACGTGCTTTCTCCTAGAACAATAGCGGTCGTATAGCGAGATGGGAGCTGTTCGGCCCACCACGCGCCAGCGATTCCATTAGTGCTACTGTCTGCGTTGGGGATAGTGTTCGCGGAATTTCTGGATTAGGCGTGATTCCTAGCTTTTTTTCGCTTTTAGTGAATTTGTTACTTCGACATTGTCTGCCCTAACGAGTATGAGCCGCAGAACTTGCTGGTATTTGATATTTACTCCACCCCTTTGAGTATTACTCATTTTGCCACCTATTCGTTTTTATTTCGTTTATAAAAATCGATAAAAAAGAACAAAATCCAAATTAGCTATCGTCGACAGCCATAGAAGCACCTTGTCAAAGGTTGGGAAAAAATATACACATCTCGCTCTATTGAGAATTCCCGTGCTTACTTTGATCTAGCGCATATGTCGTGGTTTCAATTGCCCTATCAATTTTCGCGGCTTTAGCTTTGGCTGCTAAAAAATGCTCAGTCGGTACCCTGGATCTCCATCAAAATTCAGGTTCAACTTTGAAAACCGCAAAGTTTTGCTGAAAACCAAAAAAGCGTTGGATAGAAGAAGATTTACACTTTCGACCAGTATTGCCCTTACCAGAAGAAAATTCCGGTCCGCAGTTGTGGACAAACGCTGTTGCAGCACGTAATGTGATCAAGTCGTGCTGGGACGAAGGTTGATCGTGCCGGGACTACGTGGTCCCACCAGTATTGTCATCGTGTCGCGTGCTGCCATAGCGGGTTTCTGCGAGTGCGGACCAGAGATTCGCTCTGGTGAAAGCACTTTTTCAAGTACTCGTCGAAAACAGATTTATTTTGAAACACATATCATCACTGGGAAGTTGAGGCGTTTCCATGTTTAATGAGGTTTGAGGCTGTATTTGAGCTCATTACTCATCAGTTACGAATTACAATTAATGAGTTACGAGGATTTGAAAATTACGATTTACGCAATTCAAAATTTCAGTTACGCACAGCCCTGACTCACACTAGTGCTGGTCAGGGATGAGCGGAACAAAAATATGAAATTTCGGAAATCGGTTTTCGGGTTTCGGAACTAAAACTTTTTTATCGGGTTTCGGAAATCGGGTTTAAGAAAAACGCCTGAAAATGCTCGGAAATGCGGGTTTCGGAACGCGAAACGCGGAAAAACTCAGAAAATATCTGATATTTTCTTCCTCCCTGATGACCCGATATTTTCGCATTCCGCAGCGTTTTTTGCGGTTTTCGGAATGCGGAACGCGGAATGCCAAAAATGCGCGAAACTGCGGGTTTCGGAACGCGAAACGCGAAACTCCGCCCATCCCTGGTGCTGGTGCACTTACTGGCCCTTCGAAAAATTTCTGTGTATGATCCGGTAAAGGCTGTGTTAGATTATTCGAATATATTCGAAGATCGAATATGTTCAAATAATTGTCAGTGTCGATAGTCGATTTCGAATAATAATCGAATATGAGGTTTTTTCGATAGTCGATTTCGAATAATGATCGAATATCTGTTTTTTTCGATAGTCGATTTCGAATAATGATCGAATATCTGTTTTTTTCGATAGTCGATTTCGAATAATAATCGAAAATCGGGATTTTTCGATTACTCGATAATCGAATAAATAATCGAATAGTTTATTCGAATGTTTATTCGATTGCGAATATTTGAGCACAACTATAGTATGTAGCACCCACGACATAATTGTATATTGCGTCCTACAAACTTCCATTGTGACATATTATTGTGGAACCCACGTAGAATGCTATGGTTAGTGGTTATTGGAATGAGGTCGACAAAGCCAACCTATCGTTCAGTTTAGCTGAAAGAATGTTACTTATTGTTGATGGAGGAGAACCGGCAAAGCAGGTGTATAATTTGGCGAAGCCAAACGAACGCTAGACATGGTTAATGGGAGATGCCAGCGGCTAAGCCGGTATATTGTTTGGCGAAGCTTTCATGCTACACGTTGTTAACGTAGAGAGGAGAGGATCTGCCTATGGTTTAGTGAAGCAAAAGGAGTGCTATACATAGCCACTAACAAAGACCGCCATAAGCCGAACTTTCGTTATCGATTTGTTATATTATTGTCCTTCTATATTTAGTCTCTTTAAATTGCCGTTTAGGTGTCGCGTTTAGGTGTCAGAGTGCTGCGCTTAGAATTGCTACCGGTTGTGCAAGGAGCTCCTCGTTGGAGCATCTTCACGCGGAGGCCTGCATATTACCGGTCAAGGAGCATTGTGAACTCCAGGCACAGCAGATGTATATTAATGTTCTGAGACAGCCGAATCATCCGTCAAAGAGAATTATGAAGCCCATAAGATAGAGGTCGATTAGGACACCGTTGGATCCAAGATGCTCAACCTACGCGTGGTGGATCTGTGGAGTCGACTACCAAGATCAAGAAGACTCATCAAACGAGCATCAACAACTTCACGAGGAGTTTTTTCTGTGTGGGAGTGTAAATGGCTGGCTGCTACACTCCCTGGTATTCTACTGTTACGAGCTGGCATTGAGAAGAGTCCTGGACCGCGAAACAAGACTCCTCGATGTCCATGCCGTCATTGTGGATTGTCTTCTTCTTCTTATCGGCCACATAGAGCTTCTCCTTATAGGTGTAAAAAGGCAGCCACATCGCACGGGTTCGTCCACATATCCATAACTGTTAAAGAAGTCGGCCTTGCAGGACATGAAAATAAATGAAATGAATCGCGCCCTGGGTTGTGGCAGTCAGGACATTCGTCGGGGATCGACGAGTCGATTTTCTGGACGAAGGCCTTGAGGTGTGAGGAGTGTCCACATCGTAGACCTGCCAGGATGACGCGTGTACGTCTGGGTAGATCCTTTTCGCTGTCATTGATCGGGGGTGGCACGTCACCAAGAATTAGATTTAGGGGACCACTGGAGAGGTATTCTCTGACGAATCGGGTGTGCTCCATTTGCAGTAGTCTGACGCGATTGAGCTCCAACGTCGCCCAACGTTGACGATCCAAGACAGAGACTGCAGCATGAAGTGGCGAGCGAATATGTCGGAAATGGGGACCAGATGACAGTAATGGGAAATTAGGGTGTGTGGAATTCCTTACAATGCCAACATGGAACTGTTGCGACTGGAGTTGACAATGCTGCTTTACAGGAAGCAGCGAACACTCTTGATGTAGATGAGATACCAGTGTGGATCTAGGGCATCCAGTGATCACGCGTAGAGCAGTGTTCTGTGCACGCTGAAGTTTGCTCCAAGAGGCTTCCGACAGGTGTCTTGACCATATTGGGGCTCTATATTCCAGCACCGGCTGCACCATATACCTGTAGGTGGTTCGCAAAATTTCCTTAGAGCTGCCCCATGTAGTGCCTGCCAGCGAGCGTACAATGTTGTTACGTGTGTTGGCAGCAGCAGCTCGAATACGTGTGTTTTCGTGAAAACGCAGTGACGGGTCCAGAAATACACCAAGTAGACGAGGGTGTTTTGATAAGGGCAGCATATTTCCTTCCCAAAGAATCTTGGGATGCAGCTTGTGTTCGGCAGTCGCTGTAGTGCACAAAGTGACGCTGGACTTGGTAGGAGAGACCTTTAGCTGCTTCGATTCAAGGAACTTGGCCAGACTGACGAGGTATTTATTCATCTCAGCAGTGGCTCGATCGATGACAGGGTCAGTGCAAATAATAGTGATGTCATCCGCATATAGACATAAGTGGATGTTTGACGACGGCTTCGGCACATCAGACAGATACAAAGAAAACAGACTGGGAGATAAAACTCCTCCTTGTGGAACGCCTGCCTTCAGGGGCACAGACTTCGATAAGTGTCCATCAAATTTCACGCGAATGGAACGATTTTTGACAAAGTTATCTGTCCATCTTTTGCACCAGTCAGGAATAGTAGAGTCCAGGATCGATTTGGACAGCAGTGGGATACTGACGTTATCGAAGGCAGCGGTTAAGTCAACCGCCACGACAATACTTCTACCAGCTGGAGGTTTCATGTTGAAGCCAGCAATTATGTGTTCTGTGATGGAAGTGAGTGCCGTAATGGTAGAGTGGGCCTTCTTGAAGCCATGTTGATGCACGTTATGTCGTAATGCTTCTTGGAGGTGCGGGTTGATGAATTTCTCCGCTAACTTAGCAATAGGGGACAAAAGGGAGATGGGTCGATGCGAAGTTGCTTGATCTTCTGGTTTGCCAGGCTTGAGGATCGGAAGAACAATTGCTTGCTTCCATCTAGCGGGGATGACACCTGAGCTGAATGACGAGTAGACTAGGTCACAAAGTAATTCAAGGAACTCTTCCGGCAAGTGCTTGAGATGGACGGCTGACACACCGTCGGGTCCCTCGGCTCGCAAGTTCTTCATGGACTTGATGAGGGAAGACATCTCAGAGGCAGTTATGGCAGGTACATCTTTTCGGCTGAGCTTCCTTATAGACCGGAGAGTGAGCCTGTTGGAACGATCACGGCGGGACGTCGCTGAAGCGAAGTGTTTTCCAAGTCGACATGCAGCCTTAAATCCGGACTCAAATTTCCCCGAAGGGAACTCAAGCATGTTGCGCTCTGCTGCCATTTTCTTCCCAGATAACCGCTTAAGAATGCTCCAAGTCTTCTTTGCATCAGTGGAGAAATTCAAGGATTCTGTGAACTCCATCCAACGTATCCGCTTGTAATCATTAAGCATTTTGGTGATCTCATCAGACAGTCGTTGAATGCTGGGATCTGCAGGATCAGCTCGGCGCTTCTCGTCCCGTAATTCGATCAGCTCCAGGACGTCTTTGGGAACGTTAGGGTGAAACGTTCTAACGCGCCCTGTAGGAATTGCAGTTATACCTCCGATACTCTCTGGTATAAATACCATTTTGAATTATCGATCGAGTACACTGGGGAGGGATGCAGGTTTATTCAGTGTGTCATTCCTTGGGAGCGGATAACTATTGCAATACCTATATGAATACCTGATCATTTCTCATTAATGTATTTACATTAAATATCATACATAAATATCAAAGCAGCAGCCATACGAAAACTATTCTTGTACAGTATTAATGTCTTAAACTATTTACAGTATATGCTACTTGCATTCCAATAAGCCTTATAGTGTGCGAACACAGCAAGTCGACGCAGAGTAAAACGTGGTTACGATGAAATCAAATTACAAAATGCAATAACCGGGAAATTTACATGAGTTCACGAAAAGCGGCTCATACGCATACAACGCGCTAGGGTGAGGAAACCTAGGATCGTAAAGGAACGAAATGAGTACATATCGTCTTGTCGGAACACCCGAGAACAATAGAAATGAGCAAAGAGATCCACTGGGAGGAGTACCAATACAATAACAGCGACCAGACAACTAAGAGGGGAAGTCCTGGGAGTCAGTGGGTAGATGTAAGGGCTTGGGGTTGACGTAGGAGTTGAAGGCCTTAACCGATCTCCATCTACCAGCCTGCATGACTCTTGTTTGGTCGTACCCCAAGTCGAGGGCGTGAGAAGCTGCACCTCCCCTAAAAGAATGTGAAGTAATACTAAGGTGATCTAATTGTGTAGCACTGAGTAAAGCCTTAAGCCGGTCCCTCAAAGTAGCATACGTGAGCGGGAACCCTGTTGTAGAGGACTGAAAAAGGAAGGTTTGGTTAGCCACAGACGAAATATAGTTGGAAAGCAGGCCATCTTCCAACTTATCCAGCTTGATAGATAGGGACGCCCCAAACTTGAATTGGTCCGTTTTGAATTGTTTAATAAAAATGGACCATGTTCCTTGCTGCTTTCGCACCACATCCGCGACCCGCAGTTCCCTCGCTTCGCTGATCCTAAGCAATGCCTTAAACTGGAGGAGGGCTACTACAGCGGCCTGCGTAATCTTGGGGTCCGAACTAATGGAACCTTCGGCCACCATTTTACGTAGACTGGATGGGTCTGCCTTAGCGTGGTGCTTGGTCGGGGAAGTCGACCGCCTCTCTGCTTCTACAATGCTCTCTTCGATGCCGCGCTCTACTGCGGGCAGGGGGCCATGGAAATAATTAAGGGCCGCGACTACCAAGGGAAGCGACTTTTGTCTCCCATCCGCGGCGCATTGGGCCACATAGTAGTTCCGCAGTTGGGGGAAAGGGAGCCCGGGAATCTTGAGGTTTCTTCTCCACGCATCGAAACGCTGAAGCTCCGCACTGTAGGCCGTGATTGTCGAAGAAGCTCTGTCGGATGTCAACGATCTACCGATCACTGCGCCTGCCTCGGCTAGACCCAGAGCGCTGGACTGGTGAACCAGGGCTGCTCCTTGTCGAAATCTCGGTGCTGTAAAAGGCGAGTCTGAATTACGACGTGGTTTTTTTTTTAATTAAAGTGCCTCTGCGCTGGGCGGGCGGGCGGGTTGACCGCTCCTGAAGACTCTGAAGACCTGGAATGGTCCCCACCTCTGCTGGGCCACCCTGGGTCGCGTGGCTCCGCCCACTCTGGGTGACCCGACGGGGTCGTCGGCGCCCGATCGATAATTCAAAACTACACTTATACCTCCGATACTCTCTGGTATAAATACCATTTTGAATTATCGATCGAGTACACTGGGGCAGTGGAATTGCAAAGCCGGGGGACTAGAAGGGGATTGATTTCTTTTCCCTAGGAGTAGGGCTGAAGTCCAAAAGCAGAAACATAAAAGGAGATTTAGCGAATTGGGACCCGAAAGCACCTGGAAGGGCCTCCTCCTCGAAAATCTTTGTTCCTACAGGGAATAGAACACCATCGATCACAAAATCAGCCCAGTGATACTCGTGCTTCCTCAGCAATGGAAAGAAAGGTTGAGAAGGCCACAAGGGGCAGCCTAAGATTCCCACCGATTTGTAATGTAAGCACCATTTCAACACTCTTGAAATAAGCGAAACTGGAGGAACTAACCAAAGAAGTCCTGAAGTCCAAGCAACTGGGATTGCGAACGAGTCGACCCCTGACGTTCCTGGGCACAGGCAGCTGGAATAGAATGTTTGACATTTAGAATTTCTATCGTTTGCGAAAAGGTCCGCAACTGGTACGCCCCATCTACTAGTTATTTTTGTGAAAATCCTCTCATTTATGCGCCAGTCGTCGAAATCTATCAGTCGACTAGCTTCATCTGCTTCTTGATTCAAGGATCTAGGTATCCACCGGAGTCTTACGTGTAAACCATTCATTTCCTCCAATTTCCAGATATTCTGGGCCAGATTATGTAGTTTTAGGGAAAGGCTTCCTTTTTCGTGGATGATATTTGCAGCTTGATTGTCCGTATAAACAACGGTGTGTTCAAAAAGTTCCTTATGGAAGGCTTCTAAACCAAGCTGAATAGCAATAAGTTCCCTTGCGGTGCTAGATTCTAGCCGTAATTCAGACGGAAGTTCACGGAAAGAGCTTGCCAGGATGCCGTCGCAAGAATTTTTGAGTATCGCACCCACAGAATGAGACGAAGCGTCCACATATATGAAGCTTCGGTATATTTCGGGCTCCTCGGGAGGAAGAAGAGATTTACACGGGGCCAATAATAGACGTGAACTCCAGTGAGCCAACTCACTGCTCTCAATCTCCGTTTTCCTCCATTTGAAAGAGAGTGGGAGGTCCCGCGACTCTGGCTACCTCTCTGGCTACTGCTCGGGAATTCCTGATATCTGAAATGTTCATCACTAAGCTTAGAGAAGCCACTGTGCCTGTCCATCTTAACCTTTCGTAGAGAGAGGGTTGTGGCACCCTCAAAATTTCCTTTAGTCTGGCCCGAGCTCTTTCTAATCTGTCCATAGAGATGGAAATCAACATTTTTTCTAAATCAGTAGAAAACCCTAACCATGTGGCGACGTGTGCCGGAGTCCAGTTACATTTTTCGGAAGCGAAGTGCCAACCCGCGTTCTCGAGATCACGCCTGACGACAGCTGATGATTTTGAACAGCTTTCTCTGGAAGATTCGAAAATAATGCCGTCGTCCAGGTAGATGGCAACGCCTATCCCTTGTGATCTCCATTTTCTGATAAATGGTCGCAATATTTTCGTGAAAATATGCGGGGCTGAGCAAAGACCAAATGGAAGGCACAGAAATTGATAGAATGCGCCATCCCACTCAAAGCCTAGGAAGTCTATGTGCTCATCACAAACTAGAACATGGTGGTAGCCCGATTTGAAATCAAACGTGGTCAAAAAACCCTGGGGTGGCAGGACGTGCATTATTTTGGCCAAATCATCCAATTTGAATTTTGGGACTTGCAAAAACTTGTTGAGATGGGATAGATCCAGTACTAGACGTAATTTCTTACCTTTTGCAACAGATAGTGGATGAATATGCAGGTTTTGGAGACGATTATCTGGCACTTTTCTGATCGCACCCGACGAAAGAAGACCTGTAATTTCTGCTGTAACAAAACTGTCGTGCTCGAGAGCAGAGCGTCTGTTTGGCACAACTACCGGCTTAGTCGGTGAGGATATAAAAGGCAACGAGTACCCATATGCAATCGTGGTCGAGACCAACTGAGAAGGCTCGAGAGCCGACCAAACAGATCGATAATCTTGAATCGAACCGGCATAAAACTCACTATTTTCTGGCTGGGCATTCCCTCCACCAGTGACCTTCGCGACCACACTCCTTGCATTGACTTCTTCTCCTGTCTTGATCTTTCTGGAAAGATCTGTCGGATGGTCGAGGGTCCCTCTTGTAGACAGAGGTCCTGTTAGGGAAATCCGGTCGACTCCAGTAGGGATCATACTGCGGGTTACTGAAGCCGTGGCGAAGATTTGCGTTGGGCACGTAGAAGGGGGGCGGAGGATAGGGGGAAGCAGGGGGCCAGGCTGCTTCCCTCTTACGAAAGGGCTGATCTGAAGGAATTTTTCGTTTCCTGGATCCCTCTTCTTCCTTCTTCTTCACTGATTCCAGAAAGTCGCTCAATCTTGGATCTGTTGCTCGCAGGGTATCCGCCTTCGTCTTTTTCTCCAGATATTGAAAAACGTCCGGGTGGTCATCTGCGATGATCAACGTCTCGTTCCGAGATGATAGGTCATGAATCACATCAGAAATAATATCAGCAATATCGGGAATATTCTGCAAAGGAACCAACTTCTGGATGATTACAGCGTTGAATTCGTACTGCTTCGCGTAGCCTTCCCTCTTGAATTTCGGGGCTGTTGGAGTCGGCGGTGGCAACGGGTTGGGTTCTGTCCTCACTGCGTCGATGATGAACCGCAGGTCCCTGGGGTCCAGACGTATCGCACTCTGCACGGTCTCCTCGTACGCGATCTCCGTTGGTTGCTGCTGCAGCGAAGAGCCTTCATCCATCGTGACCGCTCCTGAAGACGCTGAAGACCTGGAATGGTCCCCACCTCTGCTGGGCCACCCTGGGTCGCGTGGCTCCGCCCACTCTGGGTGACCCGACGGGGTCGTCGGCGCCCGATCGATAATTCAAAACTACACTTCTGGAGGCGTTGCATATGGCATCAACAATGAACTTGTCCTTCTCGTGAACGGAGCCGGTTAGCGGGTAAGAGGCTACCCGACTGAGTAACACCTCTTTAAACATGACCCAGTTGGCCTTACGGTAGTTGGTGTACAATTTGCTACGAGAGCCTATGAAAGGTGCCAGGTGACTGTTGAGAGACAAATCCAATGAAACACATATGGGTACATGATCGCTGGCCATAGCTATAGCAGTGGACCAGTTACAGGAAACAGCAAGAGAAGATGATACAAAAGTGACATCAGGAGAGGACGGCCTGCCCGTGGAAAGAAGGCGAGTGGGGGCGTCCTCGTTAATGGCAACAAGATCACAATCCTCAGCAAAAAGCTCAAGTAGTTTCCCTCTGTCATCGGGATCTAGAGAGGAGAACCAGGATGTGGAGTGAGCATTAAAATCGCCAGCCATGACAACAGAAGACGATGGGAGGGCAGTGTGCACAGATTGCAAAAATGGAGTGGGGTCAAACGAATTGGGACATGAGGAGATTGGGGGAATATAAATATTAACAATATCTATAGGGCAACTTTGCAATACAACAAGAACACCAATACATTCTACAACATTATAATTAGGGAGAGCTATAAGATGAGAAGGTATAGAGGTTTTTACAAACGTAGAGACGCCTCCACCATGAGATGTGCGAGGGAGGTGGTAAGACATGTAACCGGGGAGGCGGGGTAGGGAGGATGTTGGGCTAAGTTTAGTCTCCTAAAGGAGAATGACATCTGGACGGAAGCGTTCAATGTACAATGTGAGCTCAGCAAGTTTGGCACGCGGGCCATTGATATTGAGTTGAAAAATGTCTAGACTGTGAAGAGGAACACTAAGGGGAGAGTTAGAGCAAGATATACAACAATAAGCATCAGTGTAGTCATTATAGCTGGTTAACCCCGAGCATTTGAGGTGTACCCAGCCGAGGCAACCACCGCACTGGACGCTTGCATGTTGAGCCGACAATCCACAATTACAACAGGGATATCGTGGAGTCTTGCTGCGTGGCCCTGAGTTCCTCTCAACGCTGGCTCGTAACAGTAGAATGCGAAGGAGTGCGGCAGCCAGCCATTCGCACTCCCCTACAGAAAAAACTCCTCGTGGAGTTGTTGATGCCCGTTTGATGAGTCTCCTTGATCTTGATAGTCGACTCCACAGATCCACCACGCGTAGGTTGAGCATCTCGGATCCATTGTGAATTGTAGGCACAACATGCGAGCATCCAGTGCGGTGGTTGCCTTGGCTGGGTACACCTCAATTGTTCGGGGTTAACTAGCTACAATGATTACACTGATGCCTATTGTTGTATGTCTTGTATTACAATACCCACCCTAAGTTTTGGTAAAAAGGCGAAAAAAAAAACGCGGAAAATCGCTTTTTTCGTCTTTTGGTCATAACTCGCTTCAAAGTGGAAGTTTTTCAAACTTAAAGATATCTTTGGAATCAGCATTGGACAGTCTTTCTCCGTGATCTACACATGGCTTACTGTCAAAACAAGGCATATAGGGTTGACACAATCAATCGAGTGGGAAGTGGGACAATATTCAATGCTGAAATGTGTGACTGCGTCTCCTCAAGTCTATTCAACTTGTATCAGATTTCGGATTTTTTATTCAACGAATTTTGTTTCTCTTAGATTTTTTATTTTCAAAATTTAATTCCATTCACCTCTGTGTATTGTTTTTTAGCTATTGAATCAGTTATTTGTTCAATATTTTTTGGGGTTTCATCACCAATCAATTCTCCTCGTGTTCCTGACTTTATCACTGTCTCTATACCTGGGAAACAGTCAAGTTTTTTAGTTTGGCCTAGTCTTGGTTGAACTCCTTTCTGGCGATGGTCCCCTTCAGCTTCCCCGTAACTCCACTCCTTCCACTCTACCTCTCTCCCTTTATCTCGACGATCTGACGCACTCCTCGCTCGAAAACAGTCCCCGAAGTGATTTCAATTAGCTCAGCGGGGATGGACTGGGGTGTCAGACCACCCAGCAGCCAGCGCGCGCGGCCGCGGCGCGTCACCGCATTGATTAATCTCCCAAACGAAAGGTTTGGCTCAATCAATTGACGACTCGTCGTCAAATGCGGATATGAATTATTAAGTACAAGCAAGGAATAGGGTCTGAACATGGAATTCTTTGATTTTTCCGATTTCTCATTTTAAAAAAATATAGATTTATCGGAAGAGTCGGAATCGGAATATCGGAAATCTCTTTGTGTTATCTGTGCTTTTGTTTGGAAAGATCCCTAACAGCACCCCCTTAAAGTTTACAAGCCACGGTGGGTGAATCCTTGGTCGCGGACTGTGCGTGTATTGCACGCGACACGAGCAATTTGACGGCGGAGTTGCGAAAATCCAATGCGTTTCGCAATGCAATTGCAATTGCAATTGCATTCGGAGTTGCATCTATTTTTCGCGCGGGAAATTTGAATTGCAATTTTTAGCCATTCTCTAGCCCTTGTTCCCTGCAGTTGCACATGGATACACTTGCATTAAAGCATTACATTGAGCATTGCAATTGCATTTGCGTTCACTTTTGCATTTGAACTTTCGATTGCAATTGTATTTGCATTTGCTGTTATAATTAAAGTTTAATGAACCTATGGTAGGTACAACGGGTTCACCCCGTCATACAGTGGAGGAGGTGCGGTGCACAATGAGCCGGGCGAAGCCTTCTTAGGTGCTGAAGTAGCATTGATGGGCAGAAGTTCTAGCTTCCGAAGGAGAGTTGTAACTGAACATCTGGTTTGAAAAATTCAGAACACCAGCACATCAAGAAACATGTCAGATTGTTGAACAATCACTCACTTATGCTTTCTTATAAATGCCTGAAAGGCCTAAGGTGAACAATCTGCACTCAGAACTGTGTCATCTACAGTACTGCTTGTACCGCAGCTATCTCCAAACTTCCCGAACATGCCGTTGAATTCCAGAGGGGTGGCGCAGTACTTTTAGGAAAAATACGGTCAAGCTTCAAGTTTAGGTACTACAGAAAGTCCGAGCAGATCGTTTACCTGGATCTCGATGAAGCTTGGTACGCCCCACCCATCTCGGTGACTTGGATTCTTGAGAAATGACGAAGAATTTCCCTCGCTAGGAAAAATTGCATGACAATTTCGAATTTGAAATTTCTTTAAAAAATTAAAGTTCTGTGCTGTGCTTATCTGGGCCAAATTCCGGTCCGCAATTGCGTCTCGACACGCTTTGCGGCCGCACGCTCCCGAGTCAGAAGAGCTTCCAGCGCCGAAGCCGCCGATCTGCTGACTCTAAGTGGGTTTTGGAAACTGGAAACTAAGAAACTTTGTAGAAAATTTTACAAAAAAGCCACATCGAGTCGGCTTAGGCGCTGGAAACCCGACTGAATCGAGCGCGTGCGGCAGCAAAGCGTGTCAAGAAGCAATTGCGGACCGGAATTTGGCCGAGATAAGCACAGTACAGAAATTGACACGCTTTGCTGCCGCACGCGCTCGATTCAGTCGGGTTTCCAGCACCTAAGCCGACTCGAGGTGGCGTTGTGTACAATTTTCTACAAAGTTTCTTAGTTTCCAGTTTCCAAAACCCACTTAGAGTCAGCAGATCGGCGGCTTCGGCGCTGGAAGCTCTTCTGACTCGGGAGCGTGCGGCCGCAAAGCGTGTCGAGACGCAATTGCGGACCGGAATTTGGCCCAGATAAGCACAGTACCTTTATTGGGATCAAAGCGACACTTCTAAGAACCTATCACAACAAAGTCGCAGGGCCTGATATCATTGATCATGCAGCTAGCAAATCAGAGTATATGCAGACTTGATTTGTGTCGCATCACACTGGAGTTCGAGGTCGAACACAAGCATCCATCGGCTAGGAGACACGCCAAACCTACTAGTTTTTCGTTCGTTTCATGTGAAGGCTGGGACCAAGATGTTATGCATAATAGGTAGTACACGTGTGAAGACGAATAATGCACTACACAAAAGATGACGACATTTTTTCTTAGTTTCACTTTTCCTCTATAGAAAAACCGAATTCCCGCGACTCATTGCGCGTGCATGAGGCCTCTTTCAGAGTTCGATCGCCGCGCGACGCGATGGCATGTTTTGAATACGTATCGACGTGCTACGCGATCACGATCGATGCTCATGATTATCATCCCATCGCGTCGCGATCGAACTCTGAAAGAGTCTTCACGCACGCGATGCTACTCCATCTGTCTCGCCTCCGCCCTCTCGCTCTGTTTAACCTCAACTCCGCATACGCAAGCGAAGGAAGGGGAATTTCATTTTTACACAACCCATATACATAGACGTTGCTTGGGAATCACACCATTCGGTGTCTGTGAGATCAGCGGAACTGTACCCGATGCTGTGGGAATGAGAGTCGTCCTCGGACTTTCGGCCATGGATTGGGTTTCTGGGATTTCTATGAGCTCTACCATGTGTATGGAAGGTTCCCTGGTTTTCTCCACGAGGTCGGAACTCATGGGTGGGTGAAATACTGTGGTGGGTGCGTAATTTCTTTCGACTGCCATCCCAATATCGGTTAGTGTCAGATCAGCCATCACATCACGACTAACCTGCTCGGCAGGTTCGAGTCCTGTCCAACCCCTGAGTTTTTTTATTAAACACAGCTTCCTTGTGATACCTTGTGATTATGTATCATGTCATGAAGGCTCAAAGTATTTTTAAAACCCCTAATTCAATATCCAAATGACCTCGGTGACAGGACTCACTGCCGATTTTTGCCTGCTACATCATATCCATTCCATCCTGTTTGGTTTTTCAAGCACCAGAATCAGTTCAAAGTCTCTTCCAGAAGCTGGAACTTCTGCCCCTCAATGCTACTTCAGCAGCTAAGAAGACCTAGCAGGGCTCTTTTGTAGGACTTCGTAGCGTTTCTCCTCTATTCTATTACGGGATGAGCCCGTCGTGCCTACCAAACATGCATTACATTACAATTCAAAATGCAAATACGATTGCAATTGAAAGTTCAATTGCAAAAGTAAACGCTAATGCAATTGCAATGGTCAACGTAATGCTTTAATGCAAGTGTATCCATGTGCAACTGCAGGGAACAAGGGCTAGAGAATGGCTAAAAATTGCAATTCGAATTTCCCGCGCGAAAAATAAATGCAACTCCGAATGCAATTGCAATTGCATTGCGAAACGCATTGGATTTTCGCAACTCCGCCGTCAAATTGCTCGTGTCGCGTGCAATACACGCACAGCGGACCACAAAGCGGCCAGCGCGTGCAGCCGCTCATCGATTAATCTCCCAAGCAAAAAGTCTCAATCAAATAACTTCGATTCCTCGATCTTTGACAAAAAATTAATAAACACATCCACAACTGGACCAGATCAAGACCGCTGTAATCCAACAAGCCTGTGTACACCCTTACCATTATAGTTGTACAACTTTGAAAAAAATTTTGAACAAACGAAAATTGAAAAATTTTCGTTCGAAAAAATTTCGAACGAACGATAAATGAAAAAATTTGTCCGAAATGTTCGTCCGCCACGTGAAAAAGCGACGCCGCGTCCGCAGGACTGCTCTACAATTTTTTAATTTATTGATCAAATATAAATTTCATGAAAAATCGGAAAAATAAAGAAAAAATCCATATTCCGACCCTGTTCCTTGTTCTTAATTATTCATATCCACATTTGGCGACGAGCCGTCCATTGCTTGAGCCAGATCTTTCGTTTGGGAGATTAATCAATGTGGTGACGCGCCGCGGCCGCGCGCGCTGGCTGCTGGGTGGTCTGACTCTCCGGTCCATCCCCGCTGCGCGAATTGAAATCACTTCGGGGGACTGTTTTCGAGCGGGGAGTGCGTCAGATCGTTGAGAGAAAGGCCATTGGTATACCTCCGTCGCTGCAGCGACAGGTTTCGACAACTATCACTCATCGTGTCGGGACCAGCACCGGTGCTATGGCAGGGTCGGCCGCGGGATCAGTTTGCGTGCGCCCGTCGCTGGAACAGGTCGCTGAGGGGTGTTATAGTTTTCACTGACGTAACCCTGGTCCACTCCGTCGCCGCAGCGACGGGCTGTCGCTGGCTCCCCTGGACTCCAAATATTCATCTATTTCATGCTGTTTTATGTAATTTTGGCATATCATGGACAGTACAGTGACATCAAAAGACATTATAGTTTTGTATGTTTCGGTTTAGTTGTTTACCTGCAGTTTTTTTTTCAATTGGGAATTTATGTGCTGTCATTATTCCATTCAATTACTTATGAACCGTTCTTTTTATCTATACATTTGTCTAGGCTGTCGGATGTATTGATTATATCCCAAGCCGACGTATTTTGCCTCTTCTTTGAACTAGATTTTCCGCTTCCCGAACTAGATTTTCCGCTTCCCCAACTACCAACTAAAAATAGGGATGGCTAAAACGACTATGATGATCATATTGTGACAGAATGTTAAAACAATTGGACATGTCACGGAATCCCACATAAACTGTGATGGCATGACCATAATCGATTTTTTGTTTGCTGTGCAGATGCGCGTATGCGGAAATGTCAGTCCGCAAAAGTGCGTGGAATTCAATGCGGCGACGAAGACTCCTTCGCCGGCGACCGCCTGTCGCTGAAGTATACCAATGGCCAAAGGGAGAGAGGTAGAGTAGGAGTGGAGTTACGGGGAAGCTGAAGGGGACCATCGCCAGAAAGAAGTTCAACCAAGACTAGGCCAAACTAAAAAACTTGACTGTTTCCCAGGTATAGAGACAGTGTGAAGTCAGCATTACGACAAGAATCGATGGGGGATGTTCTTCAGGTTGAAGTCCCGTCAAATCTTGAGAATTTCAACTTCTCGGGAAGGCGAAATGTGTCATAACTACTTCAAGAAATAACTGTTCTCTCAGACCGGTGTAGTACCAGAAAATTACCAGAAATTTCCCAGGGATCAGTGGTAAATGTGCAATTACCACCCGATTACGGACATTTTACCAGAGATTCTACCCTAATCTCTGTTGTTGACAAATTCTGCCAGATAACGAGAAAGTTATCACTAAATTTCTCCTTGATTCTCCGGAATCCTCCCGTATTCTGTCAGAAAAATGGCGATTTCTGACAGAATGCGAAATACGGCTTTAGCTTCCGAATTGGTGGTTTTGGGGTCAGCAAGGATGAGTTCTACATCAAGACTCTTTCGGGACTCAGAAAGAATGGTGGGGCGCGGCTTACACTCTAGGAAACTCCTGAGCGAAACGGTTGGGGAATACGAGTGAACGCGGAAGTATCTCAGTGATCCATATAGCGCGTGGTGTGCCTGACCAAAGTACGCGTACCCAAGTGCGCTCTCCTCCCCTTCACACACGTGCGCACGCAAGCGCGTGCACACCTATATGTATGCGCCCTCACGCGCAAATGCACGCGCTCCCAGAGACTGACATTTACGCACGCTCATTTAAACACGCTGTATAGGCGTGTATACGTGCTCATACTCTCCAGTTCGAAGTCAATTTTACTCGGGCCCGTTACGAGCGTGTGATCGCGTATGATGCTTTTCCTTATTCCTCACACCACAGGGTGTGAGGAAATCTTGGTAGATGAATTTAATAGATGAATCTTGGTTGCTCACCCCCTGAATTCAGGGGGCTCAGGTACTCAGGGCGACGGCCGGAGCCCCACATCTCGAGGGTGCCGCCAGCGGCGAACCAGGCTGCATGCGACGGGGTGGTCGTCTCGTGGCGCCAGACTGTGAGGACTCAGATAGGAACATCACACTTTCCGCGGTACCACTAGCCGACGTCCCTTAACCCCTCCCGCGGAAGGCCAATAGATTGCTCGCCGGCAGTCGGCAGCGCCGTTTCGTTGACTGCCCGTACGCGGTGAACAAGCACTCTGCGGCGCTTCTGCCACCGCCTTACGGCTAATCTGGTGACTGACAGAAGACAATACTATAGCAGTTTGCGGCACAGTCATAAATCAATCACCCTTTAAGTAAAAGTCTGTTAAAACAACATTTCAAAAGTTCCCTTGTGGGATCTTCAGTTTGAACTGCTCTTGACAAGTAAGGATAAGCTTCTACGGGGAAGCTTTCTACACTCACTGGTTCTAGCAGTCTTCCTATTCGCAGATGCCATTAACGGACAGTGGTTTACCTGCCCAAGACCAGCGTCGCACACAGCGCGGGTTTTAGAAAGAGTCTCAACACAGCATTCTCTGCTCAGTAATCGTTCATTGGCTCCACTCTAGTGGGTGGTGCAATGATGATATCAAAGTGAGAATCGATGAGTGAGTGTTCGATGACCCCCAGGGATAGCCGACTGCCCGCCGACACTCCGCGGGAAGATGCGAAAACCTCTCTCTCCGCGGGAAGTGGGGCGCTGTTCCACGCCCACGAAATTGGGGCCGCGCGAAGTCGACTAGGCCGACTTGGCCGGCGGGAAGTGTGCTGTTTTTATCTGAGGAGGGCGGGCAGATCAGTGAGAAAGGCTGTCACACCTATTGGTTGAGGTCACTTTTGGAATCATTAGCGCTACCCGGCCTTTTCCACTGATCTGCCCGCCCTTCTCACTGTCTGGCGCCTAAAGACGACCACCTTATGCGACGCACACGATGCGCGGATATTGGCTCGCCCGCGAGCCACAAAACACGCCACGCCATCTTCAATTCGGCCGGTTGGAAAGACAATTGATAATGGTCACGAATGATCAGGTCGTAACGTGCTTATCACGTGCACAGCCGGTATAAAAGGTGTCTCATCTCACTAGAGTACTCATTCGGCATTCGAATGCCGGCCCTGGAAGGTGACTTCGAGTCACTCTCCGGAGGCCAGCATATTTTTGACTGCTGAGGGGATAGGGGTATCCCCACGGCTGGGTGGGCGGCTTTCGCCGCGATCCGCGGGGAGGATGGTTCTTCACCGCAGACTGCGGCGGACCGCGTAGTCTGGCAGAATTTTCCGTACTGTTCGGAAAAATTCTGCCAGAAAACGAGAAAAATCTGCCAGAAAACGGTAAAATTACCACCAGAGGAGGGCAAAATCGTTCCGTAATCTGGCAGAATTTTACCGTAATCTGTCAGAATTTTACCGTAATACTCCGGCCTGAGCTCTTAAACTTGAAAATGTTATCGAAATTAAAATGACGAACGTAATTTTCGAATTCTGAAAATAACCCCAGAAATTTTGAATATTGTTACAAGCAATTGTTACTCGATCTACCTCCTCCATTGTTGAGGCTTGAGGTTTTCACAGTTTTGAATTGTTTGTCTGAGGGTAGAGCTAAACGGATTGATATCCGAATAATTATTCAACGTTGTTAGCGAATTCATTTTCTAAATAAAGCAAGAATACTATGAATGGAATTGAAATGTGTAAGTATTCAAATTATAGTGAAAATTCATATAAAAATAGAGTAAAAAAAAAGATTGTTGCAAACAACACCAAAAAATTTTAAACAAATAAGAAAATAAATATCTAATAAATAATACACAGAGGTGAGATGGAACAAACTTAAAAAAAAATCTAAGAGAATTAAAATTTGATAAATGAAAAAACTCGAATCAAAAACAAGGTGCATAGACTAGAGGAGACACAGTCAGACATTTCAGCATTTCATATTGTCCCACTTCTCACTCGATTGATTGTGTCAACCCTATATGCCTTGTTTGACAGTAAGCCATGTGTAGGTCAAAAATAAAGAATGTTCAATGCTGATTCCAAAGATATCTTCAAGTCTGAAAAACGCCCACTTTGAAGGGAGTTATGACCAAAAGACGAAAAAAGCGATTTTCCGCGTTTTTTTCGCCTTTTTACCAAAACTTAGGATGGGTATTGTAATTCACCTTCTACGGTTCCTCTCCATAGTCTCAACATTTTTCAACTCAATTTTAATGGCTTGCGTGCCAAACTTATGGAACTTACATTGTACATTGAACGCTCACAACCTGACGTCATCCTCCTACAGGAGACCAAACTTAGCGTGTCCTCCCCTTCTCAGCCCCGCCTTCCCGGCTATACATCCTATCATATTCCCCGTTCATCACATGGCGGTGGCGTGTCAACTTTTGTAAAATCTTCAATTCCATCTCACCTTATTGTCCTCCCCAATGATAATGTTGTTGAATGTATAGGAGTTCATATAGTATTGCAAAGCTGTCCTCTAGATATTATCAATGTTTACATTCCCCCATCCACCTCTTGTCCCAACTCATTTGATCCCACTCCATACTTACATGATGTATATTCAATCCTCTCATCCTCATCTGTTGTCATGGCTGGTGACTTTAATGCTCATTCCTCTTCCTGATTCTCCTCCTTAGATCCCGATGACAGAGGAGAACTACTTGAGCTTTTTGCGGATGATTGTGACCTAATCCCTATAAATGAATATTTTCCTACTCGTCTCCCATCGACGGGCAGGCCCTCCTCACCTGACATCACGTTCGTTTCCTCTTCTCTTGCCATGTCTTGTAACTGGTTGACATCTGTGGCCATGGCCAGTGATCATGTACCCATCAGCACCACATTGGATCTGTCTCTTAATAGTCATCTCGCACCTTTTTCTGGCTCCCGTAGCAAATGTTACACTAACTACAATAAGGCTAACTGGGTCCTGTTTAAGGAGGTGCTACTCAGCCGGGTAGCCAACTATCCACTAGCTGGCTCTCTCTGTTCATGACAAAGAGAAGTTCGTCGTCGACACCATATGCGATGCCTCCAGAATATCCATTCCGACCGGTCGTGTAAGAACGTTCCACCCCAACGTACCAAAGGAAGAACTGGAGCTAATCACACAACGGGACGACAGACGCAGAACTGATCCTTCCGATCCGTGCATTTCACTACTATCAGAGGAGATCTCTAAAGTGCTGAACGACTACAAGCAGAAACGCTGGAGAGAGTACACTGAATCCATCAACTTTGCGACTGATAGCAAACAAGCGTGGAGCATTCTAAAACGACTATCTGGGAAGAAGATGGCACCTGCGCGCAATATGCTTGAGTTCCCCTCGGGCAGATTCTAATTCGGATATAAGGCTGCCTGTCAGCTTGGAAAACTCTATGCTTCTGCTTCGTCTCGCCGCAACAAAGAGCACAGATGTACATTACGTGCGATCAGAAAACTCAGTCGACATGACGTACCTGCCATAACTGCTTCTACCGTCTCTACCATCATCAAGTCGATGAAGAATTCGCGGGCAGAAGGACCAGACGGCATTTCAGCCGTTCATCTGAAGCAATTGCCGGAACAGTACGCAGAGGTACTCAGTGATATTATCTACTCGTCCTTTACCACTGGTATTAGTCCTGCTCGTTGGAAACAAGCGACTGTTCTCCCAGTTCCCAAACCTGGCAAACCAGAAGATAAAGCAACGTCACACCGTCCCATATCCCTATTGTCCCCTATCGCTAAGTTGGCGGAGAAAATCATAAACCCGCATCTCCAGGGCGCACTACAGCAGAACGTCCATCAGCATGGCTTCAAAAAGGCGCACTCCACCATCACCGCACTAACGTCAATATCTGAACACATCATTGCCGGTTTCAATAGGAATGCTCCCGCCGGTAGAAGTCTGGTCGTGGCAGTTGATCTGACTGCCGCTTTCGACAATGTCAGCACTTCTTTGCTGTCAAAATCGATTCTGGACTGCGACATGCCCGACTGGTGCAAACGATGGACTGACAACTTCGTCAAAGATCGCTCCATACGTGTGAAGTTCGACGGACACCTGTCGAAGTCGGTTCCCTTGAAGGCAGGCGTCTCTCAAGGTGGAGTATTATCACCAAGCCTATTCTCCTTATATCTATCTGATATTCCGAAGCCGCCGCCCAACATCCACTTAGATATGTCTGTATGCAGATGATATCACAATTGTATGCACTGACTCTGTTATCGATCGTGCCACTACGGAGATGAACAAGTACCCCTGCAGCCTGGCCAAATTTCTCGAATCGAAGCAGCTAAAGGTCTCTCCTTCAAAGTCTAGCGTCACTATGTGCACTACTGCAACGGCTGAGCATCAGCTACATCCCAGGGTTCTCTGGGAAGGTAACCAGTTGCCCCTCTCTAAGCACCCTCGGCTACTTGGAATCTTTCTGGATCCTTCACTGCGCTTTAATGAAAACACGCGCATCCGAGCTGTAACTGCCAACACGCGAAATAACATCCTCCGTGCTCTGGCGGGTACTACCTGGGGTAGCACAAAGGAGGTTTTACGCACAACATATAAGGCCATGATACAGCCTACTCTGGAGTATGGAGCCCCGATATGGACTAGACATCTGTCGGACGCCTCTTGGAGCAAGCTACAACGTGTACAAAACACTGCACTTCGTGTCATCACTGGCTGCCCAAAATCAACACCTATATCCCATCTTCACCAAGAATGTGCCCTACTTCCTGTCAAACCACTGCCAACTGCAGTCACAACAGTTCCACATTGGCATAGTCAAGAATGCCGCACATCCCAACTACCCCCTCTTGTCATCAGATCCCCATCCCCGTAATATTCGCACACCTTTGTATGCTGCCATTTCTACAGTGTCGTCAAAGATGGGCCACCTCTGAGCTCACAAGGAAGAGGCTGCAGCAAATCGAGCACACCAGATTCGTGTCTGAATACCTGTCCTGTGCACCTCCTAATCCAGTCCTTGGTAGTGTGCCTCCTACGGTCGATGACAGTGAGGAGACACTGCCCAGACGCTCCCGCGTCACTTTAGCGGGTCTACTTTGCGGTCATTCTTCGTACCTCAAAGCCTACGTACATAGGATCGACGAATCGGTCCCGGATAAATGTCCTGACTGTCAAAATACAGGTCATGATTCACTACATTTATTTTCATGCTCTGCGAGACCTACTTCGCTGTCTGCTCGTGATATGTGGAACAAGCCGAGTGATGTTGCCGCCTTTCTGCGCCTATGAGAAGAAACTCCAATGTGGCTGATAAGAAGAAGAAGACACCGTTTGCCGATGCACCTCGTAAAGTTGATGTACAGAGATGGGCCGACCCTAACATGGAAAGGCTTCGTCTTCTGCGTGAGGAGCACACCCAGTTTGTTCGAGGATATCTAGCGAAGGCGGCTGTGAACCCTATCTTGGGAACAGTGCCGCCTCGGGTTTGCGAGTCCGAGTCTCAACTCGGCAGACGAGCCAGATGTGCTCTTGCATCGCTGCGCTGTGGTCACTCTATTCTGCTCATGTCTTACGTCAACAAGATCGACAGCAGCCGACCAGACTCATGGCCGGACTGTGGTGCTCCCGGACACGACACGGCGCACTTGTTCATTTGCCCGAAGAGACCTACCTCCTTAACCACAATGGACCTTTGGACGAATCCTGTGAAGGCCGCCCAGTTCCTCAACCTATGACAAAAACCACTTTGAGGCTGCAGAAGAAGAAGAAGGTGTCGCGTTTTGTTGTTTTTCTTTTACACGGTTCTAACGGGTAACAAATCAAATCGTTAGGAGAAGCTTCAGGTTCATACGCTTCCTTACCTGGTGAACGTGAAATAGGTTTTAACTTGCCTCAATATTCCAAAGCGGAACTTTGACAGTATAATCCCTGAGTGAGAATTTTGTGCCGGTGGCAAATTATCAACGTGTTCATTCTCTCGCCTGTAGTATAGGATTTCGGTCGAGTGTATAATCGTGCTCCAATCGTGTCAGACGCGCGCGCCGCAGATTTGCGTCGCATGCGCTGCGCCAGTTGGCCTCCGGTGCTCTGGCAAATCGGGGGACACTCCGCGTAGGACTCCCGATAGGAGAAAAGGAGCACAGACCTACGCGGAGTCATACGACAAGGGTCAGCGGGAGTGCAGCATTGCGACGCTCGTTATGACGTCACTATTGCGATCGGGACACTAGCTAAAGGCACGGCGGGAGACTCCTATCGAGCAGCCGAACGATGAGAATCCAGACCCTCAGCGAAAGACAATGCCTAACTAGACGAGACGCAGAGACAATCGACGCTACAACATACACACAGACACAGCAGGCAAATCGGGGGACTCTCCCGCAGAACCGTTTTTCCTCAGCGGGAGTCCCGAACCGAGCGACGCCCACTTTTTTTATTAGTGACTCTCCCGCTGGGTGTTAGGCGGCAGACCCGCTCACGAAGTTTCTGCGGGAGAGTCCCCCGATTTGCCAGAGTGGTAGAAGCCACTCAGAACGTCGCAGGGCCGTGTGCCCGGGAATTTCCGACCAAGGGCGAGCGGCGGGGGTCATGTTTTGCGAGCGGAGAACCATTAGGCGCGAGGCGGGGGCTCCACCAAATTTCGTTAGCTTGGTCCTGCAGGGAAAATTCGAAACAGAGGAAAACATGTTCGCTCGGGCAAATCGCATGATACGTTGAACGCCAGAATCAAACCCGTGCCACATACGGAGCACAATTTTATGGTAACTTCACTGCAGGCACCACTGAGTAAGCACTTACATAATCGCGCACTTCGCGGGGTGGCTGTAAGGTAAGTTCCCCAGTCTATTGATTAGATTTGAATGGGACACCCATCACGGGGTTTGGAAAATTTTGGAGAAGGGTATAACACCCGCCCAGGGTGTGGGTGAGGTGGTTCCCGGATATCGTTATACGAGGAATCAGTCATTGAAGCGATGACGCGGTGGAGATGCTCTGCCCGGGCCCCGCGCCCTTTTGCTTGGATGTCCGGGCGTCGCGCCCATTATGAGTCGTGGGGCTGGGGCGGGGACCTGTAGGGCGCCAGGCGCGGAAGGGGGCCCCGCCTCGCTGAGTGGTGGGTACGGGGGCGCGGCCCTCCGACGTTCCGAGCACTGAAACACAGTGGGAACAAATTTTGTGCGAGCGGTCGCCGCGCCGCGCGTTCTCATTGGGGCGCGCCGTTCTCACTGAAGCGCGCCAGCCCACATCAGTTGCAAAAGAGCGCCGAACCTCACACTACTTCACCTCTCCTCGTGCTGTAGTTCTTTTCTTCATTCTTTCCTTCTCTTCTTTCCTTCTTTCCCTTGTTTTCACGCAATTTAGTAATGATTATTTTTTCGTCTATTAGTGGTATTTTGAAGTGAAAACGCCCAAAAACGAGATAGGACGGCTAATTACAGGTGCTCAGACGAAAAGCTAATCGTAAGGGACCTGGCAGAGCAGAATGAGGCACAGCAACATCAACATGGGTTTATAAAGCTTCACTCCACCACCACTGCCCTTCTGGAGATTGTCAGCTATGCGGTCGATGGGTTCAATTTCAGAAAGCCTCTTAGAACAGTGGCCGTTGCCCTAGATCTCACCAAAGCATTTGATTCTGTTAACCTAGGACTTTTGTCCGAGAAACTATTGAAGTCCTCGCTACAACCGTGGCAGAAGCGTTGGATCGCAGCGTTTACGAAAGGTCGTCGGGCCAAGGTGCTATTCCAGAATCACGTCTGCGATAGTATACCTGTAGCAGCCAGTGTGCCGCAGGGTGGAGTTTTGTCACCTGCCCTCTTCAGCCTGTATATTGAAGACCTACCTGAGCCTCCTGAAAATATAAAAATTGTTGCGTATGCCGACGATATCACCATCATGTGCCGTAATCGTGACATACAGGTAGCCGCAAACAAGATCAGCGACTATCTCGTCGAGCTTAAAAACTTTCTCGATAGTATGATGCTCACAGTTTCTGCGGCGAAGTCTTCTGTTTCGGTATTCACATCTGACCCAAAGGAAAACAGCGCCCAACCTGTTGTCAGGTGGGATGGTGACCTCTTGCCTACAGCGCAATTTCCCAAACTGCTGGGCCTCGTTTTGGACCCATCGCTGAAGTTTCACAAAAATGCAGAACAGAAGCAGGCAATCATCAAGGCAAAGCTTAATGTGTTGAGAGCTCTAGGAGGAACGTCCTGGGGTGACAGCAGAGAGACAATCTTGACGACATTTCGAGCTATTATGCAGCCTGCATTGGAGTATGCTGCACCTGTCTGGCAGCACATCGTGTCGGACAGTTCAGTTCAATTCAATTCAATTCAATAGCTTTATCTGGCGACAAAGAAACATACAAAATGTATGTGAGATAGGTTTAAACAAGACAGCCTGGACATGCAGGCAAACAAAATTGTAGGCAAAGAAAACACTCGTACGAATAAGAGCACCCTGAATTTAAAGCTTTAGCAGAAAGCACGGCCATCGACCCCATGCAATGACCTGAGGTTGAAGTGGGACAGCCTGCTTTTGAAAATCAGAAAATGCGCGGCCTCAACGATCTCTGAAGGTAATTTGTTCCAAACTGGGATGACTCTAAATGCAAAGGAATGCAGCACGTTGGACTTCGACGTAAATCTACGTGCGAGCTGTAAAGCGTGCTGGCGGGAGCGAGTACAGCGGCTGGTGAACACGAAAACACTCTCAAATGGGATGTCGCAAAGACCGTTAACGATTTTATAACATAAGTGTAAATCGAACTCGGTTCGCCGATATCGTAGGGTTTCGATCCCCAACATTTCAAGCCTTGCCGTATAGTCTGGTACTTCTCGCGTAGGAAATACTTTGACAAAAACGCGTTTTGAGTACCGCCTTTGCACGTTTTCAATTACTTCATCATCTTCGACAGAAGATGGTGACCAGACCTGCGTACAGTATTCCAAGAGCGGTCGGCAGTAGACAATGTATGCTTTCCTGTAATGTTCGAGACATGGGTGTTGCAGAGATCTTAGGATGCAATTTGCCACAGAGAAGCTTTCTTAGAGATTTCCTTGCAGTGGGATTCCCACTTAAGGTCGGTGCTAATAAGCACACCAAGATCACTGACAGTCTCGCGTACGGGAAGCGCAACATCGTTTAGGCGTAGAAAGCACTCATGTTGGAAATTTATATGGAACAAGCTACATTTTTCTTCAGATATTTTTAGCTGCCATAGCTTGGACCAATTAGAAAGCCGGTTCAGGTCACACTGAAGCTCGTGAAAATCGATGGCGGGGTTGCGAAGGGGACGATATATCTTCAGATCATCAGCAAAAAGCTTGCATGTGCTCGACAATCCGTCAGAAATGTCGTTCACATAAATGAGGAAAAGCAAAGGACCCAGAACGCTACCCTGGGGAACACCGCTGACGATTGGGCAAGGATGAGAACAAAAGTCGCCAGGACTAAGATGCAGCGAATTCAGAATGCTGCACTACGAATAGCCACTGGATGTGCAAAAAAGCTCACCGATTGAGCACCTTCACGCCGAGGCCCGTATCTCGCCAGTGAAAGAGCATTGTCAGCTCCAGGCTCAGCAGATGTTTATTAATGTCCTTAAGCAACCTAATCATCCGTCGAGAAGCCTATTAAATCCTGTGAAGGAGAGATCGATCAGAGTGCCGTTTGCCGATGCTCCGAACAAAGTGAATGTACAGAGATGGACCGACTCGAATCAAGAACGGCTTCGTCTCTTAGGCCATTGTTATACCCCACGACAGGCCTGTCGCGGTCTTGGTCCAAGCTGCAGCGCGTCCAAAATTGTGCTCTGCGAACTGCAACAGGCTGTTCCAAAAGCTCTCCAATAGAGCACTTACATGCTGAAGCTCGCATATTGCCAGTTAGAGACCACTGCCAACTCCAGGCGCAACAAATGTACATTAACATCGTGAAGCAGCCGAATCACCCTTCGCGAAGAGTACTAAACCCGGTGAGAGAGAGATGTATCAGAAAGCCTTTCGCTGATGCTCCGTCGAAAGTAGATGTGCAGAGATGGACCGAAGCACAACAAGAACGCCTCCGTCTCTTGCGCGCGGAGCATACCCGATTCGTGAACGAACACTTGAGCAGAGTTGCCATAAACCCCATCCTGGGAGTCGCACCTCAAAGGTCTCCGAGACAGAGATGGAACTTGGCAGGCGTGCCAGGTGCACCCTTGCATCGTTACGCTGTGGACACTCCCCCATGCTTATGTCATACTTGCATAGGATTGACAACAGCAAACCTGACGAGTGTCCTGATTGCGGTAGTCAAGGGCATACTACTACGCACCTGTTCAATTGCCCGAAAAGACCGACTACATTGACGACAATGGATCTGTGGACGAACCCAGTGCTAGTGGCCGAGTTTCTGAACCTATGACAGAACCCCTCTCTGTGGCTGCAAAGAAGAAGAAGACAGGCCTGTCGCGGTCGCAGAGCACTGCTACGTCGCTGTCGCTCAGGGCCGAGAAACACCCGGCACGATGCCGGATTTGGCTGGGTCGCTGTCGCTGGCACCCGTGGCAGTGCACTGAACTGCGACGGACAGCCGCGACAGCGACCGATTACCGCACGGTTTCCACATTTCAGGTATGACATCCCTTTTCGAGCCAGCGACCGCGACAGGTGCTGAAAACTGTTCTTGCCACAGCATTTTTCTACTGTGTGGGTCTGGTCCCGACACGATTTGTAACAGTTGACCGCACCTGTCGCGGTCGCAAACTTCAGGTATAATAATGGCCTTACGCGCGGAGCACACCCGGTTCGTGAAGGATCATCTCGCCAAAGCGGCCGTCAACCCTATTCTCGGTGATGTGCCGCTCAGGGTATGTGATACCGAGTCCGAGCTCGGTAGGCGCGCCAGGTGTATCCTCGCTTCGTTGCGCTGCGGACATTCTCCATTGCTTATGTCTTACCTGCACAGGATCGACAATAGCCAGCCTGACGTGTGCCCGGACTGTGGAAACCAAGGCCACGACATTAAACACCTATTTGATTGTTCGAAGAAGCCAACAACGCTCAGTACAATAGACTTGTGGACGAATCCAGTGCTGGTCGCCCAGTTTCTCAACTTGTGACGAAACCCCTCTCAGTGGCTGCAAAGAAGAATAAGGAGCGCTGTCAACTCCAAGCGCAGCAACTGGTTATTAATATCGTCAAGCAGCCTGATCACCCATTAAGAAGGATTATGAATCCTGTGAGAGAGAGAGAGATTTCAGAAGGCCTTTTGCGGATGCTCCCGAGAAAGTCAATATACAAAGATGGACGGACTCCCTCCCAATTAGATCGTCTTCGTCTTTTACGTGCGGAGCATACCCGTTTCGTCAGGGATCACTTGAGTAGGGTGGCAGTCAACCCCATATTGGGGATCGCACCACCTGAAGTCAGCAACACCGAGATGGAACTTTTTGACAATGGAAGATTCGGAGTGTTTGCAAAAAGCTCTAAGTGATGTAGCCAGATGGTATTTTGACAATGGAAGATTCGGAGTGTTTGCAAAAAGCTCTAAGTGATGTAGCCAGATGGTCGAATGAGTGGAAATTGCCGCTTTCCAGCGAAAAAAACTAAGGTGATGAAGCTTGGCAAAAGGCGAGTTAGTACCTTCTATACTATTGACGGTATGCAGTTGAGCGAGGTCAGCGACATTAAGGACCTTGGTTTTCTTGTCAAGTCTGAGCTTAATTTCGATGATCACTGCCTCCAAGTCGCGTCCATGGCGAACAGAATGATGCACAGCGTGTTCAGGGCACTTTCAACAACCAATGCAAATGTCCTGAGGCGTATAAAACGTACATACGTCCACTTATGGAGTATGGTACGGTGGTCTTTAATCCATACAAAAAGGGATCCATTGATGCGCTGGAGAAAGTCCAGAGTACTTTTACACGTAGAGTTTTCTTCAGAACATCATGGTATTTGACTAATCGCAACGTATGTCATGTCACCAGGAACGCTGAATTGGGCCTAACCACTTTAGAGCGCAGGAGAAGAAGGTTTGATATGATAATGATATATAAGATCATTCATGGGAGTGCTGGTATCAAGGCTAGCCGGCTGTTCAACCTGAGACCATCAACCACTAGGGGAGCGCCGGTGAAATTGACAAGCCTCTCTAACACACCGGTCAACGCTTCGTGGTTACGGTAGCGTGGCGTGTTGCCCCGGAGTGCACAGAGGTGTAGGGGGGGGGGCGCACGTGACGGCTGTTATTCGAGCACGTTTCCGTATCGATTATTTCATGCGTATTTCAAGAAAAAAGCGTACGATTTCGAGAAAAGAAGCTACATTTCTTACGTTCGTAATGTATTCGTAGCTGTTGTGGTTCAGATAGGATAAAGCAAGGCTGCTTTTGTAAGCACGTGAGCCTATTTTTGACAGCCTTCGCAGTAACGTAGTAACAGTGCTTACATCTCTACTCACAATTCTGTGGCTTCAAACAGGATTTTTCGCTGGAGGTAACGCAGCATCGCGATGAATATTGTACCTTTAAGTTTAAAACAGAACTTGCTTTTGGGAAAACCCTAATTTACGGCAACCTAACGTTGAACTTTCATGCATACGGTACTACTCTCAAGGCTGCAAATGTTCATTGTTGAGACCAACTTTTCTATGACAACCCAAAATCATCATCAGAACTTGTTTCCCAATCAATCATGGAGAAATGTTTGAAAATCCCCCCGTTCCACTCTTCACCGACTGATAGCGGCCTAAGCAGGTCTATTCTCCACGGAAACTTTCCCACCAATGTGTGAGGGAGTTGAAAAGTGCCGGAACACTAAAGAATCCAATGATAGCCGCGCGCGACTACCGTGACGCCGCGCGCGGCGCCCATGCACTTCGATCTCAGACGAATTATCGGCATAATCCGCGAGGGTGAAAGCGGTATGCTCCGCCGCACAACAACGCGGGACCTCCGATCAAGATGGCGCGGGACCTCCGATTTCTATGATGTTGCGGGAGACCCGATTCGCGTCGCATGCCGCACGCACCAGTAGCCACCGCGGGTGACCCGTGTTAAGAATAGTAGTTTTCAATCCACTGTTGTACCGTAGTTCTACTAATCCAATAGCCGCCTAGGCGATTTGATTTCCGTTCAGTACCTGTTTCTTAACTGTTAATTTCCTCTATTACCTCGTTCCTATGTTTTCCTCCTTGGTTTGTTCTTGTCATCATTTTCCGTCGATCGATGGGCGCGGAGGGGTGGATGCGGGGGAGGGGCATCTTATGTATGCCTCGCGCTCTCGTCTGCCCTCGTGGTCTCTCGTCGCAGGCGGGGCCTGCGATCGGAGGCCGCGTCCGCTCCCTTCTTAAGGCGGCTCGTTTAGTTATAGGAGCTCATTTTGTAGTTGTAGAGTGGTACGGAGAGGTGACTCTCCTCAATAAATAGTTGTACCACAGTTCAGTCTACAACAGTCCAGTCGATTTGGGGGCCGAACCGAGGCCGAAGAAGAGGACCAGCGATCCGCCCTTAAGCCGTTGTCAAGCGGTTACGGCGTGTAGTCCTGCTCCTACTTGGAAGCAGTGTATCCTCATTCACGCGGTGCGGTCGCGTGTGCGTGCCCGTGTGGTGAGACGCATCAGTGTTATTCACGGAATACACTGTTGTGTTTCGTCACTGCGTTTGTAGCGTGCGTGTCGATCGACGCCGTCACAGAGTGGGGGTACGTTGTAGTGACGCTCGTCGCTGTTCCGTGTAGGAGCCCGACTACAAATTGATCGCTATTGTCTCGCGGCCGATAGCCTAATCGCCAGTGACGATTAGTGATTGCAGAACAATGCCGTCAAGCAGCAACGCTCAGGAAGAAGGCGTGATGGAAATGCAACGACTGGCGCTGAATGAGCCCACAACATCCCAGCAGCTGGCCGAGATCCGAACCATGATGAATGTACTCATGGACAAGGTCAACGTGCTCTCTAGCCAGGGTGCCGATAAGGTGAGGAGACCCGAAACGGTCACACTTTCGGAAAACCTCGCTATCGCCATGGAGGAGCAGCGTGAGCAGTATGCTGAAGTCGACCATTGTCTGCGGCAACTGTCCGAGCTGTTCAACGTCGATGCCACAGAGGTTGTGAGCAATACGAGAGCTTTCGTGGAGATTTGTAAGCAACATAGGCGATCGGATCAGAGTGATACTATTCAGGGTCAACCAGCCACCGTTGTTGTCACAGATGCTCCAAACGCCACGGTCGAGCAGCGCACGTTCGACGAAGCTAACAGGAACTTCGTCTACAAAGCAGGCTTTGATCTCATCGAGGCACGAAGAGGCGAGCCAACAAGCTCTCCAAGCGTTGGGCTCGAGCCGGAGTGCTTCAGACTTCATTCGCCTCATGCTTCTCAGGGCATCGCGATCGGATCGCAGCAGCAGAGACGGATTCGTACTGGCAGACGCGAGTGAACCCTTTTCTCAATAGAGGGTATGAAAATCTCGAAAGTCACCAAAACTTGGGGCATATGCTCGCTGCCATGAGCTTACCAGAGGTGGAGACCTTTGCAGACCCCAAGGGAAAGCAGTTCAACGACTTTGTACTCAGGTTTAGGATGAAATATTTGAACCTTGGGTTAGATGACGCTAGGCTTACTCACCTCTTCCTCTCCAAGCTTGACGGATTTGCTAAAGCAGTAGCTGATGCGCTGCCAAGAAGCATCCGCGAAGGAAGTCTCGAGGGAATCATCTATGGAATGCGGAAGAGTCTGAGCGCTAGCGATCCTGCGCAGCAAATGAAGGCCTACATGGAACTGAAGCACTTGAAGAAAGATGTCGACGTCACTCGATTCTGTATCGAGCTTGAACGACTGACTCGGATAGCTTATCCAGATGCCTCCGATGAAGTGCTGTCGAAGACACTAGCTGTGGAACTCGTAACACAACTCACGGACTGGCCCGAGTACTTGCAGCTATATTCAACGCTGGAGGCTGCACCAGAAGGGTGTGAATACGAGATGGTCAAAAGATTGGCTCAGCGCTGCGAGCGAAGTCGAGATGTCGCTTCAGCGATGCGGCAAGCTGCAATGCCATGCCGATCAAAACCCGCCGAAGTAGGCAAGGACATGTTTTCGCCGTCGAAACGAGGAAGTCAGACACATACTAGTCCCGCTAAACCAAACTCAGCAAACGGTACTGTAGCTGTGTCGTCAAGTGGAGAACCAAAGAAACCGTTGAAGTGCTACAATTGTGGCAGGACTGGCCATATTTCCCGTAAATGCCGAGCTTCTAGAGAGCCTTCGCAGCGTGAAGGTAGTGGAAGCAATGGGGCAGCAGAGGAAAGACCAGTGGAGAACTTCACGGCTTCGCTGAACAAGTGGATTTGTGGAGCCGCAGGCTCATCCAGACCACAGGACGAATTAGTGGGAAGACAAGTGTCATCTGAGGTACATCTCCTAGGATTCTCACGACAGGCTTTGTTGGACACAGGTTCCCAAGTAAGCATCATCCCTCTGGAGATGTTGAAAGAAGCTCTTAAGTCAAGGTTCGATTTGGATAACGACGTTGAAGAGATTCCACTGAGAGGATGTGCTCCGGTGTACGACGCTTCTGGGAATGCTATGGTCTTCAAGGGAGCGATAAGGCTTTCCATGCAGATTGGAAACAGCAACAAGCGAAGGATCGCATGCTTCGTGATGAAGGGAGGTGACGGATCGCTAGTTCTTGGCACTAACGCCTTAGGCAAGTTGGGATTTAACCTTAAGCGGTTTAAGAGAGCGGCGATCTCTCCCAGCAAAGGCGAAACCTTCAGTGCAGTTAAGAACAGGCGTACTCAGAAGCAGCGGAAGCAGCCGCAAGACCCCGTTGTTCATTCTGCTGGTGCAAAAGTCAGGAACAGTCGAACGACTCCTGAAGTCCATGCTCCTGTCGCTGACACCTTTGTGGGAGCAAAAGTCTTCAAACAAGGTGAAGACGAAGCACCTTGCGGAACAGCAGACATGGTGCCCACAGACAAGGTCGAGTTGCCCAGGAAGCTTTTGCGCTCGAAGGTTAAGCGGAAGCTTGAGTTGAAATGTTGTGCAGCAACAGATCAAGGGAAAGGCGCTGAGAACCATGACCGCGATCAGTCAGGAGCTTGCCGGAGATGGAGGCGATGCAATACGGTCATGCCTGATAGGCGCCGAGATCATAACTCATGCAAGCCTGGGCCTGACGAACCCAGCAGAGTACATTTCGATGCGGTTCAGAGGCTACCTAAAAGGGTATCAGAAGAGCCCGTGCAGCCTGTTAGAACTCGTAGGAAGCGGGGGAAGCCTAGAAAGAACCCCTCCGCAGAGATTCAAACGAATCACAAGATTCGATGTTTCAAAACGGGTATCGGCATAGAGAATCCACTCAACCTGCGTCATCGATGTGACTACGGCTGTTTTGGGCAGTGTGTTCATGTCGCTGTTCCCAGTCCGACACACCAAATGGCACGATCGAATAAAGTGGCCGACACGTTTGAACTAGAGAACGTCGCCTCTGTTGGAGAACAAGGGAGCTGGAGTGAGGAAAGGAAGGAATCGAAGCTCCGAAAGGTAAAATCTACGCAGCTCACTCCCCATGGTCCCGCCGCCGCCACGAAGGGTTGCAGCCACCTATACGTCGATTCTGTGGAAGCCGTGGAGGCCGCAACAAGAGTGCGGTTCGAGCACAGAGCCGGTTCAAATGTGGCACTTTGCCATGACGTCGGAGCTAATGCCACGAATGCGATCGAAGTGTGGGAACCTATGAAGCATAGCTGTGGTTGTAAAAGTAATACTGGTTTCAGCATCAAACCGGATGGGGGAGATCGACCCAGTTCTAGTGACGTCGGGAACAGTTGTGACAGTGGTCGAAGGAGGGGTGGAATGGAAAACAGGAATGTTCGGAGAGGAGCCTAGTGATATCGTCAGTGATATGAGTCGGGACAGTGGTCGAAGGAGCAATGGTATGGAACAGGAATGTTCGGAGAGGAGCCTAGTGATATCATTAGTGATGTGAGTCGGGACGACTCTCCTGTTAGTGCGGGCATGTTAAGAATAGCAGTTTTCAATCCACTGTTGTACCGTAGTTCTACTAATCTAATAGCCTAGGCGATTTGATTTCCGTTCAGTACCTGTTTCTTAACTGTTAATTACCTCTATTACCTCGTTCCTATGTTTTCCTCCTTGGTTTGTTCTTGTCATCATTTTCCGTCGATCGATGGGCGCGGAGGGGTGGATGCGGGGGAGGGGCATCTTATGTATGCCTCGCGCTCTCGTCTGCCCCCGTGGTCTCTCGTCGCAGGCGGGGCCTGCGATCGGAGGCCGCGTCCGCTCCCTTCTTAAGGCGGCTCGTTTAGTTATAGGAGCTCATTTTGTAGTTGTAGAGTGGTACGGAGAGGTGACTCTCCTCAATGAATAGTTGTACCACAGTTCAGTCTACAACAGTCCAGTCGATTCCCGACGCTTTTCAGAATCGCCGGAGGCAGTGAGCTCTCTCATTCAGATCTATCCCTTCCTTCCCTGATTAGCAAACACGTGTGTGTAATATATCGACTATACTGTCGAGCAGTGTAGATCAAAAACTTTTCATCCTCCCAGTTTCACCCTAACTCAAATTTCGCAGCGAACACGATACTAGTTCAACATAAATCTTCATTCAATAGACAAAATTCATTCAACAAATGCGCAACTAACAACCATTCGGTCAACAGCTATAACAAAACACCTGACTCTAACCTGTACCAGTGTACCTGCGTCTTCAACCCTTCAACAATGGTCAAGAAAAGGAAAAAAGTGCACACATGAAATGCACATAACAAACATTGCACACATGAAATGCACAGAACAAACATTGCACACATGAAATGCACACCACAAACATGAGAAAAGATTGTAAATCCTAGATATATCGGCCGAGTCTACATCCAAATCATTCACTCGTGCTGTTCCGCGTTCTCAGCATTCTGCTGGCCAGCTTCCTCCATGCGGGGTCTTTTCGACCGGTGCTAAAAATGGGCACTGGAGAGAAGCTGATTAAATAAAAAGCAGAATGGGGATCAAATAAGCCAAGATGACGGGGATATTTTCAAAACTTGCTCTGCTGTGACAAGGAAACTACTGGTAGCCAATGCGGCCATTACCAATGAACTGTGCATTTCTAGAACCATTTTTGAACATAGAGACCAAATATGCCCTTCGCAGCTGCCTAATATCACTCTGAACAAGGGTTATAGGTGTTTTTTCCCGGATTTCTGTACCCATAGCATCTTCCAAACCGCGCCGTAATCGTTCGTAAACTGGACCTCATAATCGTATTCAGCGTCCAACCCCCCCCCCCTTGGGAAAAGTATGGGTGAAAGCCTATTTTCCAAACGTTTTCACGGGGTGGTAACGTTTTCCACTCGTAGGCCCCCGACATGGTCATCCGGGAACCGGCCGTCCTAGTCCCACCCGGTCGATATGTATGAGACACACGCAGAACGGGAAGAAATGAAGTGAAAAAGAATCATCCTAACTGATAAAATTCCACCTTCTGTTTGTACTCCTAGGTCGTATCAGGTGAATTTTTATTATTATAGAGGGTTTTAATCAGTTGAGGCCAAATTTTATCACATCATACACATCATAGGGCGATTTTTGTCAGTTGAGGATGAGTTTTATCACTGCATTTCTTCCCGTTTTGAATGCTTCTCATACCTATCGACCGGGTGGGACTAGGGCGGCCGGCTTTCGGCCGACTATGACGGGGGCCGTACGGATTCTCGGTTGAGCGTTACTTGTTCAATTAGAGGGCTTAGGAGTGTTTAGGAGGCATAATCCAGATTTCACTCAAAGTTCTTCTAGGGGTTATTTGGGGTGCAGATCACCAATAATAAGAACTTCTCGCTGTTTCAGAGTTTCCGTCAAAATTCAAACACAGCTCCAATCGGGAGTAAATTGGTTTGCTAACCGTGGATTTAAACTGTTTTCCGAGAAGTACGAAACAAAAGTCTCGAATTATTTCTCTGTGGGTAATTTTGAGTGCTTCACACAAATCTGAAGTACGTTTATCGACATTGGCAGCTTACAGTAGGTTTCGGTGAATAAATGGTAGTTTGGTCAGTCTCAGATTTGACTCCAAACCTTTATTCGGGAGGTTATTCCAGGTCCTAAATACAATGCTGATGTCCACCTGTCGAATTTTGAATAATTGAAGAAAATCGTGGTAAAATTTTGAAGCTTCTATTCATTCCTGCTCTTTTCTCTAGCCCCCTTTTTGAAAATGCTCAAGATAAAATCCCTTACAATGTTTTTTTCAGTACCAATGTTTATAATTAAAAATGTTGGTCATATTAACACGACTTACATCTGGTGGAACCCATTGGAATTGTCCGTCTTTGACCTCATGCGTGTATGATCGAACATCCTGCCTGAAATTGAGGAAAAATTAGAAAAATTAATCGGAATTAGCCACTGAAAGTGGACAGCTTGGAACTTACAGCGCCTTTTGAAGCGTCTTGAACAAAATGGGACGCCAGTGAACTCGCTCTCCGGCCATACTGCGGAAGACGGCGCTCCGCTCAGTGTCGGAGCGTCCCAAGGAGATGTAGAAGCTGAAACTATCTGAGATTGGAATCGAACACCAAGTAAAAAGTCTTATCACCTCGAACTGAGTACGTTTTCGTCTGCTGCCTTGTCGAGTCAAATGCACTCTATTTGTTTTCTGCAGCCCGACTTCTCTCACCTGTGCAGAACATATCAGTGGAAGTGGATAAGTAGGCATATGCTTCATTCCCCGCTCGGTATGCAACGGTATGAGGTGGGCGCTCAGAATGTATTTGAAAAATGAATGATACCACCCAGGGTACGGCACGAGGTAGAATGCATATAGTTTACAGCAATGGAAGGACCTGGTGAGGTTTGTCCGATATTGTCATATTCTGACCACCGCTAGGGCTGTTTTCCTACTTCATAGTCTGTGCGCAGTTTCGACCGCTGATCACTGGGGAAGGGCAAGGCTTGAAACTAACTGGGGGCCACTCGAGAAATTTGTGCTGACATCATATGCCTGATACCGTTATCAGACATTGTTTTCATGGTGACTTCATGGAGATTTTTGAAAGCGGTGCCATTCATTCTATAACAGAAACCTGAGTGCCCCCCTCCCCGACTAGTTTCATACCAAGGACGGTGCGTGAATGCAGACACACCACCTTTCATTTCTTTTCTACACCCTACGCATTATCAGTCATATAATGAATTTGGCACTATCCTAGCGGGGGGGGGGAGGCACTTAGGATTCAAGTCAGAAATGAAGCGATCCACCGCTCGGTAACGCTACCAAACAAAGCATTTCTATGGAATTTCAATAGCAACAATGCTTTACAGCAATATCAAGCGTTTTTATAAGGTTTCCGCTCATTTCTATGAGTAAATCTTGGGAGCCTCCCCCCCCCGTGTAGGATAGAGCCATGCATTTCTTTTATGAGTCCTGAAAGTGGTAGGTGTGCTGCGCCACCTTCTTTTTCCACGCACCAATATAGAATTTAGGACACGTACCGCCCTCCAGACCATCAGCTCCCACTTCGACTTCTATGTTCTCCACATCCACGATCTCTTGTTCCAGCGCTTGGAGCTCTCGAGCTAGTTGCTCCCGATGGTGTCGTAACCAATCTTCCACTCGTCCTGAAATGATCTCAGTCAGAAATTTCACTGGAAACCATTTATCGACGACATTGGAATCAACTAAATGTTTGTGCAAAGCAGCCGTGATAAAAAACTACCTCCATATTTTCGAACGCCGATATGATGCAGGGCGTTTTTCTTGTCGAAACCAAACTTCACCTGCTCTGCCATTGCTCTATCAACTTAAATCAAAATGCTGAACGTAAACAAACAGATACAATCACAATTAATGACGCGATTCTGGGGTGCGTTCCAAGATCATTTCCATGGCAAAACGCGTCCATGGACACGTAGCCACGGCCACGTGGGAGCAATTCACAGTTATAATTCGCATCCATGGAAAGCAAAATCCTCCATGTGGAGGTTGTTTTCCCTCCCACGGCGTCATGGGAACGTTCTTGGAACGCACCCCAGATGAGATAACATGACATTTTGGGAAAAAAACGAAGCTCCACGCTTCTCTAAACACTTTTTCCACTCGTCTAGGACCCGTTTTACAGTGTTTTTTGAATAAGCGGTTGTTTTTCGAAAAAATCAAGTATGAAAATGAAGAAATCATTCTCGAAACCGCACCAATCCTATGAATTGGAATCTTTGTTTTTCGGGTCTTACGAAGGTGTTAAGCACCGAAAGCTAACCGGGAATTTTCGCAGTCGTTTTGAACGTTTTTGGAGCCTTGATCTGACTATTAAAAACTAGGATTGGCATTAGTTCAGGGGGGCACTCGAGAAAATGGAGTGATTCATCAATGAAAATGAAAATTTGCGCTGATATCATAGGTCAGATAGCGTTATCAGTAAGTTTTCAGGGAGACTCCATGGAAATACTTCTATTTCTGGGGTGCGTTCAAAGAACATTCCCATGACCAAAGGCTTCCATGGAAACATAGCCACGGCATCGTGGAAGCAATTCGCAGTTGTAATTCGTTGCCATGGGGAGCAAATTTGTCCATGGGAAGGCCATTTGCCCTCCCACGGCTTCATGAAAACATTCTCGGAACGCACCCCTGGAAGCGGAATCATTCATTCTTCAAGTGAATTCTGAGTGCCCCCCCCCCCGAACTAGTGTCATACCAAAAACCATTAAAAAAGAACTAAAAACTAACATAAAATCTAAAGAAACAGCTAGCAAATGATTAAAGATGTTTCGAAATGAGACGCCGATTTGAAAAACGGATTTACCGCAACTCCGACATTCGCAGCGTTGAACTTTGGGGGAAAACGACGTTCGAGTTGAACTACTGAGGCTATTTTGTCGAGGAGTTGAACTGATGAGAACGCTGCGTTGAACTGCTGGGCTTATCGCCGCGCTGCATGCTGCGTCGCGTGCGCAGTGCCGACAGACGACGGCTCCGACGCAATGTTGAACGCCAAAATCAAACCAGCGGCACATACGAGCCGTCTCGAGGTGGGCTTAGACCGATTCACTTCATTGTCAAGTGTTAACTCCTCGTGCTCTGCCTTCGTGATGAGTGGAGGTGCGAGTGCCTGCACTTGCCTGCTCCTGGGTGGTGGCCATCGTGTATCAACACCCCCGAAGAGGCGGGAGAAACGGGGGAGGACAGAGATTCCTGATTGGACGCAACACGGGGCTAGCCCGTATTGCGTCCAATCAGGAACCTCGCTCCTCCCCCGTTTCTCCCGCCTCTTCGGGGGTGTTGATACACGATGGCCACCACCCCCTGCTCCTGCACCTTCATGGGTGCTGCATCGTGGGAGCAGTCAAGAGGAGCATTTTCATTTTGATTGATTTTTGATGAGCCTAGAAAGTGCACACCTGGTTAGGGGCCAGGTGAGTTCAGGTATAAAGAGAAAACATTACACCGTAAGGAGAAACTAGCTAAAACGTGTAGAAATATCCATGCAGGAATTATTCAAATTTCCCTCCAATCAGCACTTCTGTTCAACTTTAGTGGAAATCCGCATCAACTACCGAGCAATTTCCGTTGAACTAAGGGGGAAATTCTGCTGATTTCCAGTGTGGACATTAGTTCAACGGATTTTCCACGGTAGTTGAACCGTCCGAATGTCGGAGAAAATGAGCTTTTCGATCGTGTAATTGTAAATATTACTACCCATTGCACACAAAACATTTAACCCTACGCCGCAACGGCCCCGTGGGACCTCCGAAACGAACTGCTCCCGAAAATTCACGTGGGGACTGACGCGCGGCAAGGTCAATGCACCGAAAGTACTCAAATTTTGCGCGCGTGCCCCGCAATTTCTGCCTGAGTCTGTACACTCCGCTGCAACACGACACGTTACCGTAACCACGTAGCGTTGACCGGTGTGTTAGAGAGGCTTGTGTGAAATTGGGCCTCGTTGGGGCCAAGCGGAACGTAAGACAGCACTTTTTTGTCAATAGGGCGGGATCTGAATTCAACAAATTACTTCGGTCAGATTTGGTACTCTGGCAATTGAGGGCGTCGACGCGCCAGAAATTTGGGTGCATTGACTTAAGTGCGCGTCTACCCCACTCCGATTTTCCGGCCAAAGCTCGAATCGGGCGACGAGTTAGAAAATTTACTGAAATCATTCATGGCAGGTACACTGTTGACGCATCAAAGTTTTTACATTTGCTCACTCAGTAACACGTGGTGGACAAATGAAGATCTCCTACCGCAAACCAAAAACTAGGCTTTATTCATTACCTTGAGCAAAACAGTGGATTCAATGTGCACAACCGCCACATTCAAGCGTCGCATCAAAAATAAGCTTCTTAGATCATAATTATCTAGCGGTTGATGTCGTAATTTCAGCCAAGTCCATTTGAACTCGTATTTTTCATGACCACTTGAGTGATTTCACGTTTCTTGTATAATCTTCAATTTTTCACACGATTGTCTTATACAGCGTATCTAAATAAATAAATAAAAATTCAAAAAGGCGCTTAAGAGTTATGTGCTATCCCAAGAGCGATGTCTGTAGGATCTCATTCCTCATGGTGCCGGTGTATGCCTAATAGTCAGTTCATCTATTTGCTTTATTATTGTCCGACAATCTTTAGTCTCTTTAACTGCCGCTTAGGTGTTTCTTTTCGTTGTTTGTCTTTGACACGGTTCTACCGTGTAATAAATCAAATCAAAACTTGAACATGGAGGTTATTCGGGCTGCCTAACACGAATCTGCGACCAAACCACACAGAAGACATCATATTTGATGGTCATGAGCTGTTGCGGAAGAGATCAAAGATGTGGATAATCAGAAGTTTTTGAACGTGCGCCAAGATTTTGGGCTTAATCCTCACAGACGCCTCGGTCATCGGGACTCACGCGTAAAATAAAATGCGTGTGGTGTAGGCGCCCATAACACTCGCGCCTTTACTCGGACATTCGGGGGGCACCAGCCGAGTGCCCGTCGGGGACTCATCCGAGCGTCCCAAACTCGGCAGCAGCCCCCGAGCGCCCTCGGACCAACCCCCCGCTTCTCTTGGCGGCTGATCCGCGGACCATTTTCGAGTGAAGCGCGGGAATTCAAAACCGTAAAAACGGTTTTCGTCGTATTCCACTATATTTTCACCGTTATTATGCCAATACTAGTACTTTTTCACTAGTACTACACTACTTTGACCATTACTTCTTCATAATACTTAAATTTTACGCTTTCACTACCACTTTATGTTAAACGAGTTGACAACGATTTTATTGAAATGACCGTAAAACACAACAACTCTAAATAAATTGTGGCTAAATGCTACAAAATATTTTTTTACAAATCTAAAAAAAATTAATGCAACAAGTGTCCATGACTTATGAGGGTCGAAAACTAGACTGATTCTGATCAGAATACGATCGTACTATGGTATTCAGATACCTCAAAATCACAAAACAAGCAAAGATTGACACTTTAAAATGCAAGGGATAGAACAACATGTCCTCAACCAAATGAAAATTACGAGACAGGGCAGAAATTTCTGAGTACACAAAAGTATGCTTACGATTTAATAGTTGTTGAACTGAGAAAATTAGACGATCTGTTCATCCAACGAACTAGAGACACAGAATTATGTGAAGTGCGATCATATCATTGGCTATGCATGGGACAGTGATCGTACAGTCTTCACGGTTGTTGTGTCATCGATGATGCCTGAATGATAGAATTAAGGTAATGTTGTATATAGCGAAGAGGTTACAGCCACCTACAAGGGTGTTTTCGACGACGTTCAACAGGGTGTTGAGGTGTCTCTGCCAATCGGACCGTTGAAACCTGTAGAAGACCAAAATTTACATGTAGACGGAATCCTAGTCGCGGATTTAATAGGTAGGAGACCATAGTGAGTGGGATTAAGGAGATTTTAAGAATACAATACACATCGAGAGGCTGCAAATTAATCGACAAAGTTCCAAAATTCTCAAAAAAAAACTCCAAAATAGTCCCTAAAAGTCATGTAGAGAAAGACATGAAATTAAATCGATTTCTAAAAGCAAAATCATTCATTTCTCGCTTGAATTCTGGGTGCCCCCCAACTAGTTTTGCACCGACAAATAAGGTTTCTAGTCCATTTTTCGGAAGGAGAAGAAGGTCTGAAGAAGGCTTTACGAGCCGAAAGGTAGCCTGAGAGAAAGTTTCAAACTTTTGGAGACTATTTGAAATTTTTTGAGAATATCGAATCCGAACTTCAGTTATTATTGTGCAGCTTCTTGATGTGTAGGCATATGTTGTGAACAAAAATGAAGCTCAAGAATAGCACAATTATTCATTAAGGATATTGATGTGACCGCCAATAACTTAAAGGAAGAAATATACAACACGTCTGCAAAAAATGAAAGCATGAACGACAGGTTTGAAGGAGAGCGTTGCAGCTGTTATGAGTGGTCCTACGAGGAAATTGTCGTCGCCCCCTCGGCTGAGCCCCTTTCGCCCTCGGCTCGCTCGAAGCGCGACTCCGCCCCCAAATTGGTATCCTCGGATGATCCCCCTCGTCCGAAATCACCTCGGCTGGCACCCCCCAAATGCCCGAGTACGCGCAATTCGCTAAAATTTCACCGACTCACCGTTTCTCGGATTTACGTTCGTTAGAGTCCGAATTCAGATCAGAAAGAGCTTTGCGGCCAGTTTTTCTTACAGAAGATCGTTTTAAATACGAAAACCAGTTGTCTTGTAAATACACTCGAGTAATACAACTGGAATAGTTTATTTTTTCATGTGGTACGGAATCCACTTATCATATATTCACCTGTGATATATTCTTTATACTTTTTAAAGTCATTTTTTAAAATTGATGATGACCAACGTGGGATATATATCCTTTAGAGGCACAAAGCTGAGAAACTCATGTGATCTGGTGGTCAATAACATTGTGATAAGGAATTTGTGATACGAAACCGATGTACTGTCATTTGCATTAGAGGGTTAAGAACATATGCTGGATCATTTACTTCCTTCCTCGTCTGTGTGAGCTTCCCCACAGTGCCTGGCGAGGTCAGAGTAATGATGGAACGTTTCCTGACATTCAGGGCAGACAACATTCAAGACTGCATCATTGACTTGATGATCATGCTGAATCCGTTGATGGTAAAAAGTGGAATACGTTTCTTCAACACTTTTGTACCCCGTATTTATATAGTTGAACGCTGAACCGAAAATCCGTATAATTCCGTAATCCGTAAATCCGTACAAACGCTATCAGTCTGCAGAAGGTTCGGAAAATGTGCTTTCACGCAAACTTTGCTCAAGGGGGGGTGTGTGTTTCGGGCGCTTAACACTATTATAAGATCCTTTTCCGGATTTTCGTAAAAGTAATGCGCTTTTAGAGGCTAGAATATGTACTAAAATCAGAAAAATTGCCTTGTGCAAGTGGAAAACGCTTTCACTCTGTGCAAAGTTCGGAAAACATGCTCTCACCTGAACTTTGATCAGGCGGTTATTCTGGGCGCTGGACACGATTATGAGGTCCGATTCCGAATTTTTCTAAGACTAAAGCGCGTTTCGGAACGTCCAGTAGGTGCGGAACTGGCGGAAAATGACTACACGAATTCTTAACTAGTTCATACGTCTAAAGAAGGATGCTTTCACGCTCCACTTTTGATACCCCTTGGCTTTGTAACCGTGAAACTTGCAGTAATCGGAATGTTTCAGGGATAGGGTTTTTGCAATTTTGTCATTTCTAAGGGGTTGAGAATCTGATGACTAGAAGACCACCCTTGGAGCCTCCCAAACAGAGGGCTAACCCTGTGGTTTTATCGAATTTTTGCCGAAAGTTAGCCGTTTCAAGCGAAATTTTCGGCAACGGCAAACCCCAAAAATGGCCGGCGAACGGCAATCGGCAAACGGATGGCAACGCGGATCGAGGTTCTGAGGAAAACTGGAAAAGACTCGTGGTGAGCTTGTTTAGAAACTTCCTGGAGAACTTGTCTGGTTCCTTAGAGTACCAGGTTATTTTTGCAGTGGCCTGCAGCACACTTGTAATCTCCAAGTACCGAGCCGAACACATTGCCAAGGTTGCATAAAGTGGTGATACTAATTGCATTGCCACATCGCCGACTGCTTATGCTAACTAGGTAAACTCTCGAGTGAATACTGAAAATTATTGTTCTTGTTAAGAATTACATATATACACCGCTCGGTATTTTTCATTGAGTCCACATTCATACGAAAATCTGAAAGAAAACTTTGGGTGATCGTGATTGAAAAAGAATTATAGTCGATGTTTCAATTTTTTACGCCTTTTTACGATTAACGTTCCAGAAGTAGAACAGCTGTGAAGAGTGGAATGGTGTGTGACGTCTGTTATCAATGAAAAAGGCCCAGTACGAAGAACTGAAAACTCAAAAAACTGGCGCATTATGCTCGGAAACCCAAAGAAAACTTTTGTGCAGGAAAGAAGTGATGGGAACGGTAGCTAAGCAAACAGGGAAAATTAGCTTCGTAATGTAAAGAGAAGAGTTACGGTGAAAATCTCCTTCCTATAAATACAGTTCTTTCATTCAGAGGAGTTGTTTTGTCGCAGTCATATACGTATGATAATGCACTGTCGCGTATTCATCACATAATTAACGCTTTATCCATGCTTTAAAAAATCAGACGCGTGTGTTGTGTGCGCCGACACTACCTGCATTTTATTTTACGCGTGAGTCCCGATGACCGAGGCGTCTGCGAGGATTAAGCCAAGATTTTGTCCCTGTTTGATTCGCAGGTGCACAGGTTACTGTAGTTAGTGTCGGCTGAGGATCTGTTCCCACAACGTCCAAGTTTCAATTGAATTTTTATATTTTAACTAATAACCCTTATTATTTGTATATTATTGTTGAAATTTTGTTTCCTTTGCAATTTTATGTAATGGTTTTGCTCGTTTCGTGTATTAGATTGCTAAGATTTTGTTTTTTGAGTGTGTTGATCCTAATGCTTGTATCTATGTGTAAATTTGTTCGGAAACACGTTATGAAGCGAGAGCTATTTTTTTTTCAATAAAAAGCTGATTATATCCACAAAATTTTCTCAAGGGTATTTCGTGGGACGAGCCTCTCTAACACATCGGTCAACGCTGTGTGGTTACGGAGGGGTGCGGGAAGGATTAAAGCCATTGATGGTAGGACTTTGGCGTATTTTCGCTACCGTAATCCGGCAATCGCTTCAGGACCCAAAGCCCGATTTCCCTCTAAGGCCTCTTTCAAAGTTCGATCGCTCTGCGACGAGACCGAATGAAAACACTGTGTATCGATCTGGTCGCGTCGCGCGATCAGGTCGCCGGCCTTTCAGACAAGATCGCGGGGAAAGTCGCCCAATCGCGCGATTAGGGCCTTTCAGAGTGGCGTCGCTGCGAAATTCGCGGCATCGCTCCTCAGAGCGAAGGAAAAAAGGCGTGGCCTATCGACTGCCGCCGCGTCATATCCCTTTCTCAGCGTCTCTTATTTCTTCCCCGCCCTTTAAGTTTGATCAGAGCGCATAAACATGCGCTCTGAACAAAAACTAGCCATTTCGAATAATATACCAGGAAACACTACCACCAGTAGAATCACCTTCAACTGAAAATATTTGCATAACAGTGAAGGTGTCGACCACAAAATATTATTAAACGCCATGACGAGGTAAATCCTGGATGACCAATTAAATCCCATGACGAAATTAATCCTGGATGGCAAATAGTTAGTGAAATAGGCAAAAAGATGATTCCACAGAGAGTTAATGGACAGATAGTAACGAAGGAACACTAGCTATTACGAAGAAACATCAGCGACAAATAGCGACAGCGACAAAAATGGTCGAGACCATTCGCCTCGCAAAATGTCGCAAAACTTCGCAGAACGTCGCTCCCAGCTCGCGCCGTCGCTCCCACTCTGAAAGCGCGACGTTCGCTCCCGTCGCGCGGCACGGTTTGCGCTGCGTAGCACCCCCCATCTCTCACCTCGTCGCCGCGACAGCGAAATTTTCTGCGACGCCACTCTGAAAGGCCCTATTGGGCGACTGAGATGGCCAGATCGCGTCGCCGTGCAGTGCACGGCGACGCGACCGATCGCGGCAACCGCTTCACATGTCCTCGTTCAAATTCCTCTTTTTTCACGTTGATTCAGGCAAAATAAGTATAAGAAGGCAAAACAATCATAATACAAAACAATTTTCATCATGAAATGATTTTTATCATAAAATGACGAACCACAATGCACCTTTTTATCGTAAACGACAAACCAATTGCGCGACACCGCTCCGACACTGGGAGAGGTCATCTACTGCAGTTACCTGGGGTGCGTTCCAAGAACGTTCCCACGATGCTGTGGGAGGGAAAGCAACCTCACCATGGACAAATCTGCTTTCCATGGATGCGAATTATAACTGAAAATTGCTCCCACGTGGCCGTGGCTACGATTCCATGGACGCGTTTTGCCATGGGAATGTTCTTGGAACGCACCCCTGGGGTGCGTTCCAAGAGCATTCCCATGGCAAAAGTTTTCCACGGAAACGTAGCCACAGCGACGAAGCAATTAGCACTTAGAATTCGTGGCCAGGGGAAACACGTTTGACCATGGGAAAGGCTATTTGCCCTCCCACGCCATCATGGTAACATTCTTGGAACGCACCCCTGGTGGATCTACTGCTATCAGCTGTAGATGAACGGAATGACCGAAACCTAACATGTTTTTAACAGGTATACTAGCACTGCAGTTGGAGGGAATTTCAAATTCCGGTCTAGGCGGTAACATAACCTGTTTTTACAGAGATACACTTTTTCCGGGTTCACACAGGGGACCCCGGGGACATGCCACTGGGGTAATCCCCTTCGGGGTCCCCACCGGAGGGGGGGGGGTGACCCCACCGCCACGGTCCGCAGTGGGATGCACCCACCGTGGACCGTGGGGAGATGGCCCAACAGTTGGGTACCACCCCCCCCCCCCGAGCCGTGAGCAGCCCCCTCCTCTCGGCGACAAAAATTATCCTCCGATATCCGGTGGATCTTAGGTGAGTGACTTGAGGCCACCTTCCAGGTCCGGCTCCGAAGAGCCGACTGAGGCGCACCGTGAGATGAGAAGAGTTTTATACCAGCAACATTGTCAATACTTTGTCTAAACATGTTGGTGATCCTGACGAATGTCTGGCGTCATATTTGAGGTTTGTAGGTGTTTATTGCGTTCAGTACATTTGAAATGACGGCAAAACATTTGCGTCGCGGCTGCAGAGCGGCGATTACTTCATTAGTTCGCCTCATCATCTTCATTCGTTCATCTGTAGTACAATATACCTCCTGTAGTTCCTCCAAACCGTCAATTTCTCCCGTAGATCTCGTCTCCCAGTGCCGGAGCGCGAACATGAAATAGGCGTCGATTAGAATGTGTACGTAAAAGTGCGTGGTCGCCAACTTCCGCGATTGGGCCTTCACACTTCCAAAATCTGCGATTTCAACGGCGACGCGACGGTCGCGTCGCCGTGCCCACGATCGCGTCGCAGAGCGATCGAACTCTGAAAGAGGCCTAAATCGAGGCCGTTTTGAAGCTTCATTCAGTTCAATTGTGGGCGTTTCCGGTACGATTGCGTTCTGGAGCGTACTAGGTCATCCATGTAAAGGTTGATAACATCAGAACTTGTCAGCGCTGCGATTTTCTAAAACTTTGAAGCCTAATGTCCTCAAACTATAGGCGTGATAGCTTAGAAAGGGGCCTCAAACTGAAAATCTTACTTTGTGTTCATTATTGACTTCATAGGCCTCATGACTCTCCTGATTTTGCAAGGGAAGGCAAACCCCGGGTTGGTGAGAACTTAGCGGAGTGTGAAAAACCGCTGTGTACTCATAGTTATCGTTCGTTTCAGAAGTTTATGCGATGATCTGCTTCACAAATTTCTCTTGGGTGGAGCCATAAATGGGATCCTCCAAAACGAAAATTCCCACGATTTCTACTTTCGGGGAGAAATTTTCCAAAGGAATTTTTTTTTCAGTGCCTGCTCTACTCCTAAGGCGCACGGAAGAACTTCTAAAAAATTAATTTGAAGTATTCAAATTACGGAGGGTCGCTGTGACTCACATGCCCTTGCCAATGTATTCTTCTGCCTCTACTGCCTGATTTCATTCATTCGGCAAGGAAAACCCTCGGCTCCGAATTTTGGAAAATCAAGCATTCGAGGGAAAGCAAGAAAATGTTTATTGCTTGCATATGCTTATTTCATTCTCAAATATCGAAAAGTTGCATTCAAATAAATCGAAGAGCTTTGTAGTGTTGACTGCAGCTTAAAAAAACTTGATTAAAGGCACAGGGCACCCAAAAAATTAATTTTTAGATTTCATGCTAATCTTGGAGAGAGTCACACACTGATCACAGTGGTATCTCTGAAATCGTCCAAGACCCCATTTTGACAGTGTTATGGCTCTTCAAGGATGCCTAGATTTTGAGGGTGAAAAATTAGTGGACGAGTTGTCTCAGGCCTGTATTTCTCTTCATTCGCAATCTTTGCGCGAGAGCGAGCCAGGATAAGGAGACAGCCCGGCAGTGGACTGAAGAACGACGACTTGTTGGAATTCATCCATCCATTTTGCCGCTATCGAGTTCGAAAATCCGATAGGGGGTCGGGCCTGTGGTGGTCGTTTATATCTCGCTTATTAGGAGGAAGTGAGATCTGGCATTTGGCACGTGTTATACAGGAAGGGTCTTCTCCACAATTACATGAAAATCTCAAAATTCATATCTGAGGGTGTACTGTGCCTTTGAAGCGATGTGATTAAAACTTCTCCAAGGAATATGGGAGTGGCAAAGCTCTTGATCTCAAAACTCTTCCAGCCCAGTTCAGAATGCTGTTCATATTCTCCGAGGAACTTCTCCGAAAACCTCCTGCTCCAGTGGTGATGGAGGGGATAGAGAAGCTAATCGATATAACGAAAGGTGGTGAAAGAAACAGCCAATCTAAAGGGCGGAGGGAAATCGGGCTCTGGGTCCTGAAGCGATTGCCGGATTACGGTAGCCAAAATACGCCGAAGTCCTACCATCTATAGGGCTTTCAGAGTGGCGTCGCTGCGAAATTCGCGGCATCGCTCCTCAGAGCGAGTGAAAAAAGGCGTGGCCTATCGATTGCCGCCGCGCCATGGTTCTTGCTCAGCGTCTCTTATTTCTTCGCTGCCCTTTAAGTTCGATCAGAGCGCATAAACATATTGGCGCGCCATCCCTCGCGTGTTCTGCAATCTCAGACATTCTGGAATTGATCAACAAAAACGAGTTATAGATTTCGAATAATATACCAAGCGACACTACCACCAGTAGAATCACCTTCAACTGAAAAGATTTGCATAACAATAATGATGTCCAGAACAAAAAATTATGAAACGCCATGACGAGATAAATCCTGGATGACCAATTAAATCCATGACGAAATAAATTCAGGATGACAAATCAATCCGGGATAACCAATTAAATACCATGACAAAAGGAATTCTGGGTGACAAAACAAATGCCATGACGAAATTTATCCTGGATGGCAAACAGCTAGTGAAGTAGGCAAAAAGATGATTCTACAGAGAGTTGATGGGCAAATAGTAGCGAAGGAACACTAACTAATACGAGATAGTAACGAAGGAACACTAACTAATATGAAGAAACTACAGCGACAAATAGTGACAGCGACAAAAATGGCCGAGACCATTCGCCTCGCAAAACGTCGCAAAACTTCGCAGAACGTCGCTCCCAGCTCGCGCCGTCGCTCCCACTCTGAAAGCGCGAAGTTCGCTCCCGTCGCGCGGCACGGTTTGCGCTGCGTAGCACCCCCCATCTCTCACCACGTCGCCGCTACAGCGAATTTTTCTGCGACGCCACTCTGAAAGGCCCTAATGGCTTTAGGCCTATTTTAGAGTTTCATCGCGGCGCGATGAGATGTTTTCTGTGCGCATCGATCAATAACGCGCCGCTCGTCGATTCGCATATGAATCATGAAATCGCGCTGCGATAGAACTCTAAAAACCCCCTTAGGGAAGGATGGTACGCCGCGCGCGGCGAGGACGGCGTACCACCTTAGATTCGTCGATGAACCATGGAGTCAACACAAACAAAATGACTGCATTTCAGTTTAAGAAACGTCTTGGGTTTCTAGGACATCGAATCTCATTGTTAATAACCCAGAAATATGGCGTGGGTGCGGGAAGGATGGTACGCCGCGCGCGGCGAGGACAAGCGACGCGTATTGCGTCGCGGCGTACCACCTTAGACACTAGTTCGCACTGAATTTGAAATTTTCGAGCTTCAAGAATCATTTCATTGAACTTAGCTCACTTCATTTGCTATGATATGGTTTTGCAGCAATTTTTTTGAGTTATTTTGAAAATTTGAAACGTTTTTTTTAAGTTTCAAATTTTTTTCCAGTAACTATCTATGATTTCAGTGTTGCGTAGCAATCGATTGCAGGATGGCTAGGTCATGAGCTGTCACTAATATTGGTTACTGTATAGCTACAGTAACCCATATACCAAAGGTTGAAAGATTGAGAGACCACCGAAAGACCACCGATTGAAAGAGCATATAGGGGATCATTCTTACGCGTAACAACTTAATCCCACCCAGTCAACATGGTTTAGTTGCTGGCAGATCAACTGAGACTAATTTATTGGAATGCTTGAATGACTGGACCATTCTTCTAGATCAGGGACTCAATTGCTATGTAATTTATTTTGATTTCTCTTCTTCTTCTTCTTCTTTGCAGCCACAGAGAGGGGTTCTGTCATAGGTTCTGAAACTCGGCCACTAGCACTGGGTTCGTCCACAGATCCACTGTCGTCAATGTAGTCGGTCTCTTCGGGCAATTGAACAGGTGCGCAGTAGTATGCCCTTGACTACCGCAATCAGGACACTCGTCAGGTTTGCTGTTGTCAATCCTATGCAAGTATGACCTAAGCATGGGGGAGTGTCCACAGCGTAACGATGCAATGGTGCACCTGGCACGCCTGCCAAGTTCCATCTCTGTCTCGCTGACCTTTGAAGGTGCGACTCCCAGGATGGAGTTTATGGCAACTCTGCTCAAGTGTTCCTTCACGAATCGGGTATGCTCCGCGCGCAAGAGACGGAGGCGTTCTTGTTGTGCTTCAGTCCATCTCTGCACATCTACTTTCGACGGAGCATCAGCGAAAGGCTTTCTGATACATCTCTCTATCACCGGGTTTAGTACTCTTCGCGATGGATAATTCGGCTGCTTCACGATGTTAATGTACATTTGTTGCGCCTGGAGTTGGCAGTGGTCTCTAACTGGCAATATGCGAGCTTCGGCGTGTAAGTGCTCTATTGGAGAGCTTTTAGAACAGCCTGTTGCAATTCGCAGAGCACAATTTTGGACGCGCTGCAGCTTGGACCAAGAGGTGTCCGACACGATGTGCTGCCAGACTGGCGCAGCATACTCCAAGGCGGGTTGCACAATAGCCTTATACGTGGTCAGGATCGTTTCTTTGTTGCATCCCCAGGACGTTCCACCGAGAGCACGCAGGACGTTGAGTCTTGTTTTCACTGTGGCTTGCTTCTGCTCAGTGTTCTTATGGAACCTCAGCGAAGGATTCAACACGAGTCCAAGTAATTTAGGGAGCCGGGTGGCCTGCAATTGAGTTTCGTCCCATTTCACCATAGGATAGGCACTGTGCTCTGCATTATCAGTGGAAAAGACGGTGACGGACGATTTGGAGGCAGAGACTGTGAGCATTTTGCGATCGAAGAAACATTTCAACTCGATCAAGTAGTCATTGATCTTACTGGTGGCTACCTTAATGTCGCGATCTCCTCACAGAATAGTAATATCATCCGCGTATGCAACGACCTTGATGTCTTGAGGGGGAACGGGCAGATCTTCTAGGTATAAACTGAAAAGTGCAGGCGATAAAACTCCTTCTTGAGGGACACCAGCGGCGATGGGGATGCTATTGGAAACATGTCCCTGGAATAGCACATTTGCCCGACGTCCTTTAGTGAAGGCAGTTATCCACCGCTTCTGCCATGGCTTGATGGTAGACTTCAACAGATTGACAGTGTCAAATGCCTTTGTTAAGTCGAGGGCCACACCAACAGTACGTTGGGGTTTGATGGCATTGAAGCCGTCCAGCACATAGCTCACAATTTCCAACAAGGCCGTAGTGGTCGAATGTAATTTACGGAAACCATGTTGGTGCTGCTGTTGGCTGTTATGCTCGGCAAGCTCCTCCACAACCAGTTTTTCGGCAATTTTGGCGATGGGTGAGAGCAGACTGATCGGCCGGTACCCTTTAGCCGTGGATGGTGACTTTCCCGGCTTCGGCAGTGGAATAACACGAGCCACTTTCCAATTTTGGGGTAAAGTACATGTACGAAACGATGTATTTATGACGTCAGCAATAAAGGGCAGTAGTTCACTGGGCAGTCTCTTCAGGACTGCAGGGCTCAAACCGTCTGTCCCTAATGCCTTCGAGTTGCTCATCTCTTTATTACCTTCTCGACCTGTGCAGGCGTGACTGCATCATCTACATCCATGAGAGGCAACTTACAGAGTTCCCGTACAGTTATTCTATTCTGCTTCTCTCTTTTGGGTCTAGTGATGAAAAAATGCTTCCCAAGAGCATTTGCGGCCTCCTTCCCTGATTTGAAGACTCCACCTTCAAATTCAATCGTGGAATTGTCGGCGGAGGTGAACTTTCCGGAGATCCTTTTCAAGGCCTTCCACGTTGCTGCTGCATCATTTCTGAAGTTCATCTTCTCAGTGAACTTTTCCCAAGTTTCCTTCTTGTGCCTGTCAAGGTCCTTCCTGATCTCATTGTCCAGCTCGGCAATGTCTGGGTCAAGATGGTCAGCAGCTCTCTTTGCGTCCCTTGCCCTTATCTTCTGCAGTGTCTCCCTGGTGACATTGGGAAAGAAGGTCTTGACACGACCTTCAGGGATCGCAGCTTTCATCGCCTTCCGGATGGCAGCAGAGAGGTGGCGCTCCTTCTGGTGTACATCGCCATTCCACGGATAATCAGCCGCTTGGCGCAGCGCAACCTCCCTGAACAGGCTCCAGTCTGCAAGGCCTAAATTAAGATAAGAACGATGACGAACACTTGTATAGGGAGCAAGAGAGTTAGAGAGATCAATATCGACAAAGACAGGGATGTGATCGCTGGAAAGAGTTGTGGATGTCGACCAAGAGCAAGCGTTAGAGAGATTGGAAGACACGAGGGAGATGTCTGGGGTAGATGATCGGCCGTTGGCAGGGAGACGAGTGGGCTGGCCATCGTTTAAGATAACCAGATCGCACTCCTCCGCCCATTCTTCGACTCACTTCCTCTAGCATCAGAATCAAGCGACGAGCAGAACGTGTGCGCATTGAAGTCACCCGCAAAGACAATTGAGGGAGATAGAGAGCAGTCATACAGCTGCTTGAGAAGGGGGATAGGATTGTATGTTGAGGGACAAGAGGTAGGAGGGATATATATATATATATTAAAAAGAGAAAGTGGTGTTTTAAGAGGTAGATGGATGGGGATGTACTCGAGAGTGCCATCCACTGGAGTGTTTGGAATAATGTGAGAGGGAAGAGAGGACAGAACAAAAGTAGAGACTCCGCCTCCTTGAGATGACCTAGGAGTATGATATACAGTATAGCCCGGGATGTTTGGATGTCTAGAGGTAGCAGAGGGAGAGAGTTTGGTCTCCTGGACCATGATAACATCCGGGTGATGAGTACGGGCAAAGAGAGATAACTCAGAAAGCTTGGTCCGAAGGCCGTTTAGATTGATCTGTACAATAGATAGGGGGCGGTTGGTAGATGAGGAATTTGAGTTACTGGAGGCGGCGCACACAATATAACGAAAGGAAGAATCGTGGTGCCTCACAGAACTGAGACCCGAACAAGAGAAGTGCACCCACCTTTCGCATCCAAAACATTGGACGCTGGTTCCATACCAATTGACATCTCTGTCGCATGTGGCACATGGGTACTTCTTCTTCTTCGCGGGTCCTGGATTCCTTTCGACGCGGGCCATTTTTAGAAGAATCCTTAGGAGCAGCCAGCCAGCACCTCTCCCATGACAAAAACCCTCTCCGCGGAGGGATTGACGTCGGTTTGCACGGAGGTGATCTTCTTTCCTCCACACTGCCACGGCACGAACGTACGACATCTCGGCAGTTTTGATTTCTCAAAAGCTTCGATCGTGTTTGCCATTCTAAATTGATTTTCAAGCTGGAGAAACTGGGTGTTCATTCGAAAGTAACAAAGTGGGTTGAACAGCTCCTTACAGGGGTGCGTTCCAAGATTTCCATGGGAGGAAATGGGGTTTGATAAGGTATAACGAATGATAATCTAACAGATGGGCTCATTTCATGCGGTCTCTCATTCTGTCATTGGTCGGCTCTTATCAGATTCTTTTTTCCTCCCGTGGAAATCTTCTTGGAACGCACCCCAGATTGCACCTTTCAGGAGATGTGAGCAGACCACCTGTGCTATTTGCGATCTTTACATCTGACTTAGCACACTCGGTTCAAGAGACTGGAGTGTTCAAGAGACGATTTTAAGATCCACGTGAACCCTCAAAATTCCTCAGTTTCTGATCTCCAGAATGCTATCAATGTTGTAGAATCTTGGAGCAAGGACTGGGCCTTACCTCTTGCACCAGAAAAGACCATGCGCCTCAGAATAGGATCAGCTGATGAATCCCTACACTTTTACTTGCAAGATAATGTTATTCCGCTGGTGGATAAGGTGGTTGATCTCGGGTTCACATACTCTGCCAATTCGAGACTTGATGCTTCGGGGAAAGCGGCCTTTATCACGCTCTGTTATCATTAGGCATCAAATTCACCTTTAGGGCTTATTCATACTTCCAACCTCTCGCTCTGCCAGACCGGTCCGCGCGGAAAAAGTGGTGAGTATCAATAAAAACACGACCTCCCGCCTCCCGTTCCTCCTGCCCCGCCACAGTGGTGTCTCTGGAGCATTCATACTCCCGTCTCGCACCGCCGAGGCGTTTGTTGGTAGCATTACTGGTTGCACTAAATTTCGTCATATAAGTGTAGCGGGGCTTCAGGGAAAGCGCGCAATACGCCGTAGAAAGTGTGCTGGACCCAAATGAAAGTGCGTCGGACGCCGTAGAAAGTGTGCGGGACCCAAATAAGAGTGCGCCGGACGCCGTAGAAAGTGTGTGGGACCCAAATGAAAGTGCGCAGGACGCATTAGAAAGTGTGCGGGACCCAAGTGACAGTGCGCCGGACGCCGTAGAAAGTGTGTGGGACCCAAATGAAAGTGCGCAGGACGCCGTAGAAAGTGTGCGGGACCCAAGTGACAGTGCGCCGGACGCCGTAGAAAGTGTGTGGGACCCAAATGAAAATGCGCAGGACGCCGTAGAAAGTATGTGGATCAATCTTAACTCAAATCTAGTAGGAGGGGGGCCACCCAGCATTCAATCCTAAAAATGAAAGTTGCCTCTGATATCGGCTTTCCGATAGCGTTATCAGTCATTGTCTATTTAGAAAATCTGTAGAATCACTCAGATCTCGGTATCCGTAGGGTTCATTCTCATTCTGAATTCTTTATTACGCATGTAGGTTAGGACATTGTCCCAGCAGTTTCTTTTCAAATCCACTTTGTGGTACTCGGGCGAGGTTATGTTCCATACTCAGAGAAACTCACGGCCCATCCGCGGCGCTTTTGCAGGATCGTCCGCGGCCGACGACCGGACGATCCTTCACCGAAGCCGGTAAAGCGCCACGGACCATCCTGCAGGCGCCGCGGATCGTCCTGCAGGCGCCGCGGATAGTCCTGAGAGCCGCCGCCGATCGTCCTATGAGCCGTCATTTTATGGAAATTGGACGTCAAATAGCGTGTCTTGTCCGCAACTGCACAAAATGCACGCCTTCACAATATTTCCGCCGAGGTCTGGAACCACCCTCCCTGCGGACCGCGGCGAAAACCGCCCCCCCCCAAGCTGTGAGGATCCCTTATTCCCCAGCGACCAAAAATATGCTGGCCTCCGGAGAGTGACTCGAAGTCACCTTCCAGGGCCGGCATTCGAATGCCGAATGAGGACTCGAGTGAGGTGAGGCGCCTTTTATACCGGCTGTGCATGTGATAAACACATTAGTACGTGATCATTCGATTTACCATGTTTTTTCATGTCTGCCACTGCCGTGCCTGCGGTCAAGTGAGATGTGAACGAGTGAGATGAGGAGGTGGAAGTCGTTCAACTGCCGGTGCGCCCCGGAACCACCCCCATCGAGAACAACAGCGCCGCGGATGAGCCATTCGACCAACCCGCTATCAGTTGTGCCGCGGATCAGCCGTCAAGCACCGCGAACCGTCCGGAGAGCTCATCTTCCGCCGCGGACGGGCCGTGAGTTTCTCTGAGTATGCACTCCTCGTATTCCACAGCCTCGATCAATGCAGACTTGAATGGGTCCATCTGTTCTGCGCAGTACCAAGTTGGTTCTTGGAAAGCAACCTCAACTGATCAACCACCCCTGGATAGCCTTCACATACAACAAAACCAACGTTTCTTATCAAACTTATCAAAGACCACCTCGCTTCATTTCTAAAAACAAACCCACCGACTTTCCGCCTCTCTTGCTCTGCCATGGTGATGTATCTGGAGTATTCATACTTCACTGGCGGAGCGGGAGGAGCGGGTGGTCGTGTTTTCATTCATACTCCTTTTGCCGAGCGGACCGGTCTGGCCGAGCGAGAGGTTGGAAGTATGAATAGGCCCTTAGCGCCGTCATCAAAGCTTATCCGCGCAAAGGGTGAATTTGCTGAGCGGTGGGATATCAGTCAGCGCAAAGCTTGAAAATACCGCCAGCGCTAACATGTTAATGCATATCAGTTGTTGAGCGGCTGGATATCAATCAGCGCAAAGGGTGAAATTACCGCCGGTGCTGGCATCTCAGAAATTTCTAAACAAGTGAAAACATCTCAGTGAAAACATAAAACGATTGATCACGTCTCAATGTGTTTATCGTGGGCACATCCGGTATAAAAGCCGCCTCATCTCACTAGAGTCCTCATTCGGCATTCTGATGCCGGCCCTGAAAGGTGACTTTAGGTCACCCTCCGGAGGCCAGCATAATTTTGGCTGCTGGGAGGATAGTGGATATCCTCACGGCGGGGGGGGGCGAGTTACGCCACGGTCCGCAGAAGAGGCTCCTCACCGCAGACCTCGGTGAAGATTACGCCCATGTTGCAGACAAGGCGGGGCTTCTCGCGCTGTGGACCTTCAAATTCGTGAAATTTTGTAGGTAAACTCACCCATTTTCGAGGTAATTTCACCTCATTTTCGGGGTAAATTGGACCCTCTCTCGCTGCCAGTTCACCATTTTCACGGGATATTCACCTCATTCTCACCTATCCTAGCGGCAAATTTACCCATACAAGCTGGACGTTTCTCAACATTTAGAAACTATTTGCAGGAAGGCGTGTGGTCGGACTTACCAAATATTCAAAGCTTTAGCAACAAAAAACGTTGATTTATTGGTAAAGGCGTACAAAACATACGTGAGACCTATTTTGGAATGTGATCCCACAGTTTTTTCACCATATAAAATGAAAGATATACAATTCGTTGAGAAAATTCAGAGCAACTACACTCGTAAATTGATCATCAGATGCAGGGTCAAGCGGGGCGTTGCGTAATTTTTTGAAATCGGAGCGACCCCCCACCATCATGTTTTTTCCAAAATCCAAAATTTCTGCGATCCCCCCGGTGCGCGATTTCTGGGCAGTTTCTATTTGATTACTAAAACTGTCGGACGCCGAAATTTTTTTCAGTAGTCGGGCTCAAGCGTCTAAAACTTGATCAATACTACGATCCTTCCCTTAGGTGATTAAAAATATCGAGTTTTTGGTATATATTTCACAAATTTTTCATTTTTGGTCCGAATTTTTGAGATATATATATATATTATTTATTTACACAAGTTTACACTCGTGTGGAGAAAAAAAAAGAGAAAACAGGAAAACAAACTATCAACCTCAAACAGAATATTCAGAGCAAAGATACTGTAAACCAATGAAACGAGAACAACGATGCATCAGTCCGAGGAATAGCACAGGGAAACGAGCAACCCAGCACTACGGAGGGTCACTCCGCCGCTCCCCGGAAGCCAGTTTCATGTGCACTAAGTTCTTATAGGCGCCGAAGTTTATAGGAATAGTATCGTTCCTACTGAGATCTTCGAATACCGGAACAATTCTATTAGTGAAAAAGCAGCGCCGACACTCAAGATTTGACACGGTACGGTGGAATTTAATCGGACCCCCCCGGGTTACCGAATCCCTCGTTCTCACGAAATCCCCAGGCCTAAGACCAAACTTGCCATTGAAAAGGATATGATGGAATAGAAACAAATCGTTCTTTTTCCTTCTGAGAGCCAAAGGCTCTAGGCCAAAGAGTGCATTTCTGTCACCTTCATTTTCGGGTCAAAAATTTTGCGACCCCCTCCCACCCCTCCGTTGCGAAATTCCACAACTCCGCTTGACCCTGATCAGATGTAGAGGCTTTGACTACACTCGCATACCTATATCGCAACACAGGATTAAAGTCCTCGGATTACAGTCGGACGTCTCGGAGAAAACTTTTAAGGGAACCACAATAAGTCATAGTGACCATTCCAAATGAAATGTACTTTCCTAGAACCATTTTCGGACGAAAAGTCCGAATATGCTCTTCGCAGCTGCCTAGACCCACTCTGAAAAAAGTTGTAGGCATTTTTTCTCTGATTTTCGTACTTATTGTACCTTCCAAAAAGCGCCTTATTTTCACGAAAATCCGGAAACGAACCTCATAATCGTGTTCAGCTCCCAAAACTACCCCACTAAGCAAAGTTAGGTTGAAGGAACATTTTCCAAACTTTGCACCGACTAAGAGCGTTTTGGACTTTTATTTATACCAATTAGAGGGTTCTCGAAGAGTTTTAGAAAAATATTCCAGATTTGACTGAAAATTCGCTCTGGGGGGTTATTTGGGGTGCTGATCACGAATCTGAGGTTCATTTATCGATTTTCCGAAGTTTTCGACTGTATTCGTTTACAGATTCCCATCGGGGGAGAATTTGATGGCAATTCGCGAGTTTTGACGGGTTCCGGAGTGCTTCTATAGAATATGCTCAAGTTATTTTTCCGGGGGTTATTTGGAGTGCTGAACACGAATCCTATGTCGGTTTATCGATTTTTGGCAGCTTACGGTAGATTACGGTGGGCGTTGGCGGGCCGCTCATCCCCATGACTCATCATTCAACGCAACGCAACGCATTCGGCGTTTCGTCTGGCGTCTCCGCAGCAACCCCCGTCTATCACCCGCATGTCTGGCGTCTTCTCGACTGCCATTGTCTATAGCCTACACTCTGGGTCTCCAGCGTACAGGGAGCTCTCTCATCTGTCTTTGGCCATCGTAAAGACTGTGAAAGGTTTTCTTCACCCAATAACTGGGGAATCGCAACATAATCGATTTCTTTTCACCTCAAGAAATTGATGTAGCCTTAATTTCGAAGGAGTTTTACCAGAAGTGTCTGTATTCAACGAGGAAACACTGACGAGGCATTTGACAAACAATATGAGCATTACAAAAAAATCATTTGTACATTTGTAGATACGATTAAGTGTGCAAGGAAGAATTTAGTCTCGAATTTGAAAAAAAAACACGCGATTCAATAGCGCATTTGATATCCAACCATCAAGTATACGAGTGGTAGGCCGGAGAACAGCAAGGTACCTTGAGATACTGGGTTAAGACCGATTATTCTCAAAATCGAAGATTATCGTAAACACTGCATGTAATCATTCAAAACAGTTTCTTCGAGGAGCATACTGCGCCAGTATGCTCCTCGAAGAGGAGCATACTGGCGCAGTATGCTCCTCGAAGAAACTGTTTTGAAACTGAGGAACACTGGGTAGTGTGATTACGTGCTCCAATGCAATAGCGCTACGCATACGCCGGAGCAATTGGCGCAGGCGCCCTCGAACTGTCTCGTCGTCTCCACCTCTCCGCTCTCTGCTGAATAATGAGTCATGGGGATGAGCTGCCCCGCAAGTCGAAGTCTCAGATTTGTCTCGAAGTTGCTATGTGTGGGTTATTTGGGGTGCTGAATACGAATTCGATGTCCATTTGTCGATTCTCGAACTATTAAAGGCAGTGTTCACGATGATTCTCGTTTCCAAGTTTTCCACTCAAAACAATGCGTTGGCAACCAAGTGTTACCAAAATCACGAAGAATCGGCGAGAAACGCACTAATTAGTTTTATTTCAGTGACATTATTCTGTGGCCTGGACTAGTTGTCTGGTTGGATGAACATGTTCACGGTGGTTGTCACCGGGGAAAAAGGGGATCAATCGAAAATGGAAGAATATTTTGAGCAAAACAGTATTAGTTAGGGCCCGAAGGAAAGAACGGAGCAACACACAATGGAGAATTTCAAAAGACGGGTCCACAAAAGTTTCATTGTCACAACGAACAGTTTCATTGATACTTAAGAGGCGGGCTGATACTTGAGGATTTCGTGCCCTTCTGGTGCGTTTTTTTCGGTTTCTTCGTCATTTCAGTTCTACTCGGGGGCCAAACATTCGATTTAGCGATTAATCTCAAAAGCGAAGATTATCGTGAACACTGCCTTTAAGTTAGGTTTTGCCTCCTAAATGGCATGTTACCTACCGTAACCTACAGTAAACCTCTAAATCGACAAGCGAACCTCAGATTCGTGTTCAGCATCCCAGATTACCCCTACATACATGTTATTAACAAAATCCGGAAACTTTTAAAAAACACCTAAAAATTCCATGAGGCTAGTACCCTTCCTTACCTTGCCGCGAAGCTTTAAAAACGCTCATAACTTCGTTCAGAGAGAGTCTAGGCAGCTGCGATGGGCATACTCGGACATTTCGTACGAAAATTATCCTAGTAAGGTACATTTTATTTGAAATGGTTACTATGAATTATAGTGGTTCCCTTGTCAGATACTGGGGAGGTCCGATTAGTCCACGATAGGCTTTCTAATCGGATACCTCGTCGAGTTGAAATGAAATTGCGCACTCAAATGTGCTGCTTCGAAGAACACGTGCAGGGTCAAGCGGGGAGTTGCATAAGTTTTCGAAATCCAAGCGACGCCCACACCATCAACTAAATCTTAAGTTTTTGCGATCCCCTCCGAGGCGTGATTCTCGGTCAGTTTATATTTCATTCCTAAAACTGTCAGACCCCGAAAATTCGTTCAGAAGTCGGATTCGAGCGTCTAAAACCTGAGCAATGCTACGATCCTTTCCTTTGATGACCGAAATTGTCGAGGATTCTTGGGCTGTCTTCACCAAATTCTCATTTTGAACCAAAATTTTTGCAATCCCCCTAACCTTCATTTCCGGGCCAAAAATTTTGCGACCTCCCCCCACCTCCTGGTGAGGAATTTCGCTAACCCCGCTTGACCCTGAGCACGTTATTCTATTCGAAGGGACCACTTGGCGCAGATATTCTAGACTCTTGCCGCACTCTGTTTCTCACGCGGTAGCACGTCTTCCTATTATAGGTGCACATGGCGCAGAGAGGCAAAACTTTTGCCACACCCCATTTCCCAAGCAGAAGCATGTCGTCCTATAATAGAAACACGTGACGCTAGGGGTGGGATCCCACCCCCTTGATAGGAGCGGCCCCCCCCCAACAATGATACGGTCCATGTCACGGCCTGCAGCAAAGGGTCACCTCCACCGCAGTCGGCGACAAGGACATCATCTCCGCCACGGTCAACAGCAAGGGAGCTTCTCTCGCTGAGGTCCGTGGGGGGCCCTCCCCACAAGCGGTCAAAAATCGTTCAGAAAGTGACTCGTGGTCACCTTCAAGAGTGGCCTTCAAACGCCAACTGCGCTCTTTGTGGGATGGGGTCTCTTATTACTGTCGATCTCTGGGCCAAATTCCGGTCCGCAATAGCGGACTACGGTTGCGTCATGCGACACGTGATAATCGTGTTGGGAGAAGGGTGAATCGTGCCGGGCAGTATACTTCGGCAACTCGACAAAAATTTTGAATAATCGAGTTTTCGACTAACTCGATTTTTCAGAATTTCGAATAATCGAGTTTTCGACTAACTCGATTCTTCAAAATTTCGAATAATCGAGTTTTCGACTATTTCGATTTTTCAAAATTTCGAATAATCGAGTAGTCGAATTGACTCGATTTTTCGAATAATCGAATGATCAGGTTTTCGGCTAACTTATTTTTTTGCAAATTTCGACAATTGAAATTCTAAAACACCTTATTTCGACTGTTTTACTCGAATCACTTTTCTTTTCTTTTTTCGAACCAGGGGCGTACCGCGATTCTGTCAGCCTCACCCCTTATCGTACTGCGTCTCATCACCCATGCCGTCTCGGTGTTTTACCCGAACGAGTGTTGCCTAGCAGATTAGCCCAAAGCTATAAGATAGTTGCCCGTATCCTATTTCGCGCCGCTTTACAAATCTGCACAGCATGAGAGCGCTGGACCGGGGGGAACGATCACGGTAGCATCATGGTACGTACACAGGAATGACCACGGGTGGGTCGATCGGGTAACTTTCGCGGGACAAGGGGAAGACGAGCGCCGCACAATCGCGGTACCGGCGCGAAAGATGTTCTCACAACGGAACTATTATTAGTTGCTCTGGCCATTCCGGTTGAAGTGTTCTTTTCCAAAACCGTTTTCGACGTAGAATCCAAGTGCGCTTTTTGAAGTTGCCTAAAACCACTCTGTAAAAAGTTATAGGCGTTTTTCGCCAGAGTTCCGCACCTCTTGTACGTTCCGAAACGCGCTTTAGCCTTTGGAAGATTTGGAATCGGACCTTAATAAGGTTCTCAGCGCCCAAAACAACCCCTTCTTCGAAGTTCAAGTGAGAGCATATTTTTCGATTTTTGCACAGAGTGACAGCGTTTTCCACTTTCACGGATTTCGCGCTGAACTTTTTTTTATATCATATAGAGGGCTCTGAAAGCGTTTATAAAAGTGCTCAAGATTTCACCTGAAATCCTCCCAGGTCGGTTATTTTGGGCGAATCTGGGCTTTACTTGTTTACGACTGTCTACGACTCCGAAGTCTACGACTTGCTTCGTTCAAAGCTTCGCAGCATATAAAAACTTCAAGGGCAGAACGCGACTTCTGAGATATGCGGATTCCTACACTAGATGTGGCTCATATTGTTTTTCGAAGGGTGCTTTGGAGTGTTTAACACGAACCTAAGGTCCAGTTGACGATTTCTGACAGATTATGGTAGATTACGGCGGGTGTAGGGCAATTTAGTCAGACTTTCGCGGAACGGAGGCGATTCGACTCAGCATTTGTTCCTGGTGGTTATTCGGGGAGCTGAATACGACTTTGGTAATCATTCATCTGTTTTCAAATTATTAAGATGAATTTTCCCTCAATAGCATGGCACATATCGCAACCTATAGTATACCTCAGAATTTTGACAAACGGACCCCAGATTCGTGTTCAGCACCTTAGACCACCTCTACATATAAGTGTTGAGCAAAATGCGGAACTTTTTTTCCAGAGCACCTCAAGAAATTCCATGAGGGGGTACCCTTGCCTGGTCGCCAAGCTTTCGAAAACGCTCAAAATAGTTTTATTTATTTACATAAGCCTGTGTACCAGACCTATGTGCAACGAACAACATGAACGAAATCAGCAAAAAAGCATACATCAGGAACAAGGGAAAATTGCCAGTTTTCGATCAGGTAGTGTAATGAATTCAAAGCAGATACACGTATAGCCCATAGTGTTGTAGAGACAAGGAAATCGCCCCGCGAAGGATTAGCGCTCGCCACGCTCGTTCTCGAAGTGTTCAGTTACAAGTTTTCTAAATGCCTTATTGCTCACAGGGATGGATTTTAGCCTCCGAAGCCGTTCGAATGCCGGGGTCGCCCTATTTATGAAGAAAAAGCGCCTGCAGTTTAGGTTCGAATTTTTGCGCACAATTTTTGAAGCTCCTCCCCTGGTACTCGATGTTCTCACCTCGACAATACACCCAGGCCGGAGACCAAAGTCTGGTTGATACAGGATTTTATGCAGCAGCAGTAAGTCGTTCAACTCTCTCCTTACCAGAAGAGATGGCAGTTTGAGCCCACTATTCCTGGTTTCTGCAGATGGCATTCGTTGATAATGGCAAAAACCGAGCTTCCTGATCATTATTTTTCTTGTAAACCCGTTTTGCACCTTTTCAAGTTTGACTATGCTTTTCTTTTTATGCTGACAATACACTGGTGTCCCATACTCAAAAATAGGTCTCACGTAGGTTCTAAAGGCTAAGTAGTACCGCGCTGTTTCTTGTTCGCAGTCCCCTGAATATATTATTGACAGCCACGGTGGCTCTGGTAGATACCGATTCGCAGTGCTTGTCAAAACTGAGGTTTCGTGTGAGGATGAATCCCAGGTCAGTGATCTGCTCGACTTTGTCAATCTCAGTCCCTTCGACATTGTGAGTATGACAGTTATTTGAGGAACCTGAATGCAGACACTTCGTTTTCTCCTTCGATAGCGGCAGGTGCCATTCATGGGACCAGACCGCCATTGCGTCTATTGCATTTTGAATTGTCTTAATTTCCTCACTAGAGCCTGCCTGGCGAACTTTTCCCAAGATTCTTTCTTGTGCCTATCAAGGTCCATCCTGATCTCATTATCCAGCTCGGCAATGTCTGGGTCAAGATGGTCAGCAGCTCTCTTTGCGTCCCTTGCCCTTATCTTCTGCAGTGTCTCCCTGGTGACATTGGGAAAGAAGGTCTTGACACGACCTTCAGGGATCGCAGCTTTCATCGCCTTCCGGATGGCATCAGCGAAGTGGCGCTCCTTCTGGTGTATATTGCCATTCCACGGATATTCGGCCGCTTGGCGGAGTGCAACCTCCCTGAACAGGCTCCAGTCTGCAAGGCCTAAATTGAGATAAGAACGATGACGAACACCTGTATAGGGAGCAAGAGAGTTAGAGAGATCGATGTTGACAAAGACCGGAATGTGATCACTGGAAAGAGTTGTGGATGTAGACCAAGAGCAGGCATTAGAGAGATTAGAAGAGACAAGGGAGATGTCTGGGCTGGAAGATCGGCCGTAGGCAGGGAGACGAGTGGGCTGGTCATCGTTAAGGATAACCAGATCGCACTCCGCCCATTCTTCGACGTCATTTGAGGAATGTATATATTGAAAAGAGAAAGTGGAGTTTTTAGAGGTAGATGGATGGGGATGTACTCGAGAGTGCCATCCACTGGAGTGTTTGGAATGATGTGAGAGGGAAGAGACGACAGAACAAAAGTAGAGACTCCGCCTCCCTGAGATGACCTAGGAGTATGATAAGCAGTATAACCCGGGATGTTTGGATGTCGAGAGGTAGCAGAGGGAGAGAGTTTGGTTTCCTGAACCATGATAACATCCGGGTGATGAGTACGAGCAAAGAGAGATAATTCAGAAAGCTTGGCGCGAAGGCCGTTGAGATTGATATGTACAATAGAGAGGGGGCGGTTGGTAGATGAGGAATTTGAGTTACTGGAGGCGGAGCACACAATACAACGAAAGGAAGAATCGTGGTGCCTCACAGAGCTGAGACCCGAACAAGAGAAGTGCACCCACCTTTCGCATCCAAAACATTGGACGCTGGTTCCATACCAATTGACATCTCCGTCGCATGTGGCACATGGGTACTTCTTCTTCTTCGAGGGTCCTGGGTTCCTCTCGACGCCGGCTCTTTGCAGTAAGATCTTCAGGAGAGCTGCGGCCAGCCAGCACCTCTCCCATGACAAAAACCCTCTCCGCGGAGGGATTGACGTCGGTTTGCACGGAGGTGGTCTTCTTTCCTCCACACTGCCACGGCACGAACGTACGACATCTCGGCAACTTCAGGAGTGATGCTGCAGCAACGTGGAAGGCTTTGAAAAGGATCTCCGGAAATTTCACCTCCGCCAATAATTCCACGATTGAATTCGACGGCGTAGTCTTTAAGTCAGGGAAAGAGGCCGCAAATGCTCTTGGGAAGCATTTTTTCATAACTAAAACAAAAAGAGAGAAGCAGAATAGAATAACTGTTCGGGAACTCTGTAAATTGCCACTTATGGCTGAAGATGATGCAGTCACGCCCGCTCAGGTCGAGAAGGTTATCAAGGAAATGAGTAACTCGAATGCAGTAGGGCCAAATGGTTTGAGCCCAGCAATTCTAAAGAGACTGCCAAGTGAACTACTACCCCTGCTCGCTGACGTCATTAATACGTCGTTTCGCACCTGTACATTACCTCAAGATTGGAAAGTAGCACGCGTCATCCCATTGCCGAAGCCGGGCAAATCACCATCCACGGCAAAAGGTTACAGGCCAATCAGTCTTCTCTCACCTATTGCCAAAGTTGCGGAAAAATTGGCTGTGGAGGAGCTCTCCGAACACAATAGCAAACAAAAGCATCAACATGGTTTCCGTAAGCTACATTCCGCCACTACGGCCCTGCTGGAAATTGTGAGCTATGTTTTTGGACGGCTTCAATGCCATGAAACCTCCAGCGAACCGTAGGTGTCGCCCTCGATCTCACGAGGGCTTTTGACACTGTAAACTTGGGCATTTTGTCGGAGAGCCTGTTAAGGTCTACCATTCCGCCCTGGCAGAAGCGGTGGATAACCGCATTCACCAAAGGACGTCGGGCAAATGTGCTATTTCAAGGGCACGTCTCCAATAGCATCCCAATTGCCGCCGGCGCACCTCAAGGAGGAGTTCTATCGCCTGCTCTTTTTAGTCTGTATATTGAAGATCTACCCGTTCCATCCCAAGACATCAAGGTCGTTGCATATGCGGATGATATTACTATACTATGCCGGGATCGCGACATAAATGTAGCTGCCAGTAAGATCAATGACTACTTGATCGAGTTGAAATGTTTTCTCGATAGCAAGATGCTTACGGTCTCTGCCGCTAAATCATCCGTCACAGTCTTTTCCACTGTTCCTGCGGAGCACAGTGCTCATCCCATGGTGAAATGGGACGAAACTCGCCTGCCGGCCGCCCGATTCCCTAAGCTGCTCGGACTCGTGTTGGACCCTTCGCTGAGGTTTCATAAGAACACTGAGCAGAAGCAAGCTGCAGTGAAAACAAGACTTAACGTCCTACGTGCTCTCGGCGGAACGTCCTGGGGATGCAGTAAAGAAACGATCCTGACCACGTACAAGGTCATCGTACAGCCCGCCCTGGAGTATGCTGCGCCGGTCTGGCAGCATATCGTGTCGGACTCATCCTGGTCCAAGCTGCAGCGCATCCAAAATGGAGCATTGCGAATCGCAACAGGCTGTACTAAAAGCTCTCCAGTAGAGCACCTACATGCCGAAGCTCGCATCCTGCCAACTCCACGCACAACAGCTGTACATAAACATTCTGAAGCAGCCAAATCATCCGTCGCGAAGAGTATTAGACCCCGTGAGAGAGAGAGAGGTATAAGAAAGCCGTTTGCTGATGCTCCCACGAAAATCAATATACAGAGATGGACTAACGCACAACAAGAACGCCTCCGTCTCTTACGTGCTGAGCATACCCAATTCGTCAAGGATCACTTATGCAAGACCGCCGTAAACTCCATTCTCGGAGTCGTGCCGCTTGAGGTCAGCGAAACCGAGATGGAACTCGGTAGGCGTGCCAGGTGCACCCTTGCCTCGTTGCGCTGCGGGCACTCCCCCATGCTTATGTCTTATTTACATAAGATCGATAGCAGCAGACCTGACGAGTGCCCGGATTGTGGTAATAAAGGGCATACTATTGCGCACCTTTTCAACTGCCCGATGAGACCGACATCGTTAACAACAGTAGATATGTGGACGAATCCGACGCTTGTGGCTCAGTTCCTCAATCTATGACAGGACCCTCTCTGTGGCTGCAGAAGAAGAAGAAGAAGCCTGCCTGGCGAAAAATCTTTATATCGTCTGCAAACGGACAGAAATCAGCTCCAAACCCACTCAATAAGTTCCCCAGCCCGTGCGTGTATATATTGAACAAGATCGGTGAAAGGAATCCACCCTGTGGAACCCCACTGCACACTGGACGATTCGGCGAATACGAAGTGTTCACTCGAACCGAAAAGATCCTATGCTCCAAAAATGAGGTAATCCAGGAAACTATGCGCGGGTGAACGCCTACCATTGTTAGCTTTTGTATTAGCTTATGATATGGGACTTTGTCAAATGCCTTGGAAAAATCGAAGAAAACAACATCAACATCACTACCTTGGTCTAAAAGAGACGTCCAGTTGTTTAGGGCTTCAATCATAGCTGTCACGGTTGACTTACTTTTTTGAAAGCCATGCTGATGGGGGGAAATAACCGAACGATTTTCGAGATGTGCAACTATTCCCTTTCTTAGAATCTTTTCGAACAACCTAGCAAACAATGGCGTTATACTAACCGGTCTGTAGTTGGAAGGCTCTGTGAATGGCCCCTTTTTAGGAAGCGGGATGACATAAGATAACTTCCACCGATCTGGGACCTCACTTGTCATAGAGCTCAAGTTGAAAATGAACTCTAAGGGTCCCGCGATTTCATGAGCTACTTTCTTCACGAACATGAGGGATATCATCCGGCGTTCTTGAAGATGAATTCGGCCATTTCAATAGTTCAGTAATAATTTCTTCCTTATAGAACCAACATGAATTTCGCATCACCTCGAAGTTTGGGGAAGCCAGCCTCGCTTGGTCCAGTGAAGAAGCTCTTGAAAATGAATGTTCGAATGTATTTGCCAAAAGTTCTGCCTTGTCCCTGTCAGCCCTGAGGATATTTCCGTCAGACGTCTTAAGCGCTCCAACTTACCATTTATGTCCTTGAACTTTGCCCAGCTATTGGGGGTATTGAGTTCTTTTGCAGCAAACCATGCATCTGTGCGCAACCCTTGAAACGCTTTGAGGTATTGGGGAAGCCTGCGATGACCGCCAGGCACCATGTGCATTGGTACAAAAAGTTCAATGCAGTGTTGGATTATGGCAATTAAAATTTCGTATTTTCTATTAACCGTAGCCTGCGACTGAAAAGAACTATACCAATCAACATTCATCAGGTACTCCTTTATCAGATCAAAACGAGCTGCCTTAAAATTTCTTTTCCTCTCCTTCGTGGTGTTTTGTTTACGAAGCCTGAGCCTATACTGAACCAAGGAGTGGTCACTCGAATCAGGGGAGGCAAGATACCTGTATTCAACACGAAATCGTTGTCACAGCATAGCACTAAGTCTAGAATATTCCCCCACACGTCTCCGATTTAACATACTGCGACAGAGAATGAGTGCAGCACATATTCAAAAAACTTCTGGAAATAGAATTGTTGGCAGTGTAGGTGCCTTCCCATCGCACATCAGGGAAATTGAAGTCGCCGGTGGCTACGCAGGGGTAGTTAACAGACACCATATCACTAATACTTGCGTTCAACTGCTCACTCATCACCGCGGTACAACTAGGAGCTCTATAAACTACAATGAACCGCACAAGAACGAGCCCTACTTCCACGTCTGCACATAAAATTTCATATGAGTCCGTAACAGACTCACGGAAAACAAGAACAGGTGAATAAGGCTTCCTAACAAACAAAGCAACCCCACCTCCTCTCTTGCGACTACGGTCACACCTGAGAATGTCGTAGTGAGAACTCCAGTCCCCCAGCAGAGGCGCCAATTCAACTCCCTTCTTAAGCCACGTACCGTGAGCGCGACAATGTCAGTGTTTCTGTCCTGTAAAAGCAATACAAAAGAATCATTGTTTTTAGAAATAGATCGCATATTTGTTGTGAAGCATAATATACTACGAGATCCGTCCCGAGGATGACTTACGCGTTTTCCGCACTCGAAGCAGTAGTAAAAGCATTTGAATCAGCAGCGAGAGTACTAGTATCAGCAATTAGCGAGCTAGGATTAGCAACAAGTGTGCTCGAACTAACAGAACCAACGACAAGTGTATTCGTATCGTGAGGGAGTACATTAGGATTGGTAACAGGCGTACAGGAATGATAAGGCTGCGAACTAACTGTAGTACCATGAGCAGATCAGCGACGTGCAATAGCGGCTTCTCGCCTGCGTGCCAGTTCTTCCTTTGTGCGCGAGGGCCTTATGAAGACCCCGTCTCGGGAAAAGGATCGCAGCCGAGGAGCCCTTCGCAGAGTCAGGTTCTGATAATAACTAGAGGGAAGAACAACCTTCAACAAACGGGGTCGATCAATCAGCGGCTTCCCTAGCCTATAAACCATGCACGGAATACATTCTACACTCAAATGATTCAAGACATCTTCTATGACAGCATAATCATCTTTAGTTCTCTCTATGGCCCGCTTCTTAGACGATTCAGGGACACCTGATACAACTATGGAGCGTAACCGCTCTTTCTCCTCAGCATCAATACTATTCCTACCACTAACAATATGATTCTCGCCAACAGAGGAGGCATTCTGCTGTGTCGATGGTTGAGAGAGTTTAGCCTCGGCCTCAGCCAAAGCACCTTTGAGCGCACAATTTTCCGCGCTGAGCGCCGAGACTTTCTCCTGCAGTTCTTGGTTTTTCGCTAGAACCGCTGAGAACTCACTTTGCACTTGAAAAACATGAGCAAACAAAGCCTTCAGGTAGTCCGGGGCCTTCTTGTCCGACCGCAGTTGATCCAGCGCCATCTTGATTCCATTCGGTGACTTCGAGCTTTCATCCTTGCCTTCCTTGACTGAGTGTTTCCTGGTCACCATCTAGAAAGGGACAGCGGCTGCGACGGGCATCGTATCAGGCGCACAGAGACGGGATAGGCCGAAATTCACCTGTTATGGTGGCTTTTTTAAGGTTGATGTTGAAATTGCAGAACCCGCCACACGGTTCCTCGCCTGTGGAGCCCAATTGAAGACCAACTTCTGGCAGTGCTCACGCAGATTGCAATAGCAGAGCCATACACCAGCTGACCATCGACACGGTACCAGACCTCAAACTTGGGTAATTAAACCTATTTCTAGAAAAGTACATTTCATATGGAATGACCACGCAGACTAAAAGTGGTTCCCTTGTCAGAGTAGGACTGTTGGAACCAATGTCCGTTAGTAAATTTCAAAGACAAAATTCCAAGTCTTACGAAAACCGAACAAATTTCATTATTGGGAGGAATGCAACTCAGAGGGATCACAGCATAAGTGAGCGAGCGAAAATCTCCCTTGGAGACTAGAACCGTGGAAATAGGCGGGTGTGAGTTTAACATTAATAAGTCACGACATATAGTCGTCTATTTCGAGATCTTCTAAACTCATGGAGGAGTCTACGCCATCATGGTCCGCAAATACGTCTTCGAAAATTGGTGGCTCAGTTTTGGTTAACTTCTTCTTCTTCTTTGCAGCCGCGAAGAGAGTAATTGCTATAGGTTCAGAAACTGGGCGACCAGCGTTGGATTCGTCCTAAGGTCTATTGTAGTCTATGTTGTAGGGTTTTTTGGACAGTTGAATAAGTGTATGGTATTGTGGCCAGGACCACCACAGTCCGGGCAAACGTCGGGAGTGCTATTGTCGATCCTGTTCACGTAGGACTTCAGGAACGTTGAGTGCCCACAGCGCAACGAGGCTAGAGTGCATCTGGCACGTCTACTAAGCTGGGACTCAGACTCAGAAATTCGAGGCGGCACAGTACCTAGAATAGGATGAACAGCCGCTCTTTCCAGATACCCTCTGACGAAATGGGTGTGCTCCTCGCGCAACAGACGGAGGCGTTCTTGATATGAATCGTGCCATCTTTGCAGATCGACTTTATCTGGAGCATCGGCAAAAGGTTTTCTGATGCCTCTCTCTCTGACAGGCTCAAGTACTCTCCGAGATGGGTGGTTGGGCTGCTTGACGATGTTAATGTACGGCTGCTGGGCCTGGAGCTGACAGTGCTCCTTTACTGGTAGCACCCGTGTCTCGGCGTGTAAATGCTCGATTGGCGAACTCCTAGCACATCCGGTGGCGATCCGAAGAGCAGCGTTTTGTACACGCTGCACCTTAGTCCAGGTTGAGTCCGACACTAAGTGTTGCCAAACCGGTGCCGCATACTCTAGGGCCGGCTGCAGTATAGCCTTATACGTGGTCAGAATAGTTTCCTTACTGCTGCCCCATGATGTACCTCCCAGTGCCCTTAGCACATTGAGTTTAGCTCTTACAATTGCTTGCTTTTGCTCGGTGTTCTTGTGAAACTTCAGCGACGGATCGAGTATAAGGCCGAGTAGTTTGACGAAGCGAGCAGCAGGCAGGCGATCTCCACCCCAGCTGACATCGGGATGGGCGCTGTGCTCTTTGGGGTCCGTTGTGAAAACTGATACTGAAGACTTGGCAGCTGAGACAATGAGCATTCGGTTAACTACGTGACGTAATCTACCTGACGGTGATTTCTTTTGACTCGAAACAGTCGACTATCGAGTTCATTCGACTATTAGGGTCTATCGAATAATCGAGTCTTCGACTAACTCGAAATTCCAAAATTTCGAATAATCGAGTCTTCGACTCAGTCGATTTTTCAAAATTTCGAATAATCGAGTTTTCGACTACGTCGATTTTTCAAAATTTCGAATAATCGAGTTTTCGACTAATTCGATTTTTCAAAATTTCGAATAATCGAGTAGTCGAATGACTCGATGTCGACTGTTTCAGTCGACACCAAGACTCGATGACTCGACTCGACATAAGTATACCGGGCAGGGTTGAGCAGGCCGTTGCGACCGGTGACCAAAAGTTTACGACCCCCCCTTGGTGACCAAAATTTTTTACGAACCCTCTCTGGAATGGAGAAATGGCTACCTTCCCGAGTGGTGTGGAGATAAACCCATTTTTCCAAAAAATTTTACGACCCCCCTCCCAAATTTTTTTTCAAAAAAAATCCGAAATCTTCATGACCCACATTGCGACCGGTCGCAAGCCTGCCTAACCCTGGTGCCGGGACCAGGTGGTCCCAGCACGATTAACACGTGTTGCATGAAACAATAGCCGTAGTCCGCAAACGCGGACCTAAGTTTGGCCCAGAGAACGATAGTACATGCTGTGCGGCTGATAGGCGCCTGATCAATTATGGAGCGATCGATCAGTGTGTCCAATCGAGAGCATCGTTGGTCATTCGTCATTGTAGTCGAATCGAAAGCGTGTCGTGGCCCATAAAAACGCCTATGTGTTGCGGCGCGTGCTTCTCACTTCGAGGACGATTAGACCATGTGACGCTTGAAAAGTACGAGGCCGTATCATCGTCTACAACGCTACATAGTCGCCTCGAAAGTGTTGTGGCCGAATCGGAACCCTCAGTTGTCTGAGAACCGATTCTTTCAAGCCAATAACTTTTTCGAATATAGGATTTGGCCGGAGTCACAGTTCCTACTATTCTGAGCATGGTAATTCTCCCTATGTACATCATTTTGCAAACCTTCGACTGTTTTCCCTTGTGAGTGGAACAACCGAAACAAAACGCGAAGGGACATAAGCGTTTGTGGGTCTCGACACGGGCACCGGTAGCTGGAAAGGGCCGAATACTACCATCAATGGCTTCAGTTTGTTGGTTGGAAATGCGGATGTAGTTATTTGGCTCATTCATTCAACGACTTTATTGTGGAAATAAAGAAACATACATATACACGTATGTGAATGAGATTCTTTGTTAAAGTAAAAAAAAAGATGCATAACAATGGCAGAAGTGAGAAGGGGACAAAATATGATTTTTTTTTTTGCAGAGGAAATTTTTCTTTCTACAATTCGAATGACATCTTGTCTCAAGATACTTGAGGCCACCGCTTCTGGGACAAAGAAAAGCACAACAAGCTGGAAAAACCCGTCACATTAGATTATTAGTAATACCCTTTTAATCAGAGTGGACGCTCACTCGTTCCTTGTAATGACCTGAGATCGTACTTGGATAATCTACTTCGAAAGATAGAAAAGTTTCCGGATTCAGCGATTTCTGCAGGCAAATTGTTCCAAGTTCTGACAACCCTGAACGCAAAGGAATTCAATATGCTGCCTTTAGAGGTGAATTTCCGTTCAAGTTGGAATCCATGTTTGCGAGAACGGACATGGTGGCGAGTAAACACGAAAAGGCTGTCAAAGGGAATGTCGCAAAAACCATGCACGATCTTATAACACAGATGTAAATCCATTCTCGTTTCAATAACATTTTTGGTGCAATCCTGTTTCCCGATTACCTTCGTTAGCTGCAGATTTTTGATCCCTAGAAATCGGTCGGAATCATACTTTCCGCGGCCAGCGACAGTTATATCAGGCATATCGACTTTCGATCGATATTGATGGTAAATGTCGCGTCGCTCGTCACTAGAAGCATGATCCCGGCCTTCAGCGGAGCCGATCCTCCACCACGCATTTGATGAAGCTGGGACCCATGCTACAGCATCACGTTCATTGGATCGTCTATACCACAAAGCAGGTCCAGTTGACCTGGAACGCTCAAGTTCTCAGACAGTCGGTGCATTCAGTGCGTGTCGAATATGCCGTCTCTCGATACTGTTTTGATCACAGTGAGGGGAACGTGCTGATGGGGAGCACGTGCTCCTATTGTGTTTCAAGACACAGCAAGTGCCCCAACAAAGACGTTCTATGCGTGCATGATACACATACAACACGATGACGAAACGATTTCTCAAGAAAGGAAGGCATGTGACGTACTCTTGAGGCTGGACTCAGGGCCCCGTTATAGTCGGCTGATTGGCTGTAGCCAGGCCAGTCGATAAGCATCTACATCCAGGTTGCGGCGTGAGGTGTGAAGCAAGTCGACTTTTGTCAGACCCCCAAGGACGCAGCTGCAAGCTGAAGAGCGCTACGCTAGCTAGGGTCCTTGAAAAATGTTCAAGACCAGGATAGCAATGAAAATTTGGTACCGATTTAGATCTCTTGCTGGGAGTAAATAATCCACCCACTTTCTCGCCGCTGACCAATCACGTCAGCCTGTGATAGGTTAACGGCGGGAAAGTGGGAGTGTATTTCTCTCCCAGCAAGGGATCTAAATTAGAACCGAAAAATTTGCCAAGTATCCAAAGTTGACTTGTATCACACAGCGCGTCGTAGCCTGTTGGTATCAGTAAAGCTGTGGGCTGCTATGGGATACGTGAAACTCGAGCATTGATGGAAAGATTTAAAAAATTTTCCAGGCGTTTGAACTCCGGAAGGGCGCAAATCCTACGTTATCCCTTTGGGCCAAACCTCTTGCGATCCTCACCACGCGTCCCGTCGCGACGCAAACCTGCTTGACACTGGGTGTGCAACACCGTCCAAGTTTTCCAATGAGATGAAGCTTGTGCATGATGTGCAGTAGTAGATATTACTTAGAACGTTTCTCTTCATGCATTCTATTGAAGGATCTATCCGATAGATCACACACTAAGAATTCCATAACTTTTTAAAATTGAAACAGGGAGCTTTTTACAACCTATGCTAGGATTACTCCCACTCGGGGCTTTAATTCCCCCAAATGTGTGTTTTGCACCAATAACTAGATTTGATACTTTTCTTTGCAAACGATGACTCTGTGGCAAGCACGGGCCGTGATTTCCGATCACCAAGGACTCCGCGTTATGCGAGTGATCACCATGTCAACGCACCCGACTCGGCCAAGCGCTGCCATGGCGACCACCTAGCCAGTGTTGTACGCCGCCCAGGCAGTGGAGTAAATGAGAGCCGTCGAGGCGTAAATAAATCCACAGTCGTGACTAAGAGTGCCAGTGCAGTCCGCGCCGACTGTATTTACGATTTATAAATGCCGGGTTATGGAACAAATTAATCTCGTTTTCTTTTTTAATAGCTGTGTTTTTTTTTTCTCTGATTGCTCATGATTTTAGCCCTCAAACTGGAAGTAGAGCACAGAAAAGCTTGGACAAAAAGATAGCATCCGTTGATTTCTAAAAGCTCTGCACATCAAATCAAATCATGGTAAGTTCTTGGCTCCTTGGTCGTTTTTTCTGTTAAGCGTGCATCATGACTATCTTGCAGAGATATTGTGGGAACCTGTTGAAGAGAAAATGTGAAGGGGTGTTTTGTTGGTTACCGCATTAACGACTAAGTGTCCCACAGGTGGGACACGCGTTGACTTCCACTCCGGACCACGTGGCCGACAAGAAGGACACGCTTTCAAAAATCGGTTTCTCCTCCGCAGTGTGAAATTCTCTAACTTTATTTCGCTCAGTGGATTAACCCATCCTGGACCAGACTATGGCCTTCGTGGTCTGTAGGCTTCTGTTCTAGGCCGCATTCTTTGCGATGGGGTCGACTGCGACGTTGTCGCCGCGCGCCCATGCCAGCTTTCGGTTTCTTTTCTTGTTTAGGGGCCAATTAGAGTCTCGCCGCGTGTAGACGCGACAGCATGTTTTCAGATTTCAAATTTATTGCATGCTATGCACATGTAGAAAAGGATTAGACAGTAAAGAGAAGATGAATAAAAAAACAGTCAAGTTACTGACGCCGAATCCTGTAAAACACCGAAGACAGTAGGAGTGTCTCACTGCAGGTAATGAATCAGTTGGTTTTTGAATCTGCTAGTGTTTTTGTTCTTTGATTGCTCATGCCCGATACTGCCTGTGATTGGGGAAGGTTCAGGGTATTGGGCTGAGGTACTTCCTAGCCTCAAGGAAGGGCTATTTGAGAAAATTGGAAGATGTGAGGGAACGGAAAAATCGACGACTCCCTCGAATTTGAATGTATGGAACTAGGTTTGAGGGAATCAACGGTTTTGTCTTTCCCTTGCGCCTTCAAAATTTTCCGAAAGAGCTCTTCCCTATGACTGGGACGTACTTCAGCCCACTATCCCGCACCCAAACCTTACCCAATCTCGTTCACAAAGAAATATATTACAATTTAAGTGGGGAAAGTCTGTTATGAAAAAAATTGTATCAAAAAATGGGTCCCGAAAACTGTAAGTGTTGCAAAATCATTTCTGTATAGGTGGGAAAACGTCTTTCCTTGCCTCCACCATCTCTACGCCTTGACCACCTGAATAATAATGGTGTACTAGGTCTCAAAGTGCTGCGAATGTTCCAAAAATTGTTTCTCTATAGGTAGGAAAACGATTTTTCAGCAAATCCTAGCAGTTGAATTGAACCCCCCCCCCTCCCTCTGGTCACCACGCCTAAATTACTTGTTAGTTGCCGGGGGGGGGGCTAAGAGACACTGCTGGAGAGAGGGGGGGAGGGTCTGACCTGCATGGAAACCCCTCGAACCTTGCGCCGTACCCTGCTACATACTCATTGCTAGCGTTAAGTTTCGTGCTTGTCGTGTGCGTATTGTAAGCTTGCACAAAGCCAAGGTCACTCTAAAAAATAACGAAATAATTGAGCTTGAGCTGATAGCTTTCTGTAGTGAGGGGATCGCGGGTTGGATTCAGAACTTTTCTAAATTTCTTAATAGATTTCTACCTCGAAGAGGCCGAAATACCGGAGTCAAAGCCGAACGCTATTCGGGGAGGTTTCGTACTCGATAACAGTTCGCTAGTGACAAGGTATCATTTGTAACCCCAAGAAGGATAGTCGGAGAATTCTTCTTCTTCTTATCGGCCACGTCAGAGCTTCTCATAGGTGTAAAAAGGCAGCCACATCGCACGGGTTCGTCCACATATCCATAATTGTTAGAGAAGTCGGCCTTGCAGGACATGAAAATAAATGAAATGAATCGTGCCCTGGGTTGTGGCAGTCAGGACATTCGTCAGGGATCGACGAATCGATCTTATGGACGAAGGCCTTGAGGTTTGAGGAGTGTCCACATCATAGACCTGCCAGGATGACGCGTGTACGTCTGGGTAGGTCCGTTTCGCTGTCATCGATCGGGGGCACGTCACCAAGTATTGGATTTAGGGGAGCACTGGAAAGGTATTCTCTGACGAATCGGGTGTGCTCCATTTGCAGCAGTCTGACGCGATTGAGCTCCGACGTCGCCCAACGTTGACGATCCAAGACAGAGACTGCAGCATGAAGTGGCGAGCGAATATGTCGGAAATGGGGACCAGTTCACAGTAGGGGGAAATTGGGGTGTGTGGAATTCCTTACAATGCCGACATGGAACTGTTGCGACTGGAGTTGACAGTGCTGCTTTACAGGAAGTAGCGAACACTCTTGATGTAGATGAGGTACCAGTGTGGATCTAGGGCATCCAGTGATCACGCGTAGAGCAGTGTTTTGTGCACTCTGAAGTTTGCTCCAAGAGGCTTCCGACAGGTGTCTTGACCATATTGGGGCTCCATATTCCAGCACCGGCTGCACCATATACCTGTAGGTGGTTCGTAAAATTTCCTTAGAGCTGCCCCATGTAGTGCCTGCCAGCGAACGTAGAATGTTGTTACGTGTGTTGGCAGCAGCAGCTCGAATACGTGTGTTTTCGTGAAAACGCAGTGACGGGTCCAGAAATACACCAAGTAGACGAGGGTGTTTTGATAAGGGCAGCATATTTCCTTCCCAAAGAATCTTGGGATGCAGCTTGTGTTCGGCAGTCGCTGTAGTGCACAAAGTGACGCTGGACTTGGTAGGAGAGACCTTTAGCTGCTTCGATTCAAGGAACTTGGCCAGACTGACGAGGTATTTATTCATCTCAGCAGTGGCTCGATCGATGACAGGGTCAGTGCAAATAATAGTGATGTCATCCGCATATAGACATAAGTGGATGTTTGACGACGGCTTCGGCACATCAGACAGATACAAAGAAAACAGACTGGGAGATAAAACTCCTCCTTGTGGAACGCCTGCCTTCAGGGGCACAGACTTCGATAAGTGTCCATCAAATTTCACGCGAATGGAACGATTTTTGACAAAGTTATCTGTCCATCTTTTGCACCAGTCAGGAATAGTAGAGTCCAGGATCGATTTGGACAGCAGTGGGATACTGACGTTATCGAAGGCAGCGGTTAAGTCAACCGCCACGACAATACTTCTACCAGCTGGAGGTTTCATGTTGAAGCCAGCAATTATGTGTTCTGTGATGGAAGTGAGTGCCGTAATGGTAGAGTGGGCCTTCTTGAAGCCATGTTGATGCACGTTATGTCGTAATGCTTCTTGGAGGTGCGGGTTGATGAATTTCTCCGCTAACTTAGCAATAGGGGACAAAAGGGAGATGGGTCGATGCGAAGTTGCTTGATCTTCTGGTTTGCCAGGCTTGAGGATCGGAAGAACAATTGCATGCTTCCATCTAGCGGGGATGACACCTGTGCTGAATGACGAGTAGACTAGGTCACAAAGTAATTCAAGGAACTCTTCCGGCAAGTGCTTGAGATGGACGGCTGACACACCGTCGGGTCCCTCGGCTCGCGAGTTCTTCATGGACTTGATGATGGAAGACATCTCAGAGGCAGGTATGGCAGGTACATCTTGTCGGCTGAGCCTCCTTATAGACCGGAGAGTGAGCCTGTTGGAACGAGCACGGCGGGACGTCGCTGAAGCAAAGTGTTTTCCAAGTCGACATGCAGCCTTAAATCCGGACTCGAATTTCCCCGAAGGGAACTCAAGCATGTTGCGCTCTGCTGCCATTTTCTTCCCAGATAACCGCTTAAAGCCACAGTCCAAGCTCAGAGGTAATTTTTGATATTGTACTCCGGTCGCCGTGTATAGCGTCCCTGCCAAGCGCGAAATCTTAATTCGCTCAAATAAGCGAGAAAAAGCAAGGAAAAAGTCGGCCCCGCCCCCATGGAAGAAAAAATGGGTAACGCCCACCGACAAGCTTCCGGTCTCAATAGGGAAGATAGGCGCGATCGATTTTGTTCCAAATCTATGTTCTTCCATTTGTTTTCGGTCTGGCTTCATTTTGTGACCTGCTCCAAAACGATGGCTGCGAATAACGAGAAAAGACAGGCTCGAGACAACTCGTCCGAGAACATCTAGCCGTTCAAATTCAGCATCTTTGAAGGGCCATAACCTTGTTCGTAGTGACTTCTGGTCGATTCTGGAGACACTTTTGTGATCAGCGTAAAATTTTCTTCAAGATAAGCAGAAAAACAAAATTTCGATTCTGAGGTTGGACTGTGCCTTTAAGAATGCTCCAAGTCTTCTCTGCATCAGTGGAGAAATTCAAGGATTCAGTGAACTCCATCCATCGCATCCGCTTGTAATCATTCAGCATTTTGGTGATCTCATCAGACAGTCGTTGAATGCTGGGATCTGCAGGATCAGCTCGGCGCTTTTCGTCCCGTAATTCGATCATCTTTGGGAACGTTAGGGTGAAACGTTCTAACGCGCCCTGTAGGAATTACAGTTTTGGAGGCGTTGCATATGGCATCAACAATGAACTTGTCCTTCTCATGAACGGAGCCGGTTAGCAGATAGTAGGCTACCCGACTGAGTAACACCTCTTTAAACATGACCCAGTTGGCCTTACGGTAGTTGGTGTACAATTTGCTACGAGAGCCTATGAAAGGTGCCAGGTGACTGTTGAGAGACAAATCCAATGAAGCACACATGGGTACATGATCGCTGGCCATAGCTATAGCAGTGGACCTTCTTCTTCTTCTGCAGCCTCAAAGTGGTTTTTGTCATAGGTTGAGGAACTGGGCGGCCTTCACAGGATTCGTCCAAAGGTCCATTGTGGTTAAGGAGGTAGGTCTCTTCGGGCAAATGAACAAGTGCGCCGTGTCGTGTCCGGGAGCACCACAGGCCGGACATGCGTCTGGTCGGCTGCTGTCGATCTTGTTGACGTAAGACATGAGCAGAATAGAGTGACCACAGCGCAGCGATGCAAGAGCACATCTGGCTCGTCTGCCGAGTTGAGACTCGGACTCGCAAACCCGAGGCGGCACTGTTCCCAAGATAGGGTTCACAGCCGCCTTCGCTAGATATCCTCGAACAAACTGGGTGTGCTCCTCACGCAGAAGACGAAGCCTTTCCATGTTGGAGTCGGCCCATCTCTGTAGGCATGTGGATCGAATCCACACCGCGGGTGTGGCTAAGGAGGAGTTCGGCTAGCACACGCGACGTGCGCGACGGGAAAACGGTGTGCGCGCTCATCGTCCATGGGACGCGCTAACCGAGGACCCTCAAAAAAGTAGTCGTTGTCCCATTTTAGCCGTCCCCCTTCATCATTTTTTTGCACTTTATTCATGTTTTCTTTTGTTTATAATGTGTTTTTTTAGACGCAATGCTTCTCATACCGTCGTTTCAATGGAACTCGCTTTTTTTATAGAAGTTTTTTTAGAGTTCTTTTTGTTTGCTTTTTGGAGCGGAATTGGAGAGGCTGATATTTATTCTGACGCCGGTCCTACGTCTGACACAACAACAGCATGAACAAAATGCAAAAAACGATAAAGGGGAACAGCTAAAATGGAACAACAACTACTTTTTTGAGTGCCCTCGGTTACCGCGCCCCAAAGACGATGAGCGCGCACAGCGTTTCTCCGTCGCGTGCGTCGTGTGTACCAGCCGAACTGCTCCTTAGCCACACCCGCGGTGTGGATTCGATCCACATGCCATCTCTGTACATCAACTTTACGAGGAGCATCGGCGAACGGCGTCCTAATCGACCTCTCTCTTATGGGCTTCATGATTCTCTTTGACGGATGATTCGGCTGTCTCAGAACATTAATATACATCTGTTGTGCCTGGAGTTCACAATGCTCCTTGACCGGCAATATGCAGGCCTCCGCGTGAAGATGCTCCACCGGGGAGCTCCTTGCACAACCTGTAGAAATTGTAAGCGCAGCATTCTGTACACGCTGCAGCTTATTCCAGGAGCTGTCAGACACCAGGTGCTGCCACACTGGTGCCGCATATTCCAGAGCCGGCTGAAGTACTGCTCTGTAGGTTCTCAATATAGTCTCTCGGCTGCTTCCCCATGATGTTCCTCTGAGAGCTCTCAAGATATTAAGCCTAGCCTTGACTACTGTTTGTTTCTATCCGCGTTTTTGTGGAACTTCAGTGACGGATCAAGAATAATGTCAAGCAGCTTGGGGAATTTCGCTGCTGGCAACAGGTCACCATCCCATTTGACATCTGGATGGGCACTGTGTTCCTTGGTGTTTGTTGTGAACACTGAAACAGAGGATTTTGCGGCAGAGACTGTGAGCATCATATTATCGAGGAAGAGCTTCAACTCGACGAGATAGGCGCTGATCTTGTTAGCGGCTATCTGCGGGTCACGGTCCTGGCACATGATGGTGATGTCGTCGGCATACAACAATCTTTACATCATTGGGAGGCTCGGGAATGTCCTCAAGATACAGGCTAAATAGGGCAGGGGACAACACTCCGCCTTGCGGAACACCGGCTGCTAATGGAATGCTATCGGATATGTGATTCTGGAACAGAACCTTAGCCCGGCGGCCTTTCGTGAACGCTGCAATCCATCGCTTCTGCCATGATGGTATCGAGGACTTGAGCACTTTCTCGGACAGCAGTCCCTAGTTAACAGAGTCAAACGCTTTGCTCAGGTCGAGGGCGACGGCCACCGTTCTCTTCTTCTTCTGCAGCCTCAAAGTGGTTTTTGTCATAGGTTGAGGAACTGGGCGGCCTTCACAGGATTCGTCCAAAGGTCCATTGTTGTTAAGGAGGTAGGTCTCTTCGGGCACATGAACAAGTGCGCCGTGTCGTGTCCGGGAGCACCACAGTCCGGGCATGCGTCTGGTCGGCTGCTGTCGATCTTGTTGACGTAAGACATGAGCAGAATAGAGTGACCACAGCGCAGCGATGCAAGAGCACATCTGGCTCGTCTGCCGAGTTGAGACTCGGACTCGCAAACCCGAGGCGGCACCGTTCCCAAGATAGGGTTCACAGCCGCCTTTGCTGGGCGGAATATCCTCGAACAAACTGGGTGTGCTCCTCACGCAGAAGACGAAACCTATCCATGTTGGAGTCGGCCCATCTCTGTACATCAACTTTACGAGGAGCATCGGCGAACGGCGTCCTAATCGACCTCTCTCTTATGGGCTTCATGATTCTCTTTGACGGATGATTCGGCTGCCTCAGAACATTAATATACATCTGCTGTGCCTGGAGTTCACAATGCTCCTTGACCGGCAATATGCAGGCCTCCGCGTGAAGATGCTCCACCGGGAGCTCCTTGCACAACCGGTAGCAATTCTAAGCGCAGCATTCTGTCCCCGCTGCACCTTCTTCCAGGAGCTCTCAGACACCAGGTCCTGCCACACTGGTGCCGCATATTCCAGAGCCGGCTGAAGTATTGCTCTGTAGGTTCTCACTATAGTCTCTCGGCTGCTTCCCCATGATGTTCCTCCGAGAGCTCTCAAGATATTAAGTCTAGCCTTGACGACTGTTTGTTTCTGTTCCGCGTTTTTGTGGAACTTCAGTGAGGGATCAAGAATAAGGCCAAGCAGCTTGGGGAATTTTGCTGCTGGCAACAGGTCACCATCCCATTTGACATCTGGATGGGCACTGATCTTGTTAGCGGCTATCTGCAGGTCACGATCCTGGCACATGATGGTGATGTCGTCGGCATACATAACAATCCTTACATCATTGGGAGGCTCGGGAATGCCCTCAAGATACAGGCTGAATAGGGCAGGGGACAACACTCCGCCTTGCGGAACACCGGCTGCTATTGGAATGCTATCGGATACATGATTCTGGAACAGAACCTTAGCACGGCGGCCTTTAGTGAACGCTGCAATCCATCGCTTCTGCCATGATGGTAGCGACGACTTGAGCAGTTTCTCGGACAGCAGTCCCAAGTTAACAGAGAGTCAAACGCTTTGCTCAGGTCGAGGGCGACGGCCACCGTTCTCAGGGCTTTCTCATGTTGAACCCATCGACCGCAAAGCTCACGATCTCCAATAGAGCTGTAGTAGTGGAGTGAAGTTTCCTGAACCCATGCTGATGCTGCTGTCGCTCATTTTGATCAGCCAGGTCCGTCACGATTAACTTTTCAGCTAATTTAGCGACGGGCGATAACAGGCTTATTGGTCGAAAGCCCTTTGCCGTGCTTTGGGACTTGCCTGCCTTTGGCAACGGTATCACATTGGCTGTCTTCCAAGCTTGGGTAGAGTGCAGGTCCGGGAAAGAAGTGTTAATGATATCTGCAAGCATCGGTAGAAGTTCCATGGGAAGCTTCTTCAGGATGGCTGGGGAGATACCGTCAGGTCCGATAGCCTTCGAATTCCGCATTTCTTTGATAGCCTTCTCTACTTGTGTGAGAGTAAAGGCCTCAGAAGCGTTCATGAGCGGCAACCGGCTCAGTTCTCTAACCGTGACTCTGTTTTGCACGCCTCGCTTGGCACGTGTGATGAAGAAATTCTTGCCGAGCGCATAAGCAGCCGCTTTCCCTGATTTGAAGACGTTCTCCTCGAACTCAATAGCGGAGCTCATCGAGCGGGCGCCACCGTTCTCAGGGGCTTTCTCATGTTGAACCCATCGACCGCAAAGCTCACGATCTCCAATAGAGCTGTAGTAGTGGAGTGAAGATTCCTGAACCCATGCTGATGCTGCTGTCGCTCATTTTGATCAGCCAGGTCCGTCACGATCAACTTTTCAACTAATTTAGCGACGGGCGATAACAGGCTTATTGGTCGAAAGCCTTTTGCCGTGCTTTGGGACTTGCCTGGCTTTGGCAACGGTATCACATTGGCTGTCCTCCAAGCTTGTGGTAGAGTGCAGGTCCGGAAGGAAGTGTTAATGATATCTGCAAGCATCGGTAGAAGTTCCGTGGGAAGCTTCTTCAGGGTGGCTGGGAAGATACCGTCAGGTCCGATAGCCTTCGAATTCCGCATTTCTTTGATAGCCTTCTCTACTTGTGTGAGAGTAAAGGCCTCAGATGCGTTCATGAGCGGCAACCGGCTCAGCTCTCTAACCGTGACTCTGTTTTGCACGCCTCGCTTGGTACGTGTGATGAAAAATTCTTGCCGAGTGCGTAAGCAGCCGCTTTCCCTGATTTGAAGACGTTCTCCTCGAACTCAATAGCGGAGCTCATCGGGGGAGCGGACTTTCCGGAAATTTTCCTCAACACTTTCCACGTCGTAGTTCCGTCCGCCTTGAAATTCAGCTTTTCAGTGAACTTCTCCCAGCATTCCCTCTTGTTCTTATCCAGCACAGCAATCTCCGGGTCTAGATGGTCTGCGGCTCTCTTCTCATCTCTGGTTCTTATCTTCTGCAGTATTTCCCTGCTGACATTTGGAAAAAAGGTCTTGACACGACCCTCAGGAATTGCTGCTTTCATGGCCTTGCGGATGGCACTTGTTAGATGGCGCTCTTTCTGATCACCATTCCATGGGTAGTCGACCGCATGGCGGAGTGCCACATCTCTGAACAGGGTCCAGTCTGCTAGGCCTAAATTAAGATAAGTACGATGACGAAAACCAGAGTAAGGGGCAAGAGAGTCAGAGAGATCAATATAGACAAAGACGGGAATGTGATCACTGGAGAGAGTTGTGGATGTGGACCACGTGCAAGCATTAGAGAGATTGGATGACACAAGAGAGATATCTGGGCTAGAAGGTCGGCCGTTGGCAGGGAGACGAGTGGGCTGGTCATCATTGAGGATTACCAGGTCACACTCCTCAGCCCACTCTTCGACATCCTCCCCTCTGGCGTCAGAATCAAGAGCGGAACAGAACGTGTGAGCATTGAAGTCACCCGCAAAGACAGCTGAAGGGGAGAGTGAGCAGTCGTACAACTGCTTAAGGAGGGGAATAGGATTATAAGAGGGGGGACAAGATGATATAGGAGGAATATAGATGTTAAATAGAGATTAAGGGGTTTTGAGGGGGAGGTGGACAGGAATGTACTGGAGAGTACCGTCCTTAGGAGTATTAGGGATAATATGAGAAGGTAAGGCAGATTGCACGAAAGTAGACACTCCGCCCCCAAGAGCAGACCTTGGCATGTGATAGGCGGTGTAGCCCGGAATGTTGGGTTGGGGATAAGTGGTAGATGGAGAGAGCTTGGTTTCTTGAACCATGATAACATCCGGGTGATGAGAACGTGCGAATAGAGAGAGTTCAGATAACTTGTTGCGAAGGCCGTTGAGATTAATGTGAACAATGGAGAGGGGCCGGTTGGTAATTGAGGAATCAGAGTTGCTGGGGGCAGAGCATAGAACACAACGAAAGGATGAGTCATGATGCCTCACAGAACTGAGGCCCGAACAGGAGAAGTGCACCCACCTTTGGCATCCGAAGCACTGGACACTTGTTTTATGCCAGGTAACATCCTCGCCGCAGGTGGCACATGGATACTTCTGTGCTGGACCTGGATTCCTCTCGACGCCGGCCCTTTGTAATAAAATCCTCAGGAGAGCTGCGGCCGACCAGCACCTCTCCCATGACAAAAACCCTCTTCTCGGAGGGGTTGACGTCGGTTTGCACGGAAGCGATCTTCTTTCCTCCACACTGCCACGGCACGAACGTACGACATCTCGGCAGCAGCAGTGGACCAGTTACAGGAAACAGCAAGAGAAGATGATACAAAAGTGACATCCGGAGAGGACGGCCTGCCCGTGGAAGGAAGGCGAGTGGGGGCGTCCTCGTTAATGGCAACAAGATCACCTTCCTCAGCAAAAAGCTCAAGTAGTTCCCCTCTGTCATCGGGATCTAGAGAGGAGAACCAGGATGTGGATTGAGCATTAAAATCGCCAGCCATGACAACAGAAGACGATGGGAGGGCAGTGTGGACAGATTGCAAAAATGGAGTGGGGTCAAACAAATTGGGACATGAGGAGATTGGGGGAATATAAATATTAACAATATCTATAGGGCAGCTTTGCAGTACAACATGAACACCAATACATTCTACAACATTATCATTAGGGAGAGCTATAAGATGAGAAGGTATGGAAGTTTTTACAAACGTAGAAACGCCTCCACCATGAGATGTGCGAGGGAGGTGGTAGGACGTATAACCGGGGAGGAGGGGTAGGGAGGATGCTGGGCTAAGTTTTGTCTCCTGAAGGAGAATGACATCTGAATGAAAGCGTTCAATGTACAATGTGAGTTCAGCAAGTTTGGCACGTAGGCCATTGATATTGAGTTGAAAAATGTCGACTATGAAGGGGAACACTAGGGGGAGAGTTAGAGCAAGAAGTACAACAATAAGCATCAGTGTAGTCATTATAGCTGGGGTAACCCCGAACATTTGAGGTGTACCCAGCCGAGGCAACCACCGCACTGGACGCTTGCATGTTGAGCCGACAATCCACAATGACAACAGGGATATCGCGGAGTCTTGCTGCGTGGCCCTGGGTTCCTCTCAACGCCGGCTCGTAACAGTAGAGTGCGAAGGAGTGCGGCAGCCAGCCATTCGCACTCCCATACAGAAAAAACTCCTCGTGGGTTTGTTGATGCCCGTTTTATGAGTCTCCTTGATCTTGGTAGTCGACTCCACAGATCCACCACGCGTAGGTTGAGCATCTCGGATCCATAGTCGGAGAATGTTTATATTCACTAGAGACGTTCTAATCCAGCATACGGGCGTGGTCATTTTGCTGTGCGAGAGAGAAGGGCGGGCGCTTCAAAGCTTTTCCACTATTCCGGCGAGTAGTGTAGATCAGTTTTTCTGTTCTGTTGTAGGTCCTATATTCCGCCCTCCCATGCGTAAAAGGCACAGTCCAGGCTCGTGGGTAAAATTACTATTGTCCTGCCGCTATGTGTAGCAACCCTGCCAACAGTGTCAGGTGGAGCGTTGCGTAATTTTTTGAAATCGGAGCGACCCCACAATCATCAAAATTTGTTTTCGAAATCTAAAAATTTTGCGACCTTTCCGAGGCATGATTCATTTATGACATCGGGGTATATGGTTTCTAGGATTTTTGGTTCGTTCGGAAAACCAAAATAATCAATATATTTGACTTCTAAAACTGTCAGACGCCGAAAATTTGTTCAGTAGCCGGACTCAAGCGTCTAAACCTGAGCAATGCTGAGATTCTCCCTTGGATGACCAAACATATCGAGAATTTTTGGAATATCTTCATTTTCGGGTCAAAATTTTTGCGACCCCTCCTCACCACCCGTTGCGAAATTTTACAACCTCGCTTGACCCTGCCTGCCAAGCGTGGAATCTCACCTCCTTAGAATAGGCGAGAAAAATTAAGCACCCATTCCCTCAACCCCCCCACCCACAAATCAACCAGCACCCATTCGTTCCGCCCACTTCAGGGTTTCCGGTCTGAATAGGAACGAGGCGCGCCATGGATTTTGATCAAAATCTACGCTATTCTTTTTGTAATCGATCTAGCTTCACAGTGTGGTCTACTCCGGCGCGATGGCTGCGAACGACGAGGAGTAACAGGCCCGAGACAACTCATCCACGAAACTCACCGTCCAAATTCACACCCTTCGGGGGCTATAACTTCGTTCGTTGTGAGTTCTGAGCGACTCTGGAGACACCATTGTGATCAGCCCGAAATTCTCCACAATGAGCGAAAAAGAACGAGAGCGATTCTGAGTTTGGGCTGTGCCTTTAAAGCTCTGAATTTGGCCGTGAAAAGCCTCTCGTAATGTTTCCGGAAAATATGGGAACCAGAATCTGACATACGCGTATGACGAAAAATGAAAATCATGAGGATTGCTAATTAGTATATGCAAATTTCATGACAGATCAGAATGAACTCACCAACGACGCTTTAAGGAAAAAGTAGCGGAATTTTGGCTGTGATCTGAGAATATTCCTTCCACAAGTCTTCACGAAGCCCCCCTCAATCCCACTCACACATACACACGTTATCAATAAATCTAACGTCTTTATCACAGATGCACGCAGCAACAACAAGAAAAATTGCAAAGATGAATTTAGAAAACAAACCTTTTTTATTCGAATGTGCATCCATGGTAGACTTTGGTATATTGATAATGTTTATGTGTTTAGGAAAACTCACGGTTTTCAACGCTTCCGATCATTTTTGTTCAAAGGTTAGGAGGAAATTACAAATCTGTCCTCGATTATGGCAAGATGTCCGTAACCCAAAATACGATTAGTGAAAATACGCAACCGCAAATCCGCGCTCTGCCTTTGCAGTGGACTGTAACTAGACAACAGAAAGCTTTTCTGAACAGTTTTTATCCGGCTTCGATCCAGCTACCCTGAGGACAGTATTTTATTAGGGAGCACAAACCGGTTGAACGGCGAGGAACCGGGAAGAAAACGGAAGGGGAGTGCACGATTGACGAGGAGTTGGACGTGAGCTTTGACCCCAGATAACCATCAGATGCCTCTTTGGGCCTACTGCATATCTAGATGGTTTTATTTTCATTCACCTATGGGTTTCGTTCAGTTCGAACGTTTAAGAATGGATGGCTCTCATAGCTCTCTGTAAGTCCGTGGGAAGCGAGGGTTTGCCGTTGAGCACACATCTCGTATAGGAAAAAGCTCTGTGTGAGGTGATTCCTGGCGGAGAATCTGGAACATGCTGATCCAAATACTTTTCAGATTCTCTCGTTCTGGAGGATGCCACCCAGTTTCATCTCACATTTCTCAGTTACCGCATACCACATGTTTTCGTTTTAGGCTGGAGTAGCTTACAAGAATGAGAAGCCACTGGCTGACAACACTGAGCACCGTATTCGTCTCACTCTTACCTCACAGGATGTCAAATCCCTTGAAAAAGGTACATGCGTTCATTCACCGTTCCCAATGATTAGGTTCTCCGCTTCTAGCCCTTGGCCTATCTATCATGTCAGCCATACTCAGAGGAATGAAAACAAGTTACTTGTAAGATAAATGTAAGTTACTTGAATGTATCAAGTAGCTTACATTTATATTACATGTAATATAACGTCGGCATGGATCCGGAAGAGACTTCGCGTTCACTGTTGAAGGTTGGCGCAAACTCGATGCTTTACGTTATAACATAGGTGCACCGAGTTTGCGCCAACCTCTAATGGGAAACGCAAAGTGTCTCCAGGATCCTTGCTGATGTTACATGTTTATCACATGTAACCTGAATTTTTTATTACATGTAAGTTACGCTTATGTTACATGTAGCTTACACTCATGTATTCGCCGTGGGTAGCCATTTCGGTAGTGGCGATTCGCCTGGTTCGTCATTTCGCGTTTACACTTCTACCAACCAAATGGAAGTTCGAAGGAGAACAGTAGAATGCTTTTGGCTTGCTCTGTTTTATTGTGATTAGATTAGATTTTTTTGGAGCCAATAATTGGGTGAGTTCGAGAAAAGTAGAAGTGCAGAGGTAGTGGAGGTGATTAAAGTTATTTTCCTACCTTTACAAAAATGATTTTTGGAAGATTTGCAGCATTTTTTAGACCTTTTTTGGTAGGAAATGTGTGTGAACCCTGATATTGTGCTGATAGCAAATACTGCAAATGTTTCATACATTTTTTTGCAGTGTGCGCTCAGCTTATCGAAGGCGCTAAGAACGAGAATCTCGTCGTGAAGGGTCCCATTCGTCTGCCGACTAAGGTGTTGCGCATCACTACTCGCAAGACACCTTGCGGAGAAGGATCGAAAACATGGGATCGTTTCCAGGTTCGCTGCTTTTTCTCATTTTTTCAGATGTGGATGGCGAATATACGTTGCGTTCCGTTCAGATGCGCATTCATAAGCGTCTCATTAACCTGCATACACCTGCTGATCTCTTGCGCCAGATCACCTCCATCTCCATCGAACCCGGAGTTAATGTCGAGGTCACTCAGGCCAACTGAAGAAGATTTCAGGGGTGGACAGGACTGCAACTTGTTGTTTGGCTGCCTTGTTCATTGTTATCCGCCATTGAAATTGATTTGTTTGTGGTTTTCTCCGTGTACATGTATTTACATGAAGAAAGGTTAATTTAATAAGTTTTCGAGTATTTGATGCACATCTGTACGAACCTACTATTATTTCAATAAGGTTTGACTAAGGTTCTGACGCTGACAATATGTTGGAGCAAATGGTTTCTCGTGGAATCTGATGCGTGTGAGACGTAATCACACTCGAGATAAGCAGTTCAGACCTCTTGAGAAGAGAGGGAGGGATAGGGTTCTTTGTCTGCTCTCTCGGCGTTGTCGTCACACGCCAACCCTGGAATGCGCCCGGCGAAGGGCAGAAAAGAGGGCGGAAAATTAAAAGAAAACAGCGCTTTTCTTAGAACAATCTCTGAATCTTTAAAATTGTAGTCCATTGTCAACTCGAGTAATGCAGGTGCACAACGTCCGAGAGTGGGGTTGACACGCTATTGGACTATGGTGCTTCTTCACACTTCTGTCATACTTTTTCGCACCTCGTTTAGCGGCCCCTTCATTTCCTTTCTAGGCTGGGATTCATGAACGCAGCCGGCTAGGTTTGGGTTTGGTTAGGGCAGCCACCCCAGCGGTAGCCAAACCGCGAACCGGCATTCACAACCGCCCCATCGCGGTTGGGTGGCTAACCATTCCGCGGCCACGTACTTGCCTCTCAATTGACGCCGAGAATCTCGATTGGAGAAAATCAATATTGGTCTCGTGTCGGAGTTTCCCTGACCCGTCACTGTTTTTATTGCACATGATTGCTAATTTTGCTTGCTTTTTGAATTCTTATTTTTGTCTACCTTGTGCTTTACCTTCTTCAATGGATCGCAGGCATTTAAAGGAATTTTCCTCAACTTGGAGATGTTTTTTCCTTTAAGTTTTTCATTTTTTTACTTTTTTTAAAAAATCCTTTTTGGTTTTTTAAAAGTACATAAAGTGATGCTGCTTTCTCAAGATGAGCCGCAAACCTACTGGTGAAATTTTAACCGCCAATTCAGCTTTTTTCTGGCATTACTAGCCTTTTCAACTTCTTTTTTTTTCGAAACGCCCCTCTAATTTTTTTGTGTGTTTCACATGGCTTAGGTGTTGCTGCAGGGATCATCATCGTCCTCTCGATAAGTTTTTGGCTTCAAGTTGTCCGTTTGTCGTTTGAGTTCCAAGTTTTTTTTTCATCTCTTTTTTGTCTAAGAATCCCTTTTTTGTTTTTTTTTTCTCTTTGTCACTCTCACACAAGCTTACTGTCTCTCACAACAGGAGAAAACTAAAACGACTCCTTAGAAAAATTATATGGAAAAAGCTCAAAATGCAAGGGAAAACAGAAGTTTGGACTAAAAACATCGAGGAAACCCAGACTGATCACAGAACCATGTAAAAAACATTAACATTTGAAATCCAAGTGGGCGCTTCGAAAAAAAAGTAGAAGAGAACGTTGTAAATGCGAAAAAACCAAATCATGCATCACAGTACCAAACCAAGTTAGGGTTTTCCAACAGAAAAATAACGAAAACGTGTACGAAAAGTGCTGGGAAAAAATTGGGGGCGTAAAAAAGCGCGACTCTTAATCGGCAGCCTGGGAAAGTTGAGGCGGAAAGCCGCTTCGAAATAGAAGAAAAATATTCTATTCGCATCCAGTTTTCGTCGTTTTTTTTTATGAGTTCCCCGTACTACCAGCTTCAAACCTTCGATTTATATCGGAAAGTCGATACCCTTTTTGACCGTGTATGCTGCCTCTAATTTTTCAAACACTCGAATAATTCAAGGTCGACTATCGGTCTCATGGTTTTTCGAAATTTCAAATGTATTACATGTGCAAGTACATGTGATATGACGTTAAAAAATCAACAAACTGAACGCAATCAATCACTATACAACTAGTTAAAAAAACAAGACTTAAACACCAATGGTTCTGTTGAAGATACCGAAGGACCACCGTTTTGAAGCCAGCATAGGTAGCCGGCGCTTGTAGCTACTTACTCAAGCTTAGATAGTCCAATCCCGCACGAATTGTGAAGAAATGCCGCCTTTTTGAGAACGAGGCCTTGGAAAACTACGTTTGAACCTTTGCCCTCTTGTATTCGAACGTATCAGCGTGAAAAACTCGGATAATTTCAAACCAACAAGCTCGTTTAGCATAGAACGTACATAAATTTTATATGCTTCGGTCAGTAGCTGCGGATCCTTAGACTGCAAGGACTTGAATAATAGAAACAGCGTTTGCTGCGCTTCGGCAGCAATGTGCCTACAATGTTCATCGAACGTGAGTTTATTATCAACTATGAATCCAAGGTCCTTGATTTTGTCGACCGCCTCGATCTACATTATTTATTTTGTAGATGGCTTGTTGGTTCGAATGTCCCAGGTGCAAAACTTTTGTCTTCTTCTTCTTCTTTGCAGTCGCAGAAGGGTTTTTGTCATAGGTTCAAGAAACGGGCCACCGAAGTTGGATTCAACCACAAATCTATTCTCGTCAGTGAGGTGGGCCTCTTCGGACAGTCGAAAAGATGAGCTGTAGTGTGGCCAGGGTTACCACAATCCGGACCAGGGATGTGCGGCAGTTGCCGTTTGTCGTTTGCCGGCCATTTTTGGGATTTTTTTGCCGTTTGTCGTTTGCCGAAATATTTGTTATTTTGCCGGCAGAACTCGGCAAAACATTGAAAGGAAACGCCGCCTATGCTCGCGGCCATGTAGGCACTTCGGGTAATCCGATTATCCGTCGTTCGCTTAATCGTTATCCGGGGTTTCGACTTATCTGGTCTGGTAGTAATGGGTTGAAAAACGCGAGTAAGTTTGCGGTAAACTGCAGCTAAACGCGAGCTTTATACTTGACGATTTGCAGGAAAGAGACCAGACATTGCTGAAACTGCGCACTCGAATGTCACGTTATGAACCACTAGATACGCTTAGTGCGAAAAAAAATTCCCAAAAATCAATTCATTCTGCCTTTTTTGGAGAAAATATTGATTTAGAGAAAAATTTCTAAAGATTCTTCGAACGTTTCTCAGCTCGCGGTAAGTTCGCGCAGAACTGCAACTTAACGCGAGCTGGCAGAGAAATTGGAAATAGTGTGTGAATGGGGAAAAAGGTGGATAGCTTTTGAAGAAGTCTTCCGGAGGAGGTTTTTTATTCGTATACTATTTTCATTTTCACTGTCAGCTCGCGTTAAGTTGACAGTAGATAGTCCAAATCCAATGTGGTGCTTTAGTTTCTGTTCCAGAGTTTCTTCAGCTTCTGGTGTAGCTAAAAGAAGCAGGAAGCACTTGTGCGACACAGAAGCATTGGTGCGACACACATGAGCAGGGACTCTGAGAAAGTATGCCGCGGCAGTGCCAGGAAAGGACCGCAACCCTCGACTGTGCCGCGATAGTTTCACGGTAGTACCGCAGCAGCTCCGTGATGATTAATGTGCCGTGGAGATTCTGTTGCAGTGTCTTGAGAGTCGACAACGCCGCGACATTGACTTCACAGTACCGCTGCAGTCCCGTTTTTGGAACCGCACGAACTCCGCGAGGATGCGTCAGCGAACCCGCGTGGACTACGTTTCACTATTATGTGTGGTAAAACGAGATTGTTCCTGGTTCAATAGCCCAAATTTGACGGACATCCCGTATCTCCTAGGTCGCAGTAACGTCCCTCACTCTGTTCCTATTAGACAGAGGACGTAAGCACCGCAGGTGTGTATTTTTGTTCGTAGACCCACCCTGTTATATTATGACTCATTTCATATGAGTTACTCACAGTCGGTCATATTTTTGTCAGAGCGCAGCCACCGACCGCGGAGCGGCAGCGGCACCGCCGCGGCTCTACCGCAAAGCCGCAGCGGCACTACCGCGGAGCGGCAGCGGCACTCACTCGGAGCCGCAGCGGCACTATCGCGGGGCCGCCACGACATTGCCGCTGCGACTTTGCGATAGTGCCACTTCGGTGTCTGTAGGAAGCCGCTGCTGCGATTTTTTTTATTTCCATGAGGTCACACATGACTTGTTTCTGTTCATGTGATGCTTTGAAATGGAACTAGTCCCTAGAATTGGAATTATCAGAATGTTGACATGAGTATAGGAAAAAAAGTAGAACGGTACATGTGAATAACTTTTGGACCAATCTAAGGGATGAGGTTTTTCTGCCGATTGCCGTTTGCCGGCCGTTTTTGGGATTTTCTTGCCGTTTGCCGAAATCTGAAAATCGTTTGCCGCACATCCCTGATCCGGACACTCGTCAGGCTTACTGCTGTCGATCCTATGCAAGTATGACATCAGCATAGGGGAATGACCGCAGCGTAACGAGGCAAGGGTACTTCTAGCCCGCCTACCGAGTTCCATCTCGGTGTCGCTGACTATGGGTGGTGCGACCCCCAATATGGGATTGACGGTCATCCTACTCAAGTGATCCCTGACGAACTTGGTGTGCTCTGCACGTAAAAGACGCAGACGATCCAGTTGGGAGTCCGTCCATCTTTGTATATTAACTTTCTCGGGAGCATCCGCAAAAGGCCTTCTGATATGTCTCTCTCTCACGGGATTCATGATCCTTCTTAATGGGTGGTCAGGCTGCTTGACAATGTTAATAACCAGTTGCTGCGCTTGGAGTTGACAGTGCTCTGTAACAGGCAGAACACGGGCTTCAGCATGACAATGCTCCACTGGAGTGCTCTTTGCACACCCAGTGGCAATCCGAAGAGCAGCATTTTGAACTCGCTGCATTTCTGTCCACGATGAATCCGGTACTATGTGTTGCCATACCGGTGCTGCATACTCCAACGCCGGCTGCAAGATTGCCTTGTACGTGGTCAGGATCGTCTCCTTACTGCTTCCCCACGTCGTACCTCCCAGAGCTCGTAAGACGTTGAGCTTAGCTCTCACTGTAGCCTGTTTCTGGTCGGTGTTTTTATGGAACCTCTGCGAAGGATCCAATACTAGACCAAGCAGCTTCGGGAAACGTGCGGCAGGCAGACGAGTGTCTTCCCAGTTCACAACGGGGTGAGCACAGTGTTCCTTAGGGTCAGTGGAGAAAACAGACACAGATGATTTAGCGGCAGAGACAGTGAGCATCATATCATCGAGAAAGCTCTTCAGGACGACGAGGTAGCTATTGATCTTGCATGCTGCTACATTAATGTCTCTGTCCCGGCACAAGATGGTGATGTCATCCGCGTACGCAACGACTTGGATGTCACTTGGGGGGACGGGCAAATCTTCAAGGTAAAGACTGAATAGAGCAGGCGATATGACTCCTCCTTGAGGGACACCGGCAGCGATCGGGATGCTGTTAGAGACATGTCCCTGAAACAGCACTTTTGCTCGGCGCCCTTTGATGAGTGCTGTAATCCATCGTTTCTGCCAAGGCGGGATGGTGGACCTCAAAAGCTTCTCAGACAGTATGCCCAAGTTGACAGAATCAAAAGCTTTCGTGAGGTCCAGGGCTACACCAGTAGTGCGTTGAGGTTTATAGGCGTTGAAGCCATCCAAGACATAGCTCACAATCTCCAGCAGCGCCGTGGTGGTAGAATGTAATTTGCGGAATCCATGTTGGTGCTGCTGTTTGTTATTATGCTCGGCAAGCTCCTTCACGACCAGTTTCTCAGCGACCTTGACAATTGGTGATAAAAGACTTATGGGCCTGTATCCCTTCGCTGTGGATGGCGATTTACCAGGCTTGGACAACGGAATGACGCTTGCCATTTTCCAGTCTTGGGGTAGGATGCACGTGCGAAATGAAGTGTTAATGACGTCAGCCAAGATTGGCATAATCTCAGTCGGCAGTTTCTTCAATACCGCTGGACTAATGCCATCCGGTCCTATAGCCTTCGAGTTGCGCATCTCTTTTACCACCTTTTCAATCTGCGCAGGCGTCACTGCTTCTGCTTCGTTCATGAGTGGCAACTTACAGAGCTCTTTAACAGTCATTCGATTCTGTTTCCCTCTCTTAGCCTGAGTTATGAAAAAATTCTTTCCGAGAGCAGTTGCAGCCTCCTTTCCCGATTTGAAAACTCCATTCTCGACTTCGATCGTAGAATAGTTGGTGGAGGTGCTCTTGCCCGAGATCTTCTTTAGAACTTTCCAAGTTGACGCTCCATCACTCTTGAAATTCATCTTCTCCGTGAATTTCTCCCAACACTCCTTCTTGTGCTTGTCCAGATCTCGCTTAATCTCGCTATCCAGCTCAGCAATGGTCGGATCCAGGTGATCTGCCACTCTCTTTGCATCCCTTGTTCTTATCTTCTCCAAGATTTCCCTGGTGACATTGGGAAAGAAGGTCGTAACTCGGCCCTCCGGAATGGCTGATTTCATGGCCTTGCGAATCGCGTCGGTCAAGTGACGTTCTTTCTGGTGCACGTTTCCATTCCATGGGTAGTCAGCCACATGGCAAAGTGCCACCTCCCTGAACAAGCGCCAGTCTGCAAGGCAAAGATTAAGATAAGACCTTTGACGGATACCTGAATAAGGAGTACGAGAATTAGAGAGATCGACATGGACAAAGACGGGGATATGATCACTGGACAGAGTTGTAGCGGTCGACCAAGAGCAGGCGCTCGAGAGATTAGATGATACAAGAGAGATGTCTGGACTAGAGGATCGGCCGTTGGCCGGGAGACGAGTGGGCTGATCATCGTTGAGGATGACCAGATCGCACTCCTCCGCCCATTCTTCGACGTCTTCTCCTCTAGCGTCAGTGTCAAGCGATGAGGAGAATGTATGAGCATTAAAATCGCCTGCAAAGACAACAGAGGGTGAAAGGGAGCAGTCGTAAAACTGCGAGTGAGGGAGTAGGGTCGTAAGATTGGGGACAGGACGTGGTAGGAGGGATATAGATATTAAAAAGAGATATAGGTGTTTTAAGAGGGAGATGGATAGGTAGGTACTTGAGAGTACCGTCCTTTGATGTGTTTGGTATGATATGAGAGGGTAGACTTGATAAAACGAAAGAAGAAACTCCTCCGCCGAGAGATGACCTTGGAGCATGATAAGCTGTGTAGCCAGGAATGTTTAGGGCGTCGAGCAGTAGCGGAAGGAGACAGCTTGGTTTCCTGAACCATAATGATATCATGATGATGAGTACGAGCAAAAAGAGAGAGTTCAGACAACTTGGCACGAAGGCCATTGAGGTTAATATGAACAATAGAGAGGGGGCTGTTGGTAAATGAGGAATCAGAGTTACTGGGGGCAGAGCACAGAACACAACGGAAGGAAGAGTCGTGATGCCTCACAGAACTGAGACCCGAACAGGAGAGATGCACCCACCTCTGACATCTAAAACATTGGACGCTTGTTTTCCTCCATGTGACATGGGTACTTCTGAGCGGGTTCTGGATTCATCTCGACGCCGGCTCTTTGCAGTAGGATCTTCAGGAGAGCTGCGGCCAGCCAGCACCTCTCCCATGACAAAAACCCTCCACGCTGAGGGGTTGACGTTGGTTTGCACGGAGGTGGTCTTCTTTCCTCCACACTGCCACGGCACGAACGTACGACATCTCGGCAGCAAAACTTTTGTTTCCACTACTGACAGAGGAAGACCCCAATTTAGAGATCAGCGATAAACTGTATCAATACCATCTTGTATTAACCTAACCCCATCACCGCCTATTTCACCGAACACCTTAATATCATCTGCAAATACTTCACACCTACTCAGACAGGATGGGGGAATCACCCGGCTGTGCGAAGGGGGTATCACCAGTTGCAACGACCCACGGGTGAGTCCCCCATGATACCCCCGGGTGACCCGAATCGCTACCGGGCGTTATTATTTACCTCAAGCATGTCGCGCCGGGTCCACGACGGAGAAACGCCCCGCCTCGGTACAAGGACGTAATCTTCGGCGCGGTCTGCGGTGAGGAACCACCCTCCCCGCAGATGGCGGCGAAACCCCCCAGCCGTGGAGATACCCCTATCCCCTCAGCGGTCAAAAATATGCTGGCCTCCGGAGAGTGACTCGAAGTCACCTTCCAAGGCCGGCATTAGAATGCTGAATGAGGACTTGAGTGAGATGAGGCGCCTTTTATACCGGCTGTGCACGTGATAAGCACGTTACGACGTGATCATTCGTGATGTTGTTAAAAACCTACCTCCGTCTTTCGATGGTCCCCCGGGTGATCGAAAACCAACTCCGGCCAGAAAACGTCGGGGGAATCACCCTGGCTGCATTCACAGCGGCGAAAAAATAGAACAACAACGGCCCGTGTGATCCGACATCCCTGTCTGAGTAACGCCACAGCGCTCAACGATAGTGGGAGTGTCATAAGCATAAATATTAAACAAAATGGGAGACAGGACTCCCCCTTGGGGCACTCCACTTAACGCCCTTCCACAGGATGAAACGGAGGAATTTATACGAGCCTGGAATTTTCTATCCGTCAAAAAGGCTTTAACCCAGCTGACAATAGCTCTGTGGATGTCCAGTTCTTAAAGTCTGAAAATAAGCTTGTTGTGATCCCCTTTATCAAAAGCTTTTTCGAAATCAAAATAGATTATCTGACTGTTTTGCTTCGCTTCGAGAGGTGCATGATGTGGCATAAAAATATTTGTGAGAAACTCGTTAAAAGAAGTGAAATACTTGGTGCATTTGATTTGTCATGAGATTTAACGCAGACTAAAAGCTCGATGAAATGATGTACCACTGATTTGGATGTGCGCTTTCTTACTAAACATCGAAAAATTGAGTGTGGTTTTGAAAGGGCTAATCTCGCGTTCCCTGAGAACAATTGATTGCTCTCAGTTAAAGTTTGCAAGTCTGAGCTCCTTGAAATATTATTTTGTGGCTCCACCCCTATTTCATTTTTGACGAATACATATATGTATGTCAGGGCTCAGTAAAACGCGCGTGATTTGGCCTTTCAAAACCACACTCAATTTTCCGATTTTTAGTAAGAAAGCGCACATCCAAATCAGTGGTACGTCATTTCATCGAGCTTTTAGTGTTTCTTCTGTGTTAAATCCCATGACAAATCAAATGCACCAAGTATTTCACTTCTTTTATCGAGTTTCTCTCAATTATTTTTATGCCAAATCATGAACCCCTCGAAGCGAAGCAAAACAGTCAGATAATTTCATTTCATTTTACCGAAGTTTTCTTTCAGAGATAGGAAGAAGAAAAAGGGCACTATCCTAGACGGGGGGGGGGGCACCCACGATTCAAGACAAATTAAGTGAACCACCGACTGGTAAGGCTACAAAGCGAAGTATTTCTGTAGAGCTTTTATTAAAAAAATGATTCATAGCACTAATAGGCATCATTTATCAGAGTTTTTCTTCGTTTCTATCAATAAGTCTTGGGTGCCCCCCCCCGTCTAGGATAGACCCGAAAACAGGACGTTCATGGCCTTTCTGCCCATCGCACCTGCTCGGCATTGTATGACACACGTTACTTTCCCCGGCGCCCTGCGCTCTCCCAGTTGGGTCCCGTCCACAGTTCCCGGCGCTCTGTGGACTCCCAGTTGGGTCCCGCCCACTTTTACCGGCACGTTTTGCACTCCCACTTCGTCCCGTCCACAGTTCCCGGCGCTCTGTGGACTCCCAGTTGGGTCCCGCCCACTTTTGCCGTCGCGCTGTGCACTCCTACTTGGGTCTCGACCACTTTTTCCGGCCCCCTGCGCACTCCCAGTTGGGTCCCGCCCACTTTTACCGGCGCGCTGTGCACTCCTTGGGTCTCGACCACTTTTTTCGGCGTTCTACGCACTCCCACTCGGGTCCCGTCCACTTTTCCCGGCGCTCTGTTTACTCCCAGTTTGGTCCCGCCCACTTTTTCTGGCGCTCTACGCACTCTCAGTTGGGTCCCGAACGCTTTTTCCGGCGGTTTGTGCACTCCCAGTTGGGTCCCGCCCACAGTTCCCGGCTCTCTGTGGACTCCCAGTTGGGTCCCGCCCACTTTTACCGGCGCGCTGTGCACTCCTACTTGGGTCTCGACCACTTTTTCCGGCCCCCTGCGCACGCCCAGTTCGGTCCCGCCCACTTTATACAGCGCTTGGCGCACTTCAATTTTAGTTCCGCACGCGGAGCATACGGTCCCTGATGGACCTGAGGCTCAACGTCTCTTGAATTCTATTAAGCATTATCACAATATCATTCCATTTCTCCTAAAAAACTGACCGAACCGCTTATCACTAAATTCCTTCAGACACACACACACACACACACACACACACACACACACACACACACACACACACATTTTAAAATTCACAAATTTTTCAATATCTCGAGAACCACTGTGTGGATTTTTCTGAAAATTGGGCCACGTTGAGAACATTTACTGCTCCATCTTTTGTGAAAATCCCTTGTTTCAAGGTTTCTCCCGAACTGAGATTCTGGAATGAGGGTTGTGCGCAGAAGCAATCCTTTTCCAAATCAGGTGCGCGCTTCGCGCGCACCACAATTACATTCACATCCTTTTTACTATCCAAGCTAGCAGTCCACTGATTAAGTGTTTCGATCATCTGGGTCACAGTGGACTCGCCTTTCCTGAACCCGTGTTGTCGATCCGACACTAGGTTATTATTCCCGAGAAGGTTTCAATGGCCTTTTTAAATTTTTTTTCGAATCCTTCGATTCGGTTAAAGTATAATATCCAGCTAGAAATCCTATCCCTATCGTTGCCGAATCGGGCCTCCCCAGTGTCTGCGATATTGCGTTTCGGGGGATCGACTTCTTTCGTAGGCAGTCTCTGAGAAATATTGCCGCAACTCTCCCGGGGCTCCTCCGGCTCTGAGCCGAGCCGGAGGAGTCTCAAGGAAGAACTGCAGACGATTCTCCATTGACCAAATCGCGGTAACGTCGCGGGGGAGTCGCGGTAGAGTTGCGGAAGCTTGACCCACGGAAAATCGCGGAAGAGCCCAGGGTCGCGGAGTAGTAGCGGAAGAGTCACGGCAACATTTTCCAGAGGTACGGCGGTTCGTGGAGTGAAATTGGATGAGATGCCTCTCAGAGAACAGTTGACACGGCGGTTCTTAGCCACATTATCAAAATTTTGAGCCATTGTGCATATCGGCGTCGCTTTCGATTGGTCAATCAATCAATGGCGTTATAATACAATAGCGAGACAAAGAATACATAGTTAGGTCTCTTTTAGAGTGCGATCGCTGACCGCCGCGATGACATGTTTTGAATGCAGATCGGCGTGCGACGCGATCTCGATCGATGCCCATGGTTATCATCCCACAGCGGTCGAACTCTGAAAGAGGTTTTACTGTCGTTCTCGAAGCCAATTTCCGGTCCCATTGGCAGACAACGGCTGTTGCATCGTGCAGTAGGATGATAATCGTGTTGGGACCACTTGGTCCCGGCACGATTATCTTCTTGTCGTGTTACGCAACAGCCGCAATTTCGGACCGGAGTTTGGATCCGAGAACGACAGTAGGTCTGTGTCTTGCCTCCTCAAGAAAAAAAACACTAAAATCTCACTCGCTTCGGTCGCGTGCGCCGGCTCGCTATTCGATTCAGGCCGAGGCCCAGAGAAGAGCGCAACTGATCGGCTGACCATACCGCCCGTGAGATTTAAACCGCCCGCGCCAACCGCGGGTGAGATTTAAATGCTTTTTTTTGAAGAAGGTAAGCCACGAATTTAACTGTATGTGAAAAGGTACAGGCCATAAAACGGCCAATGTCTCACCGTCGACTGCGTACCACGCGCTGCGCGACGCACGTGCGTCGGAAGCAGACGGGTTTGGCCGCCGCGCGACCAGTTTCGGCCGCCGCGCGTCATGCGCCGAAACGTCGCGTGGCGGCAAAGCTCGTCGCGCGGCGGCCAAAACCCGTCTGCTTCCGACGCGCGTGGGGTCGCGCAGCATGCGGCGCAATCGACGGTGAGACATTGGCAACCGTTTGTACGTCTGCTTTCACGCATACGGTAAGATAAAATTAGTAAAGGTGGTCCACGCATGCAAGCAAACAGGTAGACCAGTAAGTAAACAATCGTAGAAGTGACAACACCGCGAACGTAAAGATCTAACAAAATGAACGGCCATCTGTGACCCGAGATTAGACAAAGAGAGTCGACACTTAAAAAAATTGCTTCCTCCATTTCCGAGGAGATTTTATCCCTAATTCGGGTAACCTTGTACTCAAAGGAGTGCAATACTCCGGATTCTGATGTGAGTGCACCGGGTTCATGTGGATGTTATCCGGCCGGACAACGGGGGCCGTAAAGCTTCGCAAATTTGGAATTTTTAGGGGACTTACAGGCCATAAAACGGCCAAAGTCTCACCGTCGACTGCGTACCACGCGCTGCGCGACCGCACGCGCGCCGGAAGCAGACGAGTTTTGGCCGCCGCGCGACGAGTTTCGGCCGCCGCGCGCGGCCGAAACTCGTCGCGCGGCGGCAAAACTCGTCTGCTTCCGACGCGCGAGCGGTCGCGCAGCGCGTGGTACGCAGTCGACGGTGAGACTTTGGCCGTTTTATGACCTGTAAATGGGCCAAAGGGTATATAATAGATAGGTGTTTTCAATGGAGAAAAAACTTCTGACGAAGATGAATAACGAAAATTCTCACAAAAAGAAGGGATACATATGGTGGTAGGAGAAAAAGGCTAAGGGGAACAGTACAAGCCTCATGACAGTACAAGTGAAGAACGTTCCTATCATAACGACATAATAGCAGTATTTTAGACTGTAGCCAAAGTTTTAGCTCATAAGGCATACTCTCAGACGACAACGTACATATCCTCTGTTTCCAAGTGGAATTTATTTCCGTTCATCGCGTGCATCTGCGTCTATTCCCCACACTTTGTCGCTGTCTCTACCCTAGCTCCGCACAAGCGTGCGAGGGAACAGAGTGAATTTGGCTCGAGACCAGAGAATATGTACATACGTCCCCATAAAGTTCTAGATTTTATGATTCTGGAAAAAATTAGAGCCTCCGTGAAATTCTCTACAAACGGATCTCTAACACCCCTCCCATAACTTCAAAATTACGGAGAAAATCGCCCGAAATCCGTTTTCTCTTTGTCCATACCGTGGTCTGGACCCACTTCTTCGGCCAAAATGGGACACAGCAGGTTTTTCTTTTAAAGAGACAGCCCTGAGGTACCAAAGGTTCTGGTTTGATCTCAGGCCTATTCTCTGCGAACTGCGGGAAGGTCGCTCGAATCTCTGCAACAAGATGTATTTAAGAGCTACATATGTTCCAAATCGCGCCCGAGAGACGTCGAAAAATACCGCACTCCAAAGGCAAACCGACCTACGTCCGCTACTGAAACCGCAAAAGTACCGCTGGTAATACCCCTCTCCCACCCGCGCTTTCAACCTGTGAAGGTTTGCACACTCATACAAGGGTTTCATCCATCAGGAGTTATCGATGCAAACCTAGTTGGAGGGGACACTCAATTCTTATCCATCAGAATGAAGATTTCTGCCGAAATCTGCTACCTGGTAGCGTTATCAGTTGTTTTAAAGGCAGCAGACACGCTCGAAAAAGTTGTTGAGATAACTACGCTACTGGGGTCTTAGTTTAAAGTCAGCGTTCACGATGATCATCCTCGTTGGCTTTCCATAGTGAAATGATAGGCGAGAAGGATCCTAGGCTCCCAGTGTCGAAAGAACGGTAGAAAACGAGCCAGGAGCTGCAAAATGACGGCTGCAAACAAGTGTTTTGGTGCCCCAGACACGCCCCGTGCCCCAGATCCGCCCCTTGAAAGGAACAAATGAAGACTCAGATTATAGGAATGATCAAGTCAAGGAAGTGCTGATAAGTGAGCTGTTTGCTTCATTGCACTGATAGGTATCATCCTTGTAGCGGTAAATTCCTCCAAGCTCAAAAATCAACGTAAACAAGAGAGGGCCTATTTTTGCTAAAAAAACGCGCCTTTCGTGTACTTTTTAAGCATGCCTTGCTATATAGGGCACCAGACCTTCCGTAAACCGTGGAGATATCGGAAGTGAAATTTATCGTGAACACTGCCTTTAATTCATGTCATTCAAGTCATGAGTCAAGCCTTATGAGTATAGTTCTTCGAAATTACTATATTGGCCTCATTATTATTACGTTACATTTGAATCTGACCATTCTCCAATAATATCGTTATTGAGAACTGATTGTTTCTTTATTTTGTTCCATTAAGTATTTATGACAAATTACTATTAACGAGGCAGGTCACCGAAATCCTTGAAAATTTGCCAAGATTAGAAAAAAAAGGATAGCATCGATAATTTTTACCAGTGCAGGCAAAAGACAATAAGCAATTTCTGAAAGTTGGGCTCCGCAGAAAAGGTCAAGGATTTGGCATTGCTCTTAAATGTCGTGAAATTGTTTTATTGGATTGGGCTCTCAACTTGATTTTTCAAATGTAGTGAAATTGTCGAGTTGATTTGGCTGTGATGATACTATATGCAGATAACATAATCATTAAATGTAGTGAAATTATTTGCAAACGAATTTGGCAGGAGCTCTATGAATTATCACAGTCAAATCACGCGTCAGAAGGTCCTCTGGCGAGCAAATAAAGACAAAGAAAACAGCCAACAATGAACGAAACCTGGCCTTATCGACTAGAAATAAGGTTTTCAGAATGTTATTCTGCCTTTTCAGTGTAGCTCCTACTAAGGTACCAGACCTTCCTTCACCGATTAGATAAAGATCATGAAAACGAAATCTAACGCAACTTAGTAGCTACTAATGCTATGTCTTCGTGTCCTGAACGCTTTCACGGTTCACATTGTATGAGAAGGTTTTTCTGCTAGAGTTATTCTTGTTCTCATTTGATTCAATATGCGCTCCAGAGAAACCCTTCTGACGCGTGATTTGACTGTGTGATAATTCATAGAGCTCCTGCCAAATTCGTTTGCAACAATTTCACTACATTTAATGATTATGTTATCTGCATATAGTATCATCACAGCCAAATCAATTCAACAATTTCACTACATTTGAAAAATCAAGTTGAGAGCCCAATCAATAAAACAATTTCACGACATTTAAGAGCAATGCCAAATCCTTGACCTTTCTGCGGGCCCAACTTTCCAGAAATTTCACAACTTTTTACAAGGGTTTCCCTTCTACAATATCGTCGAGCTCCAGAAGTCAAGTTGTTTTTCGAAAACATAGGGGTAGAAATGAAGAAACAACCGCTCCTGCTAAGACTGCAAGATAATTGTTGCAACGCGGCTTCCTACAAATAGATGCAAGGCATATACTTTTTGAATTTAAAAAGTCGAAAAATGAAGAAATGAGTTTCAAAATGACCCGATTGTACAGGTTCTAGGCACTCTTCTGGACAGGGAGGCACGCACCATTCAAGACAGAAATGAAATGAACGGCCCATTGGTGAGCTATCAGTCAGAAAGTATTTCCGTAGAGCTCTAATAAAAACAATGATTGATAGCGCAGTATCAGGCCTCTTTTATCAGAGTTTTCATCATTTCTATGAGTTTTTGCGTAAGCTTGGCTCCTCTAGTGAAAGAAAATGTTGAAGGGCCCATGAAAAGCCTTCATTTGTAAAGAAAAGTCAATCGGAACACATTGTAAATACAATTTGAATTTTGCACTTAAAAATCATTTTGGAGTTTTTCTGCATGTGGAGTTCGTGCCGTAACCAATTTTTCCTGTTATCTTACTGTCGCACCAACATTCTAGGAAAAGGGCTAGATGACTGGTGAGAATTGGTGGCGGATATTAACCTCATCGTCCAACGTTTTTGACGCGCCAAAGTTTTACCAGTGTGGTCTACCGGGCTCAATCATGAAATTGAGCCTGAAAAATGGAAATTGATTTCCAGCGCGAACGATAGTTAAGTGCGCCAGAAGAGGACTACCGTAATCTTAGGAATGATGTTATTCGGCTCTCGTAAACAAATTTGATGATACCCAATTGATCAATGATAAAGTATAAAAAGAAGTGAAGAGCGGTGTGTCTTGATTCACACACCGTCCTTCTCTAAGGGTCAACAGTTGAGGATCTGCCTGGACTAAAAAGCAGGAAAACATCACCACCTGTAGGGAAGATGAAGCGAATTCGGAGTCAGAACTTAGAAAATTTTAGAGCCAACTCGAGGTGAGATTACGGTAGCCCTGTTCTGGCGGACTTAACTATCGTTCTTGTAGATTCGGAGGCCTGGCTTGCATACGGTGTCCTGAACATTGAACTGAGGTCCTGCACACCCCTACTGAGATCCAGCACACATTCCATGAAGTCCTGCTCATCCTTACAGGGTCTTGCACGTTTCATGATGTCCTGCACACTCCTACTGATGTCCTGCACACATTCCACGAAGTTCTGATCATCCTTACAGGGTCTTGCACGTTTCATGATGTCCTGCACACTCCTACTAAGGTCCTGCACACATTCCATGATGTCCTGCACACCCCTATTGGGGTCCTGCACACACGCTTCATGATGTCCTGCACACATTCCACGAAGTTCTGATCATCCTTACAGGGGTCTTGCACACGTTTCATGATGTCCTGCACACTCCTACTAAGGTCCTGCACACATTCCATGATGTCCTGCACACCCCTATTGGGGTCCTGCACACGTTCTATGATGTCCTGTGTAATTTTACTAAGGTCCTACACACATTCCATGACGTCCTGCTCATCCCTACTGGGGTCCTGCACACGCTTCATGATGTCCTGCACACTCCTACTGATGTCCTGCACACATTCCATGAAGTCCTGCTCATCCTTACAGGGTCTTGCACACGTTTCATGATGTCCTGCACACTCCTACTAAGGTCCTGCACACATTCCATGATGTCCTGCACACCCCTATTGGGGTCCTGCACACGTTCTATGATGTCCTGTGTAATTTACTGAGTCTACACACATTCCATGACGTCCTGCTCATCCCTACTGGGGTCCTGCACACGCTTCATGATGTCCTGCACACTCCTACTGATGTCCTGCACACATTCCATGAAGCCCTGCTCATCCTTTCAGAGGTCCTGCTCATGTTTCATCATGTCCTGCACCCTCCTACTAAGGTTGTGCACTCATTCTACGACGTCCTGCACACCCCTCCTGGGGTCCTGCACAGGTCCTATGATGTCCTGCACACTCCTACTGATGTTCTGCACACATTCTACGATGTCCTGCACACCCCTACTGGGGTCCTACACAGGTTCCATGATGTCCTGCACACTCCTACTGGGGTCCTGCACAGGTCCCATGATGTCCTGCACACACTCCTACTAAGGTCCTGCACACTCCCTACTGAGGTCCTGCACACATTCTACGACGTCCTGCACACCCCTACTGGGGTCCTGCACACGTTCCATGATATCCTGCACTCCCTACTGAGGTACTGTACAGGTCCCATAATGTCATGCACGCTCCTACTGAGGTCCTGCACACCCCTACTGGGGTCCTGCACAGGTCCCATGATGTCCTGCACACTCCTACTAAGGTCCTGCACCTCCTACTGAGGTCCTGCACATTCTACGGCGTCCTGCACCCCTACTGAGGGTTGCTGTAGTTCCACGACGTCCTGCATACTCCTACTGCGGTCTCGCATAGTCAACCGACACTTCAGCACACCCTGCGACGACTTCTTATCTTTGGTGCGCATGGTACAAACACGCGCCACGCTCAAAAACAACCCTTCCGCATAGCGTCCTGTTCCAAGCCGGACGTTTAGAGTACACCACCTAGAGAGCAAGGTATTTATATGGAGTCTCTAAAGAAAACAATGACTGATAACGAAAAACCCGTCATTTTTATAAACTAATCCAGAGAGGCCGGTTTCCGAGTTTTCAAACGCCCGTTAGGGCCCAGAAGTCATTATGGTGAGTTCTGACAATTATTTTCGTCATTCCCGTGGCCGATTACCTCTAGTCACAAATTTTCGAGCGATTTGGTCCACGCCTTCCAAAAAATGGTTTCGACGGACGGAGGTGGAGGCGGAGGCGGAGGCGGTGGCGGAGGCGGAGGCGGAGGCGGAGGCAGTGGTGGAGAACGTTTTGCGTACTTTGAGAGGTCATAACTTTAGAAAGCGGGGACCAGTTAGGATGAAAAGTTGCACACATATGTAATTTCTTGCAGCGCGTCGAATAGTGTACAGCTCATACCTCTGTTGACGGTATGAATAGGTGATCTCATTGTAGGGCATCCGCGCGGGAAGAGATCAAAGCCAAATCCTGGTGAGCGCTTCGCGCTCACCACAATTGAGATGACGGAAATGATTTCTCAAATCGGAAAATGATGAACATTCGGTCCCGCGCCACTGGTAGCGCGGTACATGAGAAGCGCTAGTCGTAGCGCTATTTCTGAAGGAATTGGATGCCTCCGGTAGCTCGCTTGACGTATACTTGATAGCAAACAGCGCCACGATAGCGCGTTAGCTCTTGCCCAACCGCGCTTGGGCTATCCATAGGGCGTTTAGGCTAGTGGTAGCGCGTTTGGGCTGGCCGTCAAGTCAGCCATAGCGCGTTTGCGCCAAAACTAGCGCGCTCCAGCACGAAACTTGATACTGCCCTTCATAGAGCGTTTGCGCTAGACCAAGCGCGCGCTTTCGAGATACTTAATGCCGCCCCAGTAGAACGCTCGCGCCGTTGAAAGTGTCAAAAACTAGTCCAAACTACTAAATTTGAGCAATACAAGTCGAACAATTTCGTCAACCCCGCCCCAAAATACAAACTCGTCCAGATTGATTCTTCGAGTACGGTCATTCTTGCTGGTTTTTGATGCTTCCAACGAGGAGGGCGTTCTAGTACAGGCTGTAAGAGCCAATCAGCTTCGCCATCTCAACCGCTTTGTTGCTAGTATTCACTGCTTCAGCCGCGCGCAGTGTAACTCGTCCATTTTTACCCGATAACAAAAGCAACCGTTATTCCTTTGTTTGCATACAGCTTTCGTTGGGGTTTTCGTTACTTCCCCACACTACCTGCTCAAAACCTGACGTCATAGAAAGTGTATGGAACCCATGTAAGAGAGCGCCAGACGCCATAGAAAGTGTACGGAACCCATGTAAGAGTGCGCCGGACGCCATAGAAAGTGTGCGGGACCCATTTAAGAGTGCGCCGGACGCCATGGAAAGTGTACGGGACCCATGTAAGAGCGCGCCGGACGCCATGGAAAGTGTACGGGACCCATTTAAGAGTGCGCCGGACGCCATGGAAAGTGTACGGGACTCATTTAAGAGTGCGCCGGACGCCCTAGAAAATGTGCGGGATCCATATAAAAGTGCGCCGGACGCCATAGAAAGTGTACGGGACCCATGTAAGAGAGCGCCAGACGCCATAGAAAGTGTACGGAACCCATGTGAGAGTGCGCCGGACGCCATAGAATGTGTGCGGGACCCATATAAGAGAGCGCCGGACGCCATAGAAAGTGTGCGGGACCCATGTAAGAGGGCGCCGGACGCCATAGAAAGTGTACGGAACCCATGTAAGAGTGCGCCGGACGCCATAGAATGTGTGCGGGACCCATATAAGAGAGCGCCGGACGCCATAGAAAGTGTGCGGGACCCATGTAAGAGTGCGCCGGACGCCATGGAAAGTGTACGGAACCCATTTAAGAGTGCGCCGAACGCCGTAGACACGTACATCGCTGCTCCGAACGCCGTAAAAAGTGTATGAGACCCATGTAAGAGTGCGCCGGACGCCGTAGACACGTACGGCGCTGCTCCGAACGCCGTAAAAAAGTGTATGAGACCCATGTATGAGTGCGCCGGACGCCATATAAAGTGTGCGGGACCCATGTAAAAGTGCGCCGAACGCCATAGAAATTGTACCGAACCCATTTAAGAGTGCGCCGGACGCCATATAAAGTGCGAGACCCATATAAAAGTGCGCCCGACGCCATAGAAAGTGTACGGGACCCATATAAGAGAGCGCCGGACGCCATAGAAAGTGTGCGGGACCCATGTAAGAGTGCGCCGGACGCCATGGAAAGTGTACGGGACCCATTTAAGAGTGCGCCGGACGCCATGGAAAGTGTACGGGACCCATTTGAGAGTGCGCCGGACGCCATGGAAAGTGTACCGAACCCATTTAAGAGTGCGCCGGACGCCATATAAGGTGTGCGAGACCCATATAAAAGTGCGCCCGACGCCATAGAAATTGTACGGGACCCATATAAGAGAGCGCCGGACGCCATAGAAAGTGTGCGGGACCCATGTAAGAGTGCGCCGGACGCCATGGAAAATGTACGGGACCCATTTAAGAGTGCGCCGGACGCCATGGAAAGTGTACGGGACCCATTTAAGAGTGCGCCGGACGCCATGGAAAGTGTACGGGACCCATTTAAGAGTGCGCCGGACGCCATGGAAAGTGTACGGGACCCATTTAAGAGTGCGCCGGACGCCATGGAAAGTGTACGGGACCCATTTAAGAGTGCACCGGACGCCGTAAAAAGTGTATGAGACCCATGTAAGAGTGCGCCGGACGCCATGGAAAGTGTGCGGGATCCATGTAGGAGTGCGCCGAACGCCGTATAGTGTGCGGGACCCATGTAAGGATACGCGGGAAACCATAGAATGTGTACGGGACCCATTTAAGAGTGCGCCGGACGCCATGGAAAGTGTACGGGACCCATTTAAGAGTGCGCCGGACGCCATATAAAGTGTGCGAGACCCATATAAAAGTGCGCCCGACGTCATAGAAATTGTACGGGACCCATATAAGAGAGCGCCGGACGCCATATAAAGTGTACGGGATCGATGTTGGAGTGCGCCGGATGCCATGGAAAGTGTACGGGACCCATTTAAGAGTGCGCCGGACGCCATGGAAAGTGTACGGGACCCATTTAAGAGTACACCGGACGCCGTAAAAAGTGTATGAGGCCCATGTAAGAGTGCGCCGGACGCCATGGAAAGTGTGCGGGATCCATGTAGGAGTGCGCCGAACGCCGTATAAAGTGTGCGGGACCCATGTAAGGATACGCGGGAAACCATAGAATGTGTACGGGATCGATGTAGGAGTGCGCCGGAGGCCATGGAAAATGTACGGGACCCATTTAAGAGTGCGCCGGACGCCATGGAAAGTGTACGGGACCCATTTAAGAGTACACCGGTCGCCGTAAAAAGTGTATGAGACCCATGTAAGAGTGCGCCGGACGCCATTGAAAGTGTGCGGGATCCATGTAGGAGTGCGCCGAACGCCGTATAAAGTGTGCGGGACCCATGTAAGGATACGCGGGAAACCATAGAATGTGTACGGGATCGATGTAGGAGTGCGCCGGATGCCATAGAAAGTATGCGGGACCCATTTAAGAGTGCGCCGGACGCCATGGAAAGTGTACGGGACCCATTTAAGAGTGCACCGGACGCCGTAAAAAGTGTATGAGACCCATGTAAGAGTGCGCCGGACGCCATGGAAAGTGTGCGGGATCCATGTAGGAGTGCGCCGAACGCCGTATAAAGTGTGCGGGACCCATGTAAGGATACGCGGGAAACTATAGAATGTGTACGGGACCCATTTAAGAGTGCGCCGGACGCCATGGAAAGTGTACGGGACCCATTTAAGAGTGCGCCGGACGCCATATAAAGTGTGCGAGACCCATATAAAAGTGCGCCCGACGTCATAGAAATTGTACGGGACCCATATAAGAGAGCGCCGGACGCCATATAAAGTGTACGGGATCGATGTTGGAGTGCGCCGGATGCCATGGAAAGTGTACGGGACCCATTTAAGAGTGCGCCGGACGCCATGGAAAGTGTACGGGACCCATTTAAGAGTACACCGGACGCCATGGAAAGCGTACGGGACCCATTTAAGAGTGCGCCGGACGCCATGGAAAGTGTACGGGACCCATTTAAGAGGACACCGGACGCCGTAAAAGTGTATGAGACCCATGTAAGAGTGTGCCGGACGCCATATAAAGTGTGCGGGACCCATGTAAATAATGCGCCGAACGCCGTAGAAAGTGTACGGAACCCATTTAAAAGTGCGCCGTACGCCATATAAAGTGTACGGGATCGATGTAGGAAGTGCGCCGGATGCCATGGAAAGTGTACGGGACCCATTTAAGAGTGCGCCGGACGCCATGGAAAGTGTGCGGGACCCATTTAAGAGGACACCGGTCGCCGTAAAAAGTGTATGAGACCCATGTAAGAGGGCGCCGGACGCCATTGAAAGTGTGCCGGATCCAGGTAGGAGTGCGCCGCACGCCGTATAAAGGGAGCGGGACCCATGTAAGGGTACGCGGGAAACCATAGAATGTGTCCGGGATCGACGTAGGAGTGCGCCGGATGCCATAGAAAGTATGCGGGACCCATTCAAGAGTGCGCCGGACGCCAGGGAAAGTGTACGGGACCCATTTAAGAGTGCGCCGGACGCCGTAAAAGTGTATGAGACCCATGTAGAGTGCGCCGGACGATATGGAAAGTGTGCGGGATCCGTAGCAGGAGTGGGCGGAACGCGGTATAAAGTGTGGGGGACCGATGTAAGGATACGCGGGAAACCATAGGATGTGTACGGGACCCATTTAAGTGTGCGCCGGACGCCATGGAAAGTGTACGGGACCCATTTAAGAGTGCGCCGGACGCCATATAAAGTGTACGGGATCGATGTTGGAGTGCGCCGGATGCCATGGAAAGTGTACGGGACCCATTTAAGAGTGCGCCGGACGCCATGGAAAGTGTAAGGGACCCATTTAAGAGTACACCGGACGCCGTAAAAAGTGTATGAGGCCCATGTAAGAGTGCGCCGGACGCCATGGAAAGTGTGCGGGATCCATGTAGGAGTGCGCCGAACGCCGTATAAAGTGTGCGGGACCCATGTAAGGATACGCGGGAAACCATAGAATGTGTACGGGATCGATGTAGGAGTGCGCCGGACGCCATGGAAAATGTACGGGACCCATTTAAGAGTGCGCCGGACGCCATGGAAAGTGTACGGGACCCATTTAAGAGTGCGCCGGACGCCATGGAAAGTGTACGGGACCCATTTAAGAGTGCGCCGGACGCCATGGAAAGTGTACGGGACCCATTTAAGAGGACACCGGACGCCGTAAAAAGTGTATGAGACCCATGTAAGAGTGTGCCGGACGCCATATAAAGTGTGCGGGACCCATGTAAATGTGCGCCGAACGCCGTAGAAAGTGTACGGAACCCATTTAAAAGTGCGCCGTACGCCATATAAAGTGTACGGGATCGATGTAGGAGTGCGCCGGATGCCATGGAAAGTGTACGGGACCCATTTAAGAGTGCGCCGGACGCCATGGAAAGTGTACGGGACCCATTTAAAGTACACCGGTCGCCGTAAAAGTGTATGAGACCCATGTAAGAGTGCGCCGGACGCCATTGAAAGTGTGCGGGATCCATGTAGGAGTGCGCCGAACGCCGTATAAAGTGTGCGGGACCCATGTAAGGATACGCGAAACCATAGAATATTGCAGGATCGATGTAGGAGTGCGCCGGATGCCATAGAAAGTATGCGGGACCCATTCAAGAGTGCGCCGGACGCCATGGAAAGTGTACGGGACCCATTTAAGAGCGCACCGGACGCCGTAAAAAGTGTATGAGGCCCATGTAAGAGTGCACCGGACGCCATGGAAAGTGTGCGGGATCCATGTAGGAGTGCGCCGAACGCCGTATAAAGTGTGCGGGACCCATGTAAATGTGCGCCGAACGCCGTAGAAAGTGTACGGGACCCATTTAAGAGTGCGCCGGACGCCATGGAAAGTGTACGGGACCCATTTAAGAGTGCGCCGGACGCCATATAAAGTGTGCGAGACCCATATAAAAGTGCGCCCGACGTCATAGAAATTGTACGGGACCCATATAAGAGAGCGCCGGACGCCATATAAAGTGTACGGGATCGATGTTGGAGTGCGCCGGACGCCATATAAAGTGTACGGGATCGATGTTGGAGTGCGCCGGATGCCATGGAAAGTGTACGGGACCCATTTAAGAGTGCGCCGGACGCCATGGAAAGTGTACGGGACCCATTTAAGAGTGCACCGGACGCCGTAAAAAGTGTATGAGACCCATGTAAGAGTGCGCCGGACGCCATGGAAAGTGTGCGGGATCCATGTAGGAGTGCGCCGAACGCCGTATAAAGTGTGCGGGACCCATGTAAGGATACGCGGGAAACCATAGAATGTGTACGGGACCCATTTAAGAGTGCGCCGGACGCCATGGAAAGTGTACGGGACCCATTTAAGAGTGCGCCGGACGCCATATAAAGTGTACGGGATCGATGTTGGAGTGCGCCGGATGCCATGGAAAGTGTACGGGACCCATTTAAGAGTGCGCCGGACGCCATGGAAAGTGTACGGGACCCATTTAAGAGTACACCGGACGCCGTAAAAAGTGTATGAGGCCCATGTAAGAGTGCGCCGGACGCCATGGAAAGTGTGCGGGATCCATGTAGGAGTGCGCCGAACGCCGTATAAAGTGTGCGGGACCCATGTAAGGATACGCGGGAAACCATAGAATGTGTACGGGATCGATGTAGGAGTGCGCCGGACGCCATGGAAAATGTACGGGACCCATATAAGAGTGCGCCGGACGCCATGGAAAGTGTACGGGACCCATTTAAGAGTGCGCCGGACGCCATGGAAAGTGTACGGGACCCATTTAAGAGTGCGCCGGACGCCATGGAAAGTGTACGGGACCCATTTAAGAGGACACCGGACGCCGTAAAAAGTGTATGAGACCCATGTAAGTGTGCCGGACGCCATATAAAGTGTGCGGGACCCATGTAAATGTGCGCCGAACGCCGTAGAAAGTGTACGGAACCCATTTAAAAGTGCGCCGTACGCCATATAAAGTGTACGGGATCGATGTAGGAGTGCGCCGGATGCCATGGAAAGTGTACGGGACCCATTTAAGAGTGCGCCGGACGCCATGGAAAGTGTACGGGACCCATTTAAGAGTACACCGGTCGCCGTAAAAAGTGTATGAGACCCATGTAAGAGTGCGCCGGACGCCATTGAAAGTGTGCGGGATCCATGTAGGAGTGCGCCGAACGCCGTATAAAGTGTGCGGGACCCATGTAAGGATACGCGGGAAACCATAGAATGTGTACGGGATCGATGTAGGAGTGCGCCGGATGCCATAGAAAGTATGCGGGACCCATTTAAGAGTGCGCCGGACGCCATGGAAAGTGTACGGGACCCATTTAAGAGTGCACCGGACGCCGTAAAAAGTGTATGAGACCCATGTAAGAGTGCGCCGGACGCCATGGAAAGTGTGCGGGATCCATGTAGGAGTGCGCCGAACGCCGTATAAAGTGTGCGGGACCCATGTAAGGATACGCGGGAAACCATAGAATGTGTACGGGACCCATTTAAGAGTGCGCCGGACGCCATGGAAAGTGTACGGGACCCATTTAAGAGTGCGCCGGACGCCATATAAAGTGTGCGAGACCCATATAAAAGTGCGCCCGACGTCATAGAAATTGTACGGGACCCATATAAGAGAGCGCCGGACGCCATATAAAGTGTACGGGATCGATGTTGGAGTGCGCCGGACGCCATATAAAGTGTACGGGATCGATGTTGGAGTGCGCCGGATGCCATGGAAAGTGTACGGGACCCATTTAAGAGTGCGCCGGACGCCATGGAAAGTGTACGGCACCCATTAAAAGTGCACCGGACGCCGTAAAAAGTGTATGAGACCCATGTAAGAGTGCGCCGGACGCCATGGAAAGTGTGCGGGATCCATGTAGGAGTGCGCCGAACGCCGTATAAAGTGTGCGGGACCCATGTAAGGATACGCGGGAAACCATAGAATGTGTACGGGACCCATTTAAGAGTGCGCCGGACGCCATGGAAAGTGTACGGGACCCATTTAAGAGTGCGCCGGACGCCATATAAAGTCTACGGGATCGATGTTGGAGTGCGCCGGACGCCATGGAAAGTGTACGGGACCCATTTAAGAGTGCGCCGGACGCCATGGAAAGTGTACGGGACCCATTTAAGAGTACACCGGACGCCGTAAAAGTGTATGAGGCCCATGTAGAGAGTGCGCCGGACGCCATGGAAAGTGTGCGGGATCCGTAGGAGTGCGCCGAACGCCGTATAAAGTGTGCGGGACCCATGTGGAAGGACACGCGGAAACGCCGTAAAAATGTGTACAGGACCCATGTAGAGTGTGCCGGACGCCATGGAAAGTGTACGGGACCCATTTAAGAGTGCGCCGGACGCCATGGAAAGTGTACGGGACCCATTTAAGAGTGCGCCGGACGCCATGGAAAGTGTACGGGACCCATTTAAGAGGACACCGGACGCCGTAAAAAGTGTATGAGACCCATGTAAGAGGACACCGGACGCCGTAAAAAGTGTATGAGACCCATGTAAGAGTGTGCCGGACGCCATATAAAGTGTGCGGGACCCATGTAAATGTGCGCCGAACGCCGTAGAAAGTGTACGGAACCCATTTAAAAGTGCGCCGTACGCCATATAAAGTGTACGGGATCGATGTAGGAGTGCGCCGGATGCCATGGAAAGTGTACGGGACCCATTTAAGAGTGCGCCGGACGCCATGGAAAGTGTACGGGACCCATTTAAGAGTACACCGGTCGCCGTAAAAAGTGTATGAGACTCATGTAGGAGTGCGCCGGACGCCATGGAAAGTGTGCGGGATCCATGTAGGAGTGCGCCGAACGCCGTATAAAGTGTGCGGGACCCATGTAAGTATACGCGGGAAACCATAGAATGTGTACGGGACCCATTTAAGAGTGCGCCGGACGCCATGGAAAGTGTACGGGACCCATTTAAGAGTGCGCCGGACGCCATATAAAGTGTGCGAGACCCATATAAAAGTGCGCCCGACGTCATAGAAATTGTACGGGACCCATATAAGAGAGCGCCGGACGCCATATAAAGTGTACGGGATCGATGTTGGAGTGCGCCGGACGCCATATAAAGTGTACGGGATCGATGTTGGAGTGCGCCGGATGCCATGGAAAGTGTACGGGACCCATTTAAGAGTGCGCCGGACGCCATGGAAAGTGTACGGGACCCATTTAAGAGTGCACCGGACGCCGTAAAAGTGTATGAGACTCATGTAAGAGTGCGCCGGACGCCATGGAAAGTGTGCGGGATCCATGTAGGAGTGCGCCGAACGCCGTATAAAGTGTGCGGGACCCAGGTAAGGATACGCGGGAGACCATACGGGACCCACTTAAGAGTGCACCGGACGCCATGGAAAGTGTACGGGACCCATTTAAGAGTGCGCCGGACGCCATGGAAAGTGTACGGGACCCATTTAAGAGTGCGCCGGACGCCATGGAAAGTGTACGGGACCCATTTAAGAGTGCACCGGACGCCGTAAAAAGTGTATGAGACCCATGTAAGAGTGCGCCGGACGCCATGGAAAGTGTGCGGGATCCATGTAGGAGTGCGCCGAACGCCGTATAAAGTGTGCGGGACCCATGTAAGGATACGCGGGAAACCATAGAATGTGTACAGGATCGATGTAGGAGTGCGCCGGACGCCATGGAAAGTGTGCGGGATCCATGTAGGAGTGCGCCGAACGCCGTATAAAGTGTGCGGGACCCATTTAAGAGTGCGCCGGACGCCATGGAAAGCGCCGTAAAAAGTGTATGAGACCCATGTAAGAGTGCGCCGGACGCCATGGAAAGTGTACGGGACCCATGTTGAGTGCGCCGGACGCCATATAAAGTGTCCGGGATCGATGTTGGAGTGCGCCGGACGCCATGGAAAGTGTACGGGACCCATTTAAGAGTGCGCCGGACGCCATGGAAAGTGTAAGGGACCCATTTAAGAGTACACCGGACGCCGTAAAAGTGTATGAGACCCATGTAGAGTGCGCCGGACGCCATGGAAAGTGTGCGGGATCCCATTTAGGAGTGCGCCGAACGCCGTATAAAGTGTGCGGGACCCATGTAAGGATACGCCGGAAACCATAGAAAGTGTACAGGATCGATGTAGGAGTGCGCCGGACGCCATGGAAAGTGTACGGGACCCATTTAAGAGTGCGCCGGACGCCATGGAAAGTGTACGGGACCCATTTAAGAGTGCGCCGATCGCCATGGAAAGTGTACGGGACCCATTTAAGAGTGCGCCGAACGCCATGGAAAGTGTGCGGGACCCATTTAAGAGTGCACCGGACGCCGTAAAAAGTGTATGAGACCCATGTAAGAGTGCGCCGGACGCCATGGAAAGTGTGCGGGATCCATGTAGGAGTGCGCCGAACGCCGTATAAAGTGTGCGGGACCCATGTAAGGATACGCGGGAAACCATAGAATGTGTACAGGATCGATGTAGGAGTGCGCCGGACGCCATGGAAAATGTACGGGACCCATTTAAGAGTGCGCCGGACGCCATGGAAAGTGTACGGGACCCATTTAAGAGTGCGCCGGACGCCATGGAAAGTGTACGGGACCCATTTAAGAGTGCGCCGGACGCCATGGAAAGTGTACGGGACCCATTAAAAGTGCACCGGACGCCGTAAAAAGTGTATGAGACCCATGTAAGAGTGCGCCGGACGCCATGGAAAGTGTGCGGGATCCATGTAGGAGTGCGCCGAACGCCGTATAAAGTGTGCGGGACCCATGTAAGGATACGCGGGAAACCATAGAATGTGTACGGGATCGATGTTGGAGTGCGCCGGATGCCATGGAAAGTGTACGGGACCCATTTAAGAGTGCGCCGGACGCCATGGAAAGTGTACGGGACCCATTTAAGAGTGCACCGGACGCCATGGAAAGTGTGCGGGACCCATTTAAGAGTGCGCCGGACGCCATGGAACGCCGTAAAAGTGTATGAGACCCATGTAAGAGTGCGCCGGACGCCATGGAAAGTGTGCGGGATCCATGTAGGAGTGCGCCGAACGCCGTATAAAGTGTGCGGGACCCATGTAAGGATACGCGGGAAACCATAGAATGTGTACGGGACCCATTTAAGAGTGCGCCGGACGCCATGTAAAAGTGTATGAGACCCATGTAAGAGTGCGCCGGACGCCATGGAAAGTGTACGGGACCCATTTAAGAGTGCGCCGGACGCCATATAAAGCCTACGGGATCGATGTTGGAGTGCGCCGGACGCCATGGAAAGTGTACGGGACCCATTTAAGAGTGCGCCGGACGCCATGGAAAGTGTACGGGACCCATTAAAAGTGCACCGGACGCCGTAAAAAGTGTATGAGACCCATGTAAGAGTGCGCCGGACGCCATGGAAAGTGTGCGGGATCCATGTAGGAGTGCGCCGAACGCCGTATAAAGTGTGCGGGACCCATGTAAGGATACGCGGGAAACCATAGATGAGACCCATTTAAGAGTGCACCGGACGCCGTAAAAAGTGTATGAGACCCATTTAAGAGTGCGCCGGACGCCATGGAAAGTGTGCGGGACCCATTTAAGAGTGCGCCGGACGCCATATAAAGTCTACGGGATCGATGTTGGAGTGCGCCGGACGCCATGGAAAGTGTACGGGACCCATTTAAGAGTGCGCCGGACGCCATGGAAAGTGTACGGGACCCATTTAAGAGTGCACCGGACGCCGTAAAAAGTGTATGAGACCCATGTAAGAGTGCGCCGGACGCCATGGAAAGTGTGCGGGATCCATGTAGGAGTGCGCCGAACGCCGTATAAAGTGTGCGGGACCCATGTAAGGATACGCGGGAAACCATAGAATGTGTACGGGACCCATTTAAGAGTGCGCCGGACGCCATGGAAAGTGTACGGGACCCATTTAAGAGTGCGCCGGACGCCATATAAAGTCTACGGGATCGATGTTGGAGTGCGCCGAACGCCGTATAAAGTGTGCGGGACCCATGTAAGGATACGCGGGAAACCATAGAATGTGTACGGGACCCATTTAAGAGTGCGCCGGACGCCATGGAAAGTGTACGGGACCCATTTAAGAGTGCACCGGACGCCGTAAAAAGTGTATGAGACCCATGTAAGAGTGCGCCGGACGCCATGGAAAGTGTGCGGGATCCATTTAAGAGTGCGCCGGACGCCATGGAAAGTGTACGGGACCCATTTAAGAGTGCGCCGGACGCCATGGAAAGTGTACGGGACCCATTTAAGAGTGCGCCGATCGCCATGGAATATGTACGGGACCCATGTAAGAGTGCGCCGGACGCCATGGAAAGTGTGCGGGATCCATGTAGGAGTGCGCCGGATGCCATGGAAAGTGTACGGGACCCATTTAAGAGTGCGCCGGACGCCATGGAAAGTGTACGGGACCCATTTAAGAGTGCACCGGACGCCGTAAAAAGTGTATGAGACCCATGTAAGAGTGCGCCGGACGCCATGGAAAGTGTGCGGGATCCATGTAGGAGTGCGCCGAACGCCGTATAAAGTGTGCGGGACCCATGTAAGGATACGCGGGAAACCATAGAATGTGTACAGGATCGATGTAGGAGTGCGCCGGACGCCATGGAAAATGTACGGGACCCATTTAAGAGTGCGCCGGACGCCATATAAAGTCTACGGGATCGATGTTGGAGTGCGCCGGATGCCATGGAAAGTGTACGGGACCCATTTAAGAGTGCGCCGGACGCCATGGAAAGTGTACGGGACCCATTTAAGAGGACACCGGACGCCGTAAAAAGTGTATGAGACCCATGTAAGAGTGTGCCGGACGCCATATAAAGTGTGCGGGACCCATGTAAATGTGCGCCGAACGCCGTAGAAAGTGTACGGAACCCATTTAAAAGTGCGCCGTACGCCATATAAAGTGTACGGGATCGATGTAGGAGTGCGCCGGATGCCATGGAAAGTGTACGGGACCCATTTAAGAGTGCGCCGGACGCCATGGAAAGTGTACGGGACCCATTTAAGAGTACACCGGTCGCCGTAAAAAGTGTATGAGACCCATGTAAGAGTGCGCCGGACGCCATGGAAAGTGTGCGGGATCCATGTAGGAGTGCGCCGAACGCCGTATAAAGTGTGCGGGACCCATGTAAGGATACGCGGGAAACCATAGAATGTGTACGGGACCCATTTAAGAGTGCGCCGGACGCCATGGAAAGTGTACGGGACCCATTTAAGAGTGCGCCGGACGCCATATAAAGTGTGCGACACCCATATAAAAGTGCGCCCGACGTCATAGAAATTGTACGGGACCCATATAAGAGAGCGCCGGACGCCATATAAAGTGTACGGGATCGATGTTGGAGTGCGCCGGACGCCATATAAAGTGTACGGGATCGATGTTGGAGTGCGCCGGATGCCATGGAAAGTGTACGGGACCCATTTAAGAGTGCGCCGGACGCCATGGAAAGTGTACGGGACCCATTTAAGAGTGCACCGGACGCCGTAAAAAGTGTATGAGACCCATGTAAGAGTGCGCCGGACGCCATGGAAAGTGTGCGGGATCCATGTAGGAGTGCGCCGAACGCCGTATAAAGTGTGCGGGACCCATGTAAGGATACGCGGGAAACCATAGAATGTGTAAAGGATCGATGTAGGAGTGCGCCGGACGCCATGGAAAATGTACGGGACCCATTTAAGAGTGCGCCGGACGCCATGGAAAGTGTACGGGACCCATTTAAGAGTGCGCCGGACGCCATGGAAAGTGTACGGGACCCATTTAAGAGTGCGCCGGACGCCATGGAAAGTGTACGGGACCCATTTAAGAGTGCACCGGACGCCGTAAAAAGTGTATGAGACCCATGTAAGAGTGCGCCGGACGCCATGGAAAGTGTGCGGGATCCATGTAGGAGTGCGCCGAACGCCGTATAAAGTGTGCGGGACCCATGTAAGGATACGCGGGAAACCATAGAATGTGTACAGGATCGATGTAGGAGTGCGCCGGACGCCATGGAAAATGTACGGGACCCATTTAAGAGTGCGCCGGACGCCATGGAAAGTGTACGGGACCCATTTAAGAGTGCGCCGGACGCCATGGAAAGTGTACGGGACCCATTTAAGAGTGCGCCGGACGCCATGGAAAGTGTACGGGACCCATTAAAAGTGCACCGGACGCCGTAAAAAGTGTATGAGACCCATGTAAGAGTGCGCCGGACGCCATGGAAAGTGTGCGGGATTCATGTAGGAGTGCGCCGAACGCCGTATAAAGTGTGCGGGACCCATGTAAGGATACGCGGGAAACCATAGAATGTGTACAGGATCGATGTAGGAGTGCGCCGGACGCCATGGAAAATGTACGGGACCCATTTAAGAGTGCGCTGGACGCCATGGAAAGTGTCCGGGACCCATTTAAGAGTGCGCCGGACGCCATGGAAAGTGTACGGGACCCATTTAAGAGTGCGCCGGACGCCATGGAAAGTGTACGGGACCCATTTAAGAGTGCACCGGACGCCGTAAAAAGTGTATGAGACCCATGTAAGAGTGCGCCGGACGCCATGGAAAGTGTGCGGGATCCATTTAAGAGTGCGCCGGACGCCATGGAAAGTGTACGGGACCCATGTAGGATACGCCGAAACCATAGAATGTGTACGGGATCGATGTGAGTGCGCCGGACGCCATGGAAAAATGTGTATGAGACCCATGTAAGAGTGTGCCGGACGCCATGGAAAGTGTACGGGACCCATTTAAGAGTGCGCCGGACGCCATGGATAGTGTACGGGACCCATTTAAGAGTGCGCCGGACGCCATGGAAAGTGTACGGGACCCATTAAAAGTGCACCGGACGCCGTAAAAAGTGTATGAGACCCATGTAAGAGTGCGCCGGACGCCATGGAAAGTGTGCGGGATCCATGTAGGAGTGCGCCGAACGCCGTATAAAGTGTGCGGGACCCATGTAAGGATACGCGGGAAACCATAGAATGTGTACAGGATCGATGTAGGAGTGCGCCGGACGCCATGGAAAATGTACGGGACCCATTTAAGAGTGCGCCGGACGCCATAGAATGTGTGCGGGACCCATATAAGAGAGCGCCGGACGCCATAGAAAGTGTGCGGGACCCATGTAAGAGTGCGCCGGACGCCATGGAAAGTGTACGGAACCCATTTAAGAGTGCGCCGATCGCCATGGAAAATGTACGGGACCCATTTAAGAGTGCGCCGGACGCCATGGAAAGTGTACGGGACCCATTTAAGAGTGCGCCGAACGCCATGGAAAGTGTACGGGACCCATTTAAGAGGACACCGGACGCCGTAAAAAGTGTATGAGACCCATGTAAGAGTGTGCCGGACGCCATATAAAGTGTGCGGAACCCATTTAAAAGTGCGCCGTACGCCATATAAAGTGTACGGGATCGATGTAGGAGTGCGCCGGATGCCATGGAAAGTGTACGGGACCCATTTAAGAGTGCGCCGGATGCCATGGAAAGTGTACGGGACCCATTTAAGAGTGCGCCGGACGCCATGGAAAGTGTACGGGACCCATTTAAGAGTGCACCGGACGCCGTAAAAAGTGTATGAGACCCATGTAAGAGTGCGCCGGACGCCATGGAAAGTGTGCGGGATCCATGTAGGAGTGCGCCGAACGCCGTATAAAGTGTGCGGGACCCATGTAAGGATACGCGGGAAACCATAGAATGTGTACAGGATCGATGTAGGAGTGCGCCGGACGCCATGGAAAATGTACGGGACCCATTTAAGAGTGCGCCGGACGCCATGGAAAGTGTACGGGACCCATTTAAGAGTGCGCCGGACGCCATGGAAAGTGTACGGGACCCATTTAAGAGTGCGCCGGACGCCATGGAAAGTGTACGGGACCCATTAAAAGTGCACCGGACGCCGTAAAAAGTGTATGAGACCCATGTAAGAGTGCGCCGGACGCCATGGAAAGTGTGCGGGATCCATGTAGGAGTGCGCCGAACGCCGTATAAAGTGTGCGGGACCCATGTAAGGATACGCGGGAAACCATAGAATGTGTACAGGATCGATGTAGGAGTGCGCCGGACGCCATGGAAAATGTACGGGACCCATTTAAGAGTGCGCCGGACGCCATAGAATGTGTGCGGGACCCATATAAGAGAGCGCCGGACGCCATAGAAAGTGTGCGGGACCCATGTAAGAGTGCGCCGGACGCCATGGAAAGTGTACGGAACCCATTTAAGAGTGCGCCGATCGCCATGGAAAATGTACGGGACCCATTTAAGAGTGCGCCGGACGCCATGGAAAGTGTACGGGACCCATTTAAGAGTGCGCCGGACGCCATGGAAAGTGTACGGGACCCATTTAAGAGGACACCGGACGCCGTAAAAAGTGTATGAGACCCATGTAAGAGTGTGCCGGACGCCATATAAAGTGTGCGGAACCCATTTAAAAGTGCGCCGTACGCCATATAAAGTGTACGGGATCGATGTAGGAGTGCGCCGGATGCCATGGAAAGTGTACGGGACCCATTTAAGAGTGCGCCGGATGCCATGGAAAGTGTACGGGACCCATTTAAGAGTGCGCCGGACGCCATGGAAAGTGTACGGGACCCATTTAAGAGTACACCGGTCGCCGTAAAAAGTGTATGAGACCCATGTAAGAGTGCGCCGGGACGCCATGGAAAGTGTGCGGGATCCATGTAGGAGTGCGCCGAACGCCGTATAAAGTGTGCGGGACCCATGTAAGGATACGCGGGAAACCATAGAATGTGTACAGGATCGATGTAGGAGTGCGCCGGACGCCATGGAAAATGTACGGGACCCATTTAAGAGTGCGCCGGACGCCATGGAAAGAGTACGTGACCCATTTAAGAGTGCGCCGGACGCCATGGAAAGTGTACGGGACCCATTTAAGAGTGCGCCGGACGCCATGGAAAGTGTACGGGACCCATTTAAGAGGACACCGGACGCCGTAAAAAGTGTATGAGACCCATGTAAGAGTGTGCCGGACCCCATATAAAGTGTGCGGGACCCATGTAAATGTGCGCCGAACGCCGTAGAAAGTGTACGGAACCCATTTAAAAGTGCGCCGTACGCCATATAAAGTGTACGGGATCGATGTAGGAGTGCGCCGGATGCCATGGAAAGTGTACGGGACCCATTTAAGAGTGCGCCGGACGCCATGGAAAGTGTACGGGACCCATTTAAGAGTACACCGGTCGCCGTAAAAAGTGTATGAGACCCATGTAAGAGTGCGCCGGACGCCATGGAAAGTGTGCGGGATCCATGTAGGAGTGCGCCGAACGCCGTATAAAGTGTGCGGGACCCATGTAAGGATACGCGGGAAACCATAGAATGTGTACGGGACCCATTTAAGAGTGCGCCGGACGCCATGGAAAGTGTACAGGACCCATTTAAGAGTGCGCCGGACGCCATATAAAGTGTGCGAGACCCATATAAAAGTGCGCCCGACGTCATAGAAATTGTATGGGACCCATGTAAAAGTGCGCCGAACGCCATAGAAATTGTACCGAACCCATTTAAGAGTGCGCCGGACGCCATATAAAGTGCGAGACCCATATAAAAGTGCGCCCGACGCCATAGAAAGTGTACGGGACCCATATAAGAGAGCGCCGGAAGCCATAGAAAGTGTGCGGGACCCATGTAAGAGTGCGCCGGACGCCATGGAAAGTGTGCGGGATCCATGTAGGAGTGCGCCGAACGCCGTATAAAGTGTGCGGGACCCATGTAAGGATACGCGGGAAACCATAGAATGTGTACAGGATCGATGTAGGAGTGCGCCGGACGCCATGGAAAATGCACGGGACCCATTTATGAGTGCGCCGGACGCCATGGAAAGTGTACGGGACCCATTTAAGAGTGCACCGGACGCCATGGAAAGTGTACGGGACCCATTTAAGAGTGCGCCGGACGCCATGGAAAGTGTATGGGACCCATTTAAGAGTGCACCGGACGCCGTAAAAAGTGTATGAGACCCATGTAAGAGTGCGCCGGACGCCATGGAAAGTGTGCGGGATCCATGTAGGAGTGCGCCGAACGCCGTATAAAGTGTGCGGGACCCATGTAAGGATACGCGGGAAACCATAGAATGTGTACAGGATCGATGTAGGAGTGCGCCGGACGCCATGGAAAATGTACGGGACCCATTTAAGAGTGCGCCGGACGCCATAGAAAGTGTGCGGGACCCATGTAAGAGTGCGCCGGACGCCATAGAAAGTGTGCGGGACCCATGTAAGAGTGCGCCGGACGCCATGGAAAGTGTACGGAACCCATTTAAGAGTGCGCCGAATGCCGTAGACACGTACATCGCTGCTCCGAACGCCGTAAAAAGTGTATGAGACCCATGTAAGAGTGCGCCGGACGCCATGGAAAGTGTGCGGGATCCATGTAGGAGTGCGCCGAACGCCGTATAAAGTGTATGAGATCCATGTATGAGTGCGCCGGACGCCATAGAAAGTGTGCGGGACCCATGTAGAGTGCGCCGGACGCCATGGAAATTGTACCGAACCCATTTAAGAGTGCGCCGGACGCCATATAAAGTGCGAGACCCATATAAAAGTGCGCCCGACGCCATAGAAATTGTACGGGACCCATATAAGAGAGCGCCGGAAGCCATAGAAAGTGTGCGGGACCCATGTAAGAGTGCGCCGGACGCCATGGAAAGTGTACGGGACCCATTTAAGAGTGCGCCGGACGCCATGGAAAGTGTACGGGACCCATTTGAGAGTGCGCCGGACGCCATGGAAAGTGTACCGAACCCATTTAAGAGTGCGCCGGACGCCATATAAGGTGTGCGAGACCCATATAAAAGTGCGCCCGACGCCATAGAAATTGTACGGGACCCATATAAGAAAGCGCCGGACGCCATAGAAAGTGTGCGGGACCCATGTAAGAGTGCGCCGGACGCCATGGAAAATGTACGGGACCCATTTAAGAGTGCGCAGGACGCCATAGAAAGTATGCGGGACCCATGTAAGAGTGCGCCGAACGCCGTAGAAAGTGTACGGTACCCATGTAAGAGTGCGCCGGACGCTATAGAATGTGTACGGGATCCATGTAGGAGTGCACTGGACGCCATAGAAGGTATGCGGGACCCATGTAAGAGTGCGCCGGACGCCATGGAAAGTGTACGGGACTCATTTAAGAGTACACCGGACGCCGTGAAAAGTGTATGAGACCCATGTAAGAGTGCGCCGGACGCCATATAAAGTGTGCGGGACCCATGTAAAAGTGCCCCGAACGCCATGGAAAGTGTACGGAACCCATTAAAGAGTGCGCCGGACGCCATATAAAGTGTGCGAGACCCATGTAAGAGTGCGCTGGACGCCATGGAAAGTGTGCGGGATCCATGTAGGAGTGCGCCGAACGCCGTATAAAGTGTGCGGGACCCATGCAAGGATACGCGGGAAGCCATAGAATGTGTACGGGATCCATGTAGGAGTGCGGCGGACGCCATAGAATGTATGCGGGACCCATGTACAGGCCATAAAACGGCCAATGTCTCACCGTCGACTGCGAGCCACGCGCTGCGCGACCGCACGCGCGTCGGAAGCAGACGGGTTTTGGCCGCCGCGCGACGAGTTTTGGCCGCCAGCGCGAGCTTCTAGCCGCCGCCAGCGTGTTCGAAACTCGTCGCGCGGCGGCTTCAAACTCGTCTGCGTTCCTGACGCGATGCGGTCGCGCATCGCGCATGTGGTACGCAGTCGACGGTGCGAGACATTGGCCGTTTTATGGCCTGTAAGAGTGCGCCGAACGCCGTAGAAAGTGTACGGTGCCCATGTAAGAGTGCGCCGGACGCTATAGAATGTGTACGGGATCCATGTAGGAGTGCGCTGGACGCCATAGAAGGTATGCGGGACCCATGTAAGAGTGCGCCGAACGCCGTAGAAAGTGTACTGGACCCATGTAAGAGTGCGCTGAACGCCATAAAGTGTGCGGGACCCATGTAAGAGCGCGCCGGACGCCATGGAAGGTGTTCGCGACCTCAAGTTGAGTGCTTCGGACGCCGTAGAAAGTGTGCGGTACTACGTAGCAATGCGCAGAAAGGAGAATGTCTCTGAAACGAGCTCGAGAACGCTAATCTACAGGATTCGCCGCATTTCGGATTGATTTTGTGTGCGTGCACAACTGAAGTGGATTTATTGCTTTTCTCGGTATAATTTGCCGCTGTCTGCCTTTCCATGTATCCACATGTGGGGCAGACAATCTTTATGTATACTACAAAATATATTGGGCAAATAATTTCTGAGCCGATTCTATATATGCAAAGACAACTTGATAATTTGCGCGGAAGGAGTAAATCCGGGGGTCTGGGGGCCCCCGAAAGTCCTCTCCCTCCCCCCCAGCCAGCCGTCAGGCGGGCGGAGCCCGCAGGATGGCTGGTTTGATATACTGCATCGTAAATTTGCAAGCATTTCTGTTTTTCTGCAGGCATGAGGACTATGATCTAGTGGGTTTCGAATGTCATTTCTAGCTAGTATAAAAAAGCTATCTAAACTGATTCGGGTACTAGGTCTCGTATTAAAAAAAAGACCGCTATTGCTGAGAAAAATGAAATCAGTTTAAATTAATTAAGATCAAAATAGCGATTTCCGCACAAAAATCTCCATTCTGCTTTCAAATTGCAACTAGAAATCGTAAATTCGTTATTACTCACACCAATTATTCTCAAATGAATCTATTTTGAATAACTTGGAAGATATTCCGACTTTTTTGGTAATTTGCCAAAGAATATTAATAAAAAAAGCTAAAGTATCGAGCAATTGAATGAAACCAGAAATGATTGGT